>CM076584.1:1154620358-1155153559 GCA_034641835.2 Pinus albicaulis
TTTGTTGATGAATTTTCTCATAAATGTTGGATCTTCTTCATGTAGAAGAAGGATCAAACATTCTCAAATTTCTGTGAGTTTAAGGCATTAGTGGAGAAAGAGTTGGGGAAGCAAGTGAAGGCTCTGAGGAGCGATAATGGTGGAGAATACATCTCTAAAAAATTCAAGAACTTCTGCAGCAAAGAAGGAATTCGAAGAGAACTCATAGCACCTCATAACCCACAACAAAATGGGGTCACGGAGAGGAAGAACAGAACGATCGTGGTTGCATCACAAGTAATGTTGCATGATCAAGGCCTACCAATGCATTTGTGGGTGGAAGCATGCAACACTATGGTTTATGTGAAAAACCGTTGTCCTCATAGAGTACTTGGCATGAGTACACATGAATAAGCTTTCACTGGTAAGAAACAGGATGTTTCAGACTTTAAGATTTTTGGCTCAACTATTTATGTGCATGTGACCAAGGACACCAGGAAGAAACTGGAGTCGACTGCTAAAGTTGGGATTTTTTTGGGGTACACAGAAACACCCCATAATTATCATGTGTATTTTCCAAATAGTTGAATGACTGTGGTGCGACAGGATATAAAATTCGATGAGGGGAAATCCATGCGGTTGTCGCTTGAGAGGGAGCTGGAATTGCATGCAGAGGAGGAACTATTGGTTCCCAAAGATGAGTCTCTAGATGTGGATCAGCCACAAGAAAAGGTTCATGGAGTGGAGGAGTCCACTCACGCAGAGCCAAACATCAGAACTGGTAGAAGGCGTACCACAAAAGTCGATACATTGTGACTTGATGCTGCACAGAATGTAGGAGTCCCTACTTCACAACACAAACAAAGACAATCTCCTAACCGATTTACTGGATACATGGTTCTCATGAGAAAATTTATTGTGATTGATTCATCTTCCTTTCAGGGAGCAGTGCAAGAGCCCACATGGGTAGATGAAATGGTGGAGGAGTATGACTCCATTGTCAAAAACAGTGCTTGGGAAATTGTTCCAAATTCGGTTAATAAATCAGTGGTAGGTTCGAGATGGATCTACAAGGTAAAGAAAGTTGTTGATGGGAGTGTTGATAAATACAAGGCCAGATTTGTGTCTCGAGGCTTCTCACAGATCGAGGGGATAGATTATGAAGAGACCTGTGCACCTATCACAAGGTATTCTTCCATAAGGGCAATCATTGCTCTCTCAGCACAGATGGGCTGGTGCATTCAACAGATGGATGTGAAGACTATGTTTCTCAATGGGATCATTGAGGAAGAGATGTACATAGAGCAGCCAGAAGGATTTGAGATCTTCAACAGTGAGTTGCATGTGTTCCAACTCAAAAGAGAGATGTATGGGCTAAAGCAAGCACCCTGTTCTTGGTACACTTGGATAGATAGCTATTTCGCCAGATTGGGCTTCACCAAAAGTGAATCAGATGCAAACCTATACCAAATTATGGTGGAGGGTAAGATTTTAATCATTATTCTTTATGTTGATGATTTAATATTGACTGGTGATGAGAAGATGGTACACTCATGCAAGGATGATCTTGCAAAGGAGTTCAAGATGAAGGATATGGGCCTCCTTCATTATTTCCTTGGATTGTAAATATGGCAGCGAGATGGTGAACTTTTTGTGTCTCAAGGCAAGTATGCAAGGGAGATACTAGGTAAGTTTCACATGGAGGGCTGCAAACCCATGGATACTCCTCTTCCAGGAAACTGGAGGAAAGAGGATGCTACTTCTGGAGAGGTATTGGATGTTACTGTCTATCAACAGCTAGTGGGTTCGCTAATGTATCTAGTGAACACGAGACCGGACATTTGTTATGCGGTTAACTAGCAGAGTCAAGCGATGGTTAAGCCTACCAAGCTCTTTTGGAAGGCGAGCAAGCATGTCCTAAGATACCTGATGGGCACATCAGAGTATGGTTTATGGTACAGACAGATGGATGAGGTGAAGTTGAATGGCTTCACGGATGCAGATTGGGAAGGCATCCCATTATACAGAAAGAGCACATCAGGGGGGATCTTTAGCATTGGATCTACAGTTGTTTATTGGTACAGCAAGAAGCAGAGATCCATGGCACTCAGTTCAGCAGAAGCGGAATACATGGTAGTGATTCAAGCTGCATGTGAGGCTATCTAGATGAGAAAGATCTTGGTTGGTTTGTTTGGTTCTCATTTAGATCCAACAATAATTCATTGTGATAATCAGAGTTGCATTAAACTCTCGATTAATCCTGTGTTTCATGATCGATCTAAGCATATAGATATTTGGTACCATCATCTCATATATTTTGTACATAGGATAATCATGTTGCTTCAGTACATTCCTATGGAAGATCAAGATGCAAACATTCTGACGAAGGCACTCACCAGGAGCAAATTTGAATACCATAGAGACAGGATTGGGGTGAAGGATAATCCCTTTCTTGTTGAGAGGGAGTGTTGAGATTCAACAAGAAGATCCTAGTGAAAATTATGCACCTACACTGGGATGGAGCCTCGGGATATTTTTAGGTGGATTTCTATTTATAGATGCATGAGAGAATTCTATTTATAGATGTATGTGCAAGTTTTATTTATAGATTGCATGTTTATTTATAGATGCATGTCGATTATTATTATCCCTTAATATTATTTGGACAATAAATAATAATCTATTCTCAATGAACACTTGGAAATATTTAACTGAAGTGGAAAATCAGTTAGCTATAGGAATTTCGAGTTGAGTGGTTGGTTGGTGGGACATGCAAGTGGACTTAATTGTAACTGAGTGATTCGAAGTTGTAATAGAGTTGGAAGTGCAGTTATGAAAGTTGTAAAGTATTTTAACTCAGTTAAGTGAGTTAAACTCGGTTGTGCTATTTGTAACTGAATATACACTATTGAGAGATCCAATGAATTAATTATTAATTAATTCACAATCAGTGGCCTCACATGCAACTAAAGATTTACTATTATTAACTGCATGCATGTTAGATCCAGTGGAGACCCAGTTGAGTTCTAGGTGAAAGAGAAGATAAATATTAGTTGTGACATTATCTGGTTTCACACATGCAACCACACACACATTAGATGTGCCCATGAGGATTGTGTAGTCAAGGCAAGCAGGATTCCATTCATTCAGGGATTGCTATCAGTTGTGGTTGTGCAATGGAGGCAGGTTGTCTGGAGACAATAACTTGGTTAAGGAACTTGCCAATTTTTGTATGACAGTGTGAGACAATTAGCTAATGTACTGAGAGCTCTTGGATTGGATATTTGTATGTAATTATTTCATGATCCATGATATAATAAATAATATAAGATAGTGGGGTTTTTAGCTATATGCTTTCCCCGGGTAAATTATATGTGTTATGTGTGATTGATCTTTCTTCATGATATTGTGATTGGAGATTGTGTTTCAAATTCTGCAAAGATTTTGTAGAATTGATTATGTATTGAACAGTAGCATATTATTGTAAGATCAGGAGAATCCAGGCAATACATATTTTGTATTAAATTTCTACAATCTTCTCAAAACTGGAGTTTGTGGCTCTTCCTTTTCTGAATCATGTTTTGTTGTAGAGTCTGATTCTTCCTCTTTTAGCTCAAAATCTATCTTCTCATGTTCCTTTGGTAGGACATCATGTTTAATAACATATTTCACCTCTCTAAACACAACATCTCGTTTGTACCAAACCTTCCTTATTTATGGGTTCCAAATCTTATAACCTTTTAAAGCATCCTTATACCCAATAAAGATGCACCTTTCACATTTTCTATCCAATTTGGTTTTTCTATCCTTTGGAACATGTACATATGTATCACATCCAAATACCCTCAGATGTGAAAGAGATGGTTTCTTAACAGTCCATACCTCATGTGGAGTCTTATCCTCCAACGTTGATGAAGGTGATATGTTAACCAGGTAACATGCAGTCTCCACTACCTCTACCCAGAATTCATGTTCTAACCTGACACCACTAAGCATGCTTCTTTCCTTTTCCATC
Organism: Pinus albicaulis; assembly: GCA_034641835.2. Taxonomy (NCBI): domain Eukaryota; kingdom Viridiplantae; phylum Streptophyta; class Pinopsida; order Pinales; family Pinaceae; genus Pinus; species Pinus albicaulis. The sequence goes on from CM076584.1 coordinate 1,154,624,353, forward strand.
AACGTCGTGTTCATTCTTTCTACAACTTCATTTTGTTAAGGTGTGTATGTATTATTCTTCTATAATGATATTCCACAATTCTTACAGAAATATTTAAATTCCTTATTGCATAACTCTCCACCATTATTTGTCCTCGGCACTTGTATCTTCTTCTCTATCTAGTTTTCCACCAGAGCCTTAAATTCTTTAAACCTGTCAAAAACTTTAGATTTCTTCCTGAGGAAATATATCCATGTATTCCTTAGGAATTCATCTATAAATGAAACATAGTACACATACTTACCTAGTGATGGAACTGACACAGGTTCAAACACATCATTGTGCACAAGCTCTCATATCTTGTTCGCCCATTTAGCACTAAAAGGGAAACTCACCCGATTTTGATTCCCATATACACAATGCTCAGAGAAATCAAAATCCAGAGATAAATTAGACATACCTTATACCATACCATTACCATGCAGTATTCAAAGGCACTTATCTCCAATATGTCCAAGCCTTTGATGCCATAGCATGGTCTTTTCTCCATAGACCACTAGGCTTTCTACTCCACTTTCAGGAACCAAAGAACTGTTACACCCATCAATAACAGTGCTACTCAGAATCTTGTACAGAGTTCTAATATGAAATCCCCACACCAATACCAATGCTCCCTGAACCATATTGTAGGTATCCTTCTCGAACATTGTTTTTACACTTGCATTATCCAACTTGCTAATAGAAATCAGATTTATGGGCAATGCAGGAATATGCAGAACACCAGGAAGTGTTCTAATCCTTCCACCTTGCAGCTTCAACTTGAATTTTTCACATCCAATGATTCTTTCCTTCCTTTCATCCCCTAGGAAGACATAACCACCATCATATTTCTCATACTCACAGAACCACTCCCTATGGGGATTGAAGTGAAAGGATGCACCTGAGTCAATCAACCATGCCTCATGATCTACATGTGTACTTGAAGAAGAATCCAAGCACACATCCCCACCTTCATCTGAAGTGGTTTTTACCTCTGCAGAAGGAGCATCATCAGATCTCTTTTCTTTCTTAGGAGCTTTAGATCTACAGTCCTTTTCGAAGTGCCCTTCCTTTTCGCATTTCCAGCAAACCTTTACAAGATTTCTTGGAGATTTAGATCTCCCACTCGAGGATTTTTTTTTTTTTGGGACCTTCCTCATACAAAAAAGGCATCTCCATTCTGGCCCTCCATATTTTTCCACATCATCTCCTCTGACAACAAGGATGAGACTATTTCATCGAAATTCAAGGTAGTTGTATTACTACCTATTACAACAACTAGACTATCCCACGAATTTAGTAGAGAACACAGAAAACTAATTCACTTATCTTCATTTAAGATTTCAATATCAATAGATAACAACTGACTTACCATAGTATTGAAGGCATTCATATTATTTTTCACCGAGTCTCCATCCTTCATCCTCTAGTTATACAGTTGTTTTTCTGTAGGAACAGTTTTTTCACCAAAGACTTATATTGGTACAAATTCCCTAACTTGTCCCACAAAGCCTCCATCGTAGCTTCCCCTGGTAAATTCAACAATATAGAATCTGAGATACACAATTGTATTGTTCTCTTTTCCTTCTGATCCAACTTCGCCCAGTCTTCATCTAACATTGTCGTTGGTTTAGTCCCCGGATCCACAGTGATCCACTCATATTTATCCACCAGCAAATCCTCCATCTTGAGCTTCCACAACTCAAAACTCTAACCATTAAATTTCTCAATCTCTATCTTTCCACTGCTCACCGTCTCCTTTCACCGCAAGAATCAATCCCGCAGTTATCCCACTGGACAGGGTCTATCATAGGCCTAAGCAAAACCCATCAGCAGCAAAGGTGTCCCCCTGAATCCAAAACAGCTCGGATACCAAAAGTAGGTTTTAACCCTATTCAGAAATTATTTGCAAATGAATTTTTAAAATATAAAATAAACAATAACAAGAGCATAAAACAAATATACACAGATATTTTTCCCTGGATCCCAAAACCGGGACTACCATATTTATTTTTCATTATATTCCTTTCAATGTTACAACGCATATATATACACATGTCGAAGCATTCATAAACCCCAATCCATTAAACCTGGATTAGAACATAACCATAGTTCACTTGACTGGATCTACAAAAGAGTATAACACACACCCAACATGCATCACAAAGATTCTAAAAATTTTTACATGTTGAAGGCTTGGTTAAAATCTCAGAAGATGGTGGCCACTTTCCAAGTGGTTTATCAACAATACCTAAAACGAGCACCAAGGTGGTTTATCAGTTTACTCCTAGTAATAAGCACCATAGTGGCTCACTTCTCTCTTTTGATTTCATTCAAAGTGTTATCACTCCCCCCAACTTCCCAAGGTTGTAATATCCCAAAATGGAATAATGCATTGATACATAAACACAATATTTGTAACACAAAAAATGTACATGTAAAGATTCAAAAATCATAGAATATACATAATAGGTGAGCCTTTTATTATCATTGGAGATGGATAAACAGTACAATAGTGCTCAAATAGATTCACTCAAGCCAAATACATGGGCTAGAATGACCCTAAAAACATGCCAAAGCAGGCACTATGTAACTAGAGAGCTGCTGGAAGCAATACTGTGTTGTCCCTTCAGATGGTGATGTAAATATAGTTGTTGGCTAAAAATGGAAATGCATATCTACGGAAATCTAAAGCTCTGATGATGCCAATATTCTAGATTTTGGCTCTATGATGGCAACCCAAGATAACCCAGAAAGGATTTCTCAGATCTGTCATTCTAAGAAGATCACCCTCTTGGGGTTTCACTATAAAACTGTTAGGTATGCATATATGAAGTTGGATCTAACAAATATATGGCTGCAATATGTCATAAGATCGTATCCAAGCTTGAAGGGTTGATCCTTCACTAGATCCTCAAGCTAGAAGTTGAAGATCTAGCTCCTCAATCCTCCTCTAAAGATTGCAGTTGCTGATACACAACTACTCACAAAAAATGCGTTATAAAGGAAGGAGGCTCTCTAGCCTACTGCTAAGATATGAAATGTGGCTCAGAAATGATGGAAATAATTAATACAATGTGAATTAATGGTCCCCCATTGGATTAATAGCTGAAACGCTAACAACTTCCTTTCTCCCTTGGATCTACAAGACTGGACTGCGCAATTCCTTATGGAAATGTTGTTGTTGGGAGATGAATAATAAATGGTCTGATGCCTGATATAGATCTGAAGCACTGGAAGGCTGATATTGAAGCTCAAGGTGATAGGATGAATCCTTCACCAGTTCCTCAACTGAAATATTGAAGGACAACCTCCTCCTCTCAAACTGATCTTCAGAAATGTGCAATTTTTGAATATGGATGTTCTGTAGAAAGTAGGAATAATATGGCACCAATGTCTGATGATGAATGTAGTGCAAGCACTATTCCTTAGAGGTCACTCAAGGAAAGAGGTGGGATTCCTGCTTAGGAACACCCTGTGCTAAACAGCACTGCAGACTTAGCTAAACAGCATAAGAATGCATGGAATGTCAAATGTCAAATCCAGATCTAGACAGATCACAAATCAATAATCCAAAATCCTCCCTCCAATGTTGCCTTCATCTTCATTATATATTTTTTGAACCTTCCCATGCCTTGGCCCACCTCATAACTACGTCGTACATGTGGACATAGGCCTCCATGTTGACTACGATTTTTCTCCATGATTTTCATCATGTGTGAATGTAATGATCACCCTCTCCATCTTGTGTGCATTAAATTCACTAATCCTCCATCATCTCATCATGAATGCTCTATGATCTTACACTTGATTCCTTCCATGATCTTAGTTGACTGCTTCAACCTCCATGATATTTCTCATTAATGAGACATGATCTCCACTCCTTCCACATTAAGTATTTTCTCCACTACTCCGTTATGTAGATCTAGATCTGAAATATCCACATACACACATCAAAAGTGGATTTTATTCATCTTTGAGGATTATGGGTCCCTCCACCCTTTTATTTACTTAATTAATTAAGTTTATTAAGAACTCTAATATTCCAATTATCTTGTGGAAAAATTAGGAATATTACAAAGGTTGAGCGTGGGATTGAAGGAAGGTAACCACGGACCAGGCTTTAGGTCAGGTAGCTAGCCCTATCAGGACCAGAGAGGGCTCTCTCAATGTCACTTTGGAATTGATTAAATGACTAAATATTTAATGATATTATGCTAGGCATGTAAGCTTGGTAAATAGGGTTTTTGTTTGATGTTTGTGCGCTGGATAGGAATGACAGTAAGGAGACTAGGTCTAGGGTTTTAAGGTCTGAATTCAAGATCAATTTGCAGGGAATATGGATGAGGCTAGGTAGGTAGCTTGAAATCATGTTTAGTTTGTCATTGTGTATAGGATGAAATGATAGAAAATATGAATGAGCACTGAGGTGAATTCATTCATTTAGAAGAACATAGACATATAATGTAAATCTTGTTAAGACATAGCATGAAAAGGAATGATTGATGTTGATAGATTGACAAGATAAACACATAGAAGAATGTATATGAAAGAGGAAAACATATCATTCAACATGTTAATATAAACATACAAAGAAATAACAAATTCTCCAAGGCATACCACAGGATTCTCAACACAAATTTTGTAACATTGTCTTTGATTTCATTCCATGAGGCTTGTACAATAGCTCCACTGTAAGAAACAACTATCCAACCCAAGAAAAGACTAAAGTGGGTCTACTTATAGAAAATATGAACAATGACACCTCATAGGGTCGAAATCCCATCCAGAATGCATCATAATTACATAATATGAGTCCCTTCCTAGAATCTAAGGAGGTTAGAAACCATTCCCTCAAATTCAGCTAAATAATAGGAGTGTGTGTCCCCCACATTAAATTACATGTTCCTTCATGATAAGAGGCAAAAACTAACTCAATTACTCCAATTCCAGCGCAAAGGACAGAAAAACCTCGAATATATGACTTTTTTTGGGCTCAACAAGTGTCTTTAGGAATCCTATGTAGATGCGTAGCACCATTTTACTTATGTGTAGTGCCATTTTACAGATGTGTAGCGCCACTTTGCAACTGATTTTGAGGAACTCTTAGGACTCCAAATACAAATCTGGAAGATCGGTAAAATAGCCAGTGTCAAGTTTCCACAAAATATTTAATTTTAAAAAACCACCCACTGGAAGGCCTCGGAAATTTTATTCTCCCAACCTTACTCCATATGCATAGCGCCATGTCAAAAACAGTGGCAGAAACATAGAAAACTGGCGGTTTTTTGGCTTTTTCTACAAAACTAGAGCTTGTCTTGAAAAAAAAAGTTCCTGATCTAAGATGTAATCATCAAAATGCATCCAACATGTAATAAATTCATCATTTAGGTTCCCTAGTAAAAAACGTAGTGCCTTGGCACTACGCATCTATGGAGACCAAATTTCCAAAATTGCCAAAAATCCAGAATTTTCCAAAAAAAAAAAAATCTGCAAACATAGGGCTTAAATATGGATCAATATCTCTCAAAAAATAATTTTTTTTGAAAACCTGAGAGAGGCTTTTTTTCTTTGGCATGTTATTAACAAATACCTCCTCCAATTTTCCAAAATAATTACCCATTTTCTCAAAATCCATGTTTGAAGTTGATCACTCAAAATTTGAAGAAGCGTAGCGCCTACTTTGAGAGGGAGTTTGGAGGCCTTCCCAGAGGATTTTTGGGCTCCAAGTAGTATGGCTTGAAATATAATGATGTCTGCTAGAAAATGGAGTCATCAAGCACTATAAAACCTTTCTCCAAACCCTTGAAACATTGACTTGAAGACAACCTGTTCATAAGTGTAGAAAATGACTTGGAGCAACTGTATTTTTGGCATTTGTCTCAAGTCATAACACATATGCATAAACTGAAGGAAATTTTTTCCTTTGGACTATTATTGACAAAAACCTCTTTCACTTTTGTAAAATTCATCTCCATTACTTCATAAATTGATTTTGAATCAAAAGTGTCCTTGTGTGCAATGTAAACCCTAGCAAATGATCACGAAGCTCTAAACATGATGCCATGGGCCTGAGTTGGCTCAAACATGGAATGGTGGCCTCACTTATGAATCTTATTTTCACCCTCCATAGTGCTTGTCAATAGGAAACCCTAGCTACATGGAGTGGGTAGGGAAAGTGGATTTTGGGAAAACAGGTCGGGATAGGGATAGGGTGACTATAGGGGCTGAGATGAGGTGTAAGGAAGCTGAGGAAAATTCCCAAAAAAATTGAGACAATAGGTTAATGTGTTAGCTTAAGGATGCAGGTGGAATTAGTTGAAATTGGTATGGGGAAGTGGGTCAAAATACGAAAACACATAGATTTTCTAGTTTTGTTGTGAAAGTGTAGTGAGGAGTTAGGGTTTTGATGAAAGAAGGGTAAAGGGGACAGTAAGTGATAGGAGGTGTTGGTGTAGGGTTTTTGAGTGGTTTTTTAGGGATGAGTGAAGGTTTATATGGTAGTAAAAATGGTCTCCAATGGTTAAAACCAATCAAGGAAGGAGAAACCCTAGAAGGTAGGAGAGTAAAACCCTAATGATATCACACACTCATACAATGATGAAATGACTTGAAGAATTCTTTGGAATGTCAACTTACTGGTTTTTCAGGTCACAGGAGGTTTTCACAGTAGTTTTGAAGCTTGATAAGTTGATTTAGAAGCCAAATTCCAAAATCATAGCACACTTCCAGATGCATAATGTGGGTGTCTCGATACGTAGCAGAGATGTCCAGATGCGTAACACAGTCTTCTTAGAGCAAATTTCTTGATTTTCTTCCAACCCTTGACAATTATGGAGCAATTTTAAGGTAAGAGAGGAGCTCTACCAATCATAAAAAGAAAAAATAAGTTGAAAAAACCTTCTTTTTCCTCTTTATAACATCTTGAAATTACTTTTTGTCTTTTAGTGAAACCAAAAACTTTGAGGACAGTTTTGCCTTTTTGGAACGATTTGACAATGAAAAAAGTTTTTAAATAAGACAAATTATCTTAATTTATTCCCCTAATTATGATAACTCCCTTTAAAAGACTGATATGATGAAAATGAAGCCTTTTTCACCCTTTTTGGTGACATATTTAGACTTTTCAGTGGCAAAACAAGGACACCTAGACAACAGACCTAGATGGAGATGGAGTGACTGACCTAAGAATCTAAGTAAAAATGAGTGACATGACCTCTGAGATGATGATGGCCATGGATGGAATGAGGGGAGCAGCATTTCTGACCTAGACCATATGCAGTGACCAAAATTTATTTGAAAACTTGTTTGAAAAGACAAAATTTGAGCTAGGACTACTAAAAAGTAAATTGAAAGAGCATATTTGATCACTGCACATATTAACACTAACACAAAGGGATACACCTAAGGTTCAGATGGGGAATTAATCAATCTTAGGAGATTTAATTCATTTTTTAGGTGGTTTATCAAATATCTTTTCATAGCAAGCACTACATGGGTCTGCAGTCCATTATCCAAGTGGTTTATCATTTACTCAAAAAACACCACACTGACCCATAATTCCATATATAAGTGGTTTATCATCTATATAACAAGCACCAAAACTATTCATTCATCCACTAAGCCTCCCACTGACCTCACATATTAGTCACAACTATATCATTTCATTTGCTTACACACATGTTTCAATGAATATTCATATAAAGGACATTTGCACTATCTACCAATTTACACAGTCAAAAAATTCCTTCAATCACACACCCAAACATGTGCATATACATATTTTCATGCATGTGCCATACTTGCACATATTCCATGTTATTCAAATACATTTATTTTTAAATTTAATTTTCAACCTCTCTTGTTCTCAATCACTCACATGACAAGTCTCATAAGCATAAGCACGCCATTTTCTTTCATGTGGCAGTTAACAACAAGATACCACTCTTGCACACTTTCCATATGAACATTCCATGTGACATGGAATTCATTAGGTAACTGTGTTGTATTACCCAAAAAATATCAAGTACCAAATTCTATTTGCTTACTATTCATGCATTCATAATATTTTCATAAACAAAGTATATCAGTCAAGCACAATTTTCAATTAAGTGAAAATCCTTTCTTAAGCCATTTTCAAAGTTGTGACTTCATTTCCCATCTGGTTCATATTGACACAATTAAGCCCCCCTTGACTAATCCTTTATCCACATCTTCCCTCTAATGCAACTGTGCAGGGCAGGCTTCCAACTTCATTAGGAATTTCATCACATAAATAAACATAGCAATTTTTTTAAACAAAGAAATATTTTCTCAAATTCTTAGTGGGCTCACATCCCAAATTTCTTCCTTATAATATCTATGGGGTCCCTCCCCCTTGCACTCATATGCATATCAACTATCTCAACACACATTATATCAGTATAATTGTCTTAAAACGTGATCATTCCTTCATGCAATATCGTAAGCATATACTCATATCATGCACTTAATCAGGCATTCAAACAATGATTTAAGTGTGAATAAAATTCAAGAGTCATAATCAATAATTCGTAGAACACTTATCTAGATAAAGCCATTGACTGTAGAAAACCTCTTATTTTATCTTAGCCATTGGCTTTGTTGCTCCTATTTTGTTCAATAATGGTTCATTCTCATGTTGGGTTGTGAATCCACAAAGACATTGGCCTACCAAGAGTCAATTATGATACATAACAAATATTGAACACAAGAAATATCAAGGTACCAACCCCGAAAGCCTCTAACCAACAGTCTCACATCCCCCCTCAGCCCACTCGACCCAAATTAGTACACCCACCTTCTCTAATCACAATAGTCCCCTAGGTTATGTCACTATCCTTCTAGGGTCTCCAACTTGGTTGGATAAGAATTCCTCAAAGCTTTGTGGCTTATAAGAGTTTTATGTGCCTTCAGGGATCCAAGTACTCTTAATACCCCACACATAAACACTTGTTTGTACACTCCTCCCTCTGGGGCTCCACCGTTCCATAAGGCAACACAAGGAGAATTACACTCATAACACTATCACAACATGATAGGTGCCACTTTTACCATTCTCACACCAACACCTTATTTTCCATAGCTTTGATTCCACAAGACTACATGTAGCACCTTCATTGGCTTCCCAATAATGTTGTCAACATGTCCCCAATTACATGTTGACCATTAATCATCTAAAGCATGTTATGATAGAATATTACTCTAAGAGTTTATGCATGCACATCCATTAATATATTCACCTAGCATATATTCATGCATCTAGCATATCATTATTTAATATTTATTCAATGGACATGCATCTTTGAACTATTTCATATCTTACTTTTTTATCATGTCTATACTATTATTCATCAGCATATGACAACTTCTCGAAGAATTAAATAAAAGTATTAGAATTATCAAGATATAAGTTAAGAGATCCCCCCTCATACTTATGGTTGCATCCCTCGGCCATAAACTTTTGCAATTATGTTGAGCTACTCTATGGAATCTACTTAGGATCCTGCATATTTTATCTTGCTGCATAAAACTCAAGTCAATCTTCAAGTACCATCAATCTATTCATATATACAACAAAATAATTTCACATTAGTACACATGCATGTATAGATATTAATTTAAAACTTAAATTCTGATGCAGGAGCATTAGCTCGGAAAAATACCTTATATTTTATTTAAACTAGGGGTCTCATGTTTTTGAGAAAATATTAATTTCATGTAAATATTAATATTATTTTTGAGTGATTAAATTATATTTTTAATTAATTATATGTGATGATTTGTAATGTTTCCAAATAATTGGAAAACATGAGAGAAATTAGACTTGAGATATCTAAGAATTAATTAAGATGCCTAAGTTAGATTTTAGTTTTAAGATTTTAGGGATAAATCTAGATTGTAGGATTTGTTGAGATATCTGAGGGCTTGTTGAGTGATTAAGGGGATTTGAACCTAAATTGGTTCAATTCAATTTGTATAAATTAATATGCCTCAAAGGCAAAATAGATCAGGAGAAAAATAGAGTGATTGAGAGATGAGGTGTGGACAACCAAGTTGTAAGCCTTCGGGCAATTGGAAGGGCCATGAATTTTGAATATCAGGCCAAAGACAGAGTTTGTAAGTATTTGCGTTGTTAATGTAAAAAAAAGTGTGTTTCAGAATCATATGTTGATTGATTGAGAAATGGTATACTTAGTTTCTGAAGTTGGGTTTATAAACTTCGGTGAATCGATGATCGATTTCACAATTGGGCTTTTTGATGATATAAATTAGACAGCACCAAGTAATTTTCTATTCCGTAGCTAGAATTTATAAAAATGGAATGCAGCTACAGGTTTAAATGGAGTTTACAGACCCAACACGTTATGGAAAACCGATCCAAAAGATTGTAACGTGTGCAGAAGCGCAAGGAAGAAAAGGACATCGAATTGCATAATTCGATGTCAAGCTGGTGCCAAAGACCCAACGCAGGAAATGGGAGTGTTTTGGTCTTCTTATGAAGGCCATAAGCGATACCAATGCTTCATTATGTGATAGATCTAGCATTAAAACTCTAATCGTTAATTGGTATCGATTGAAACCAAATCATAGTATGACCGTGGAGGAATTGGGTTTAATGTAATGCAGGTTGAATGTGTTACATAGTTGAACAGCGTTGGAGATTGAAGGAGTTCTAGAATGCGTTGAAATGGTAGTGCAGAGGAACTAAATTTATTTGCAGAATACTGAAACAAGGATTATGGAAGGGCGCGCACAGAGGGTTAATTTTGTGTTGAAATGTAGATATTAAAGGTGAAGTTGATCGAAGGACTAAAGAGCCATCGAATAGTAATATGAATGCATCCATTGATGCATTGAGACAGCTTGGTAAGCTGAATGGTAAAAGGCGCATATGTATATTTGGAACCTTGGGTTCGAATGAAGAATTAAAGCACCGAGGAGTTGGATCAATGCAATTAGTTGTTGACTGTAACAAAACACGTGGGAACAAATCCATAGCCAGAACTTGGAGAATGAGTTAAGCTCTGTCTGAGGACTGAACGACATTGGAAATCGGTGCAGAGCATTTGTCTTAAGCCTGTCCGATTCTTAAGATCGAATGGAATTGATTACAATTGATATTGTGGTTCTAAATGCTAGGCGCAGGATAAAAACGGAGGTGTTGTCAAAGCAGAATCCAACACAGCGTTAGAACAATCTTAACGCAGAGCAAAGACTGATCTGTGATTAAAAATTCACATTTTAGTGGCGTGAATGCTGGAAATGAGAACTTAAAGGTCTTCAATTGATATTGGTGCAAGAATGATGCGTCTCATCGCTATTGGGAAGGCGTGTGGAGGTAAATATGACTTGGCAAATGTTTATACCTGTCACTTTGAAATCATAAATCATAAATTCAATTGAAGAGTATAACTGCTTTGGTCTAAGGTTTAATGTTGTGTTAACATTTGGTCTTATGATATGGTGAAAAGTACTGAAACCTTGAATAAATGAATGTAAATGAAGAGTCGTATAAATAATGCGCCTTGTTGAGTGATGAATCCAAAATTATATGGTTTAGAACCAAATCAACTTTGAATAGTCAGAGAAGTCAAGGGCAATGTATGTTTAATGACATTCATTCAATATTGAAATTTGAGTAGAAAACTTGTGAGTTGGACTCTAAACGTTATTGAAACTTGGGTTTAATCACATGAAGAGGTGTTTGTTGGGTGTATGGTTTCGTACAATTGATTGAGTTGTAAATGGAATAGAGCTTCCACAAAAGAGAATTGTTTGTATGATTTATAATCATAGTAAAACGATACTTTGGAAGAACCTTGAACATGAAGGTTGGATTGGTATTATAACCAAGGGTCGAGTTGAGTACAAGCTTCAATTGAAGTTTAGTTTCTTTAGAAAGAATTGAATTGAAGTATGGGTTCCATAAACCATACTAATTTGTGAATCAATGTTACAAGCTTCCGCGAATGATGTGTATGTAATTGCCCAGACTTGGAGTCTTATCTGGGTATTTATTGGAGTTGCATTGTTATATGCATGGTATTGGAGAGATTCTGGGTTTGCAGGGTTTTCCTACATCATTTTTGGTATCAGAGCTGGAATAGCTCTGTGTGAAGAATCAAGTTTTTTAAATTAAATTAATTGCATGTGATGAATGAATATCATATTTTGAAACTGATGAAGGTTGCAGCACAGAGATGCAGTACAGTTGAATAAGTGAAGTGAGATCAACAGGATCTTGAAGGTGAGCTGACAGGTATTATTTAACTCTGGTTCGAAAGTTATGCTTGAATAATTTGGGTTGCAGGCATAGTGAAGAAAGTCTCAGCAGAAAGAAGCAGATCACAGCTAGAGTGCAGTGATGAAAGAGTCTGACATGGATTCTAAGAGAGAGTGGTAGAACCTGAAGATTCAATATAGGTTGAATAAATTTGCAGATGAGTGAAGCCTAAAGGAGCAGTGGATAAATGCTCGAAAGGTTCCAGCAGAGGATCAGTGATTACCAAAAGACCAGATCTAGAGGAAAGGATTGGTGAGGTAAGTGGCAGCAGGAGAGTTTACTGTTGTAGAGGCTTGGTGCAACTCATGGGTGAGGAACTCATGGCGAAGAAGATGACTACTGAAAGTCATAAAGGAGAGAGTGGAGGTTCAGAGAGAGGCCACAGTAGAAAGGAGGAGAAGGAAAATGCCAAGTCAAATGGCATAAGACAGCAGTTGACTGATGAAAAGTATGAGAGAGAGAAAGCTGAGATAGCAGTTCATCTTGAGTTATTGATGAAATTGTTACAGGAAAATGTGAGAGACCAGAGACATGGTTGGACCATGAGGAAGACAATGAAGTGGCAGAGGCTACAACAGAAAAGAGATCAACAGATAAACATGCAGTTAACAGAAGAGTTGAGGAAGCTCGAGCAAATGATGGATGTACAATTGGGGTGTACACAACTCAGAGCAGCTGAAGTTTCCATTGATGGAACAGAGGAGGAGATCATTGGTGATTTCTTGAGTTATTGGGAAAATCCAGATCAGCTGGATAATGTAAAATCTTGTACTTTTGTAGCTGACAATTGTGATGTGATTACAGGTTTTGCTAAGGAGGATGCACAATCTTGTGAAGCTGTCACAAGTAGGGAAAAGTATCTTTCAGGAGATAAGTACTCTGAAGAAGAAAGCAGTGATGCCTTTGTACTTGAAGCTGTTGCAGTACAAGAGGAAGTTCTTGTGAATGAAGAAGAGGATGAGCTTGAAGAGTTGGTATATGAACCAACAGTTGAGACTGTTGAAATTTGTGATTTTCAAACTGAAAGTTTGTGTATGAATGCAGGGACTGTAAGTGATGGTGAAATGCTTCAGCAATGCCACAGAGAAATTGCATTGTTGGAATACTTGTTGGTAAATTCAAAGTATGACAAGGAGATTGCAGTAGAAGAAAGAGTTCAGTACAGTGAACGAGAGCAGAAAGACATCATGGAAACAGATGGTGTGAGAGAAGGACTTGTTGATAGTCTTGAGAATTCTTCAGAGAATTATTTGGGAAGAGAGAATCAGCATACTGATGTGCTGATTGAGATGGAAAATTCAAAGCAGCATATTGAGGTGCTGGTAGAGGGAAGTAAGGCACTGATGCCTTATGATTTTTGTTTTAACAAGTGTTTTGTGAATGTAGGTATTGTTGCAGGTGCTGAAGAACATTTGACTCAATTGAGAAGTCAAATAAAGGAAGAAGAAAATTATGTGGAAATTTCAAATCCATGGAATGAAGAATTTATATTGCTAGAAATGATGTTGAATAGTCAAGATTCAGTGCAGAAAGAATCTCAATTTCAGAATTGGGAATTGCAGATGCAGAGAGATGAAGATAGCATAAAGGAGTACACAATGTACCAATCTAGTAAGTTGCTGATAGGAGAAAACAGAGAAGAATTTTCCATTGTAGAAGACAAGAGGGCATGGATGATTGGGCGGCGGTAAGAACGGAAACAAGCATAGAAGTACAAACTTAACGAGTAAGAACTGAACGAGTAAGAGCTCAGCAGGCAGCAAGAAATCAGCAGTTCGAAGATTTATTGGACCGAGAAATTGAATTAATCAGAAGAATCATGTTGAAAGTATCTCAGAGGAAGATATCAGCAAGGAAGAGAAACAGCAGCAACAAAATGAAGACAGAGACAGATTGTGAAAGTGCAGCTAGTGGAGCAAGGCAGCATAAGATATGGAGACCTAGAGAAAAGTAGCAAACAACAGATATATATGATGAGGTATAGAACAAAGTGTGGGATCCAGGCGGACACAAATTTAAAACGCATGATCAGGATATCATGATCATTTCAACCTTGGGAGTCTGATGCAGGAGCATTAGCTCGAAAAAATACCTTATATTTTATTTAAACTAGGGGTCTCATGTTTTTGAGAAAATATTAATTTCATGTAAATATTAATATTATTTTTTAGTGATTAAATTATATTTTTAATTAATTATATGTGAGGATTTGTAATGTTTCCAAATAATTGGAAAACATGAGAGAAATTAGACTTGAGATATCTAAGAATTAATTAAGATGCCTAAGTTAGATTTTAGTTTCAAGATTTTAGGGATAAATCTAGATTGTAGGATTTGTTGAGATATTTGAGGGCTTGTTGAGTGATTAAGGGGATTTGAACCTAAATTGGTTCATTTCAATTTGTATAAATTAATATGCCTCAAAGGCAAAATAGATCAGGAGAAAAATAGAGTGATTGAGAGCTGAGGTGTGGACAACCAAGTTGTAAGCCTTCGGGCAATTGGAAGGTCCATGAATTTTGAATATCAAGCCAAAGACAAAGTTTGTAAGTATTTGCGTTGTTAATGTAAAAAAAAGTGTGTTTTAGAATCATATGTTGATTGATTGAGAAATGGTATACTTAGTTCCTGAAGTTGGGTTTATAAACTTCGGTGAATCGATGATCGATTTCACAATTGGGCTTTTTGATGATATAAATTAGACAGCGCCAAGTAATTTTCTGTTTCGTAGCTAGCATTTAGAAAAATGGAATGCAACTACAGCTTTAAATGGAGTTTAGAGACCCAGCATGTTATGGAAAACCGATCCAAAATATTGTAACATGTGCAGAAGCGCAAGGAAGAAAAGGACATCAAATTGCATAATTCGATGTCAAGCTGGTGCCAAAGACCCAACGCAGGAAATGGGAGTGTTTTGGTCTTCTTATGAAGGCCATAAGCGATACCAATGCTTCATTATGTGATCGATCTGGCATTAAAACTCTAATCGTTAATTGGTATCGATTGAAACCAAATCATAGTATGACCGTGGAGGAATTGGGTTTAATGTAATGCAGGTTGAATGTGTTACATAGTTGAACAGCGTTAGAGATTGAAGGAGTTCCATAATGCATTGAAATGGTAGTGCAGAGGAACTGAATTTATTTGCAGAATACTGAAACAAGGATTATGGAAGGACGCACGTAGAGGGTTAAGTCTGTGTTGAAATGCAGATATTAAAGGTAAAGCTGATCGAAGGACTGAAGAGCCATTGAACATTAAGGTGAATGCATGCGTTGATGCGTTGAGACAGCTTGGTAAGCTGAATGGTAAAAGGCGCATATGTATATTTGGAACCTTGGGTTCGAATGAAGAATTGAAGCACCAAGGATTTGGATCAATGCAATTAGTTGTTGACTGTAACAAAACACGTGGAAACAAATCCATAGCCAGAAGTCGGAGAATGAGTTAAGCTCTGTCTGAGGACTGAACGGAATTGGAAATCGGTGCAGAGCGTTTGTCTTAAGCCTGTTTGATTCTTAAGATCGAATGGAATTGATTACAAGTGATAGCGTGGTTCTAAATGCAAGGCGCAGGATAAAAATGGAGGTGTTGTCGAAGCAGAATCCAACGCAGCGTTAGAACAATCTTAACGCAGAGCAAAGACCGATCTGTGATTAAAAATTCACATTTTAGTGGCGTGAATGCTGGAAATGAGAACGTAAAGGTCTTCAATTGATATTGGTGCAATAATGATGCGTCTCATCGCTATTGGGAAGGCGTGTGGAGGTAAATATGACTTGGCAAATGTTTATACCTGTCACTTTGAAATCAGAAATCATAAATTCAATTGAAGAGTATAACTTCTTTGGTCTAAGGTTTAATGTTGTGTTAACATTTGGTCTTATGATATGGTGAAAAGTAATGAAACCTTGCATAAATGAATGTAAATGAAGAGTCGTATAAATAATGCGCCTTGTTGAGTGATGAATCCAAAATTATATGGTTTAGAACCAAATCAACTTTGAATAGTCAAAGAAGTCAAGGGCGATGTATGTTTAATGACATTCATTCAATATTGACATTTGAGTAGAAAACTTGTGAGTTGGATTCTAAACGCTATTGAAACTTGGGTTTAATCACATGAAGAGGTGTTTTTTGGGTGTATGGTTTCGTACAATTGATTGAGTTGTAAATGGAATAGAGCTTCCACAAAAGAGAATTGTTTGTATGATTTATAATCATAGTAAAACGATACTTTGGAAGAACCTTGAACATGAAGGTTGGATTGGTATTATAACCAAGGGTCGAGTTGAGTACAAGCTTCAATTGAAGTTTAGTTCTAAAATTTCTTTAGAAAGAATTGAATTGAAGTATGGGTTCCATAAACCATACTAATTTGTGAATCAATGTTACAAGCTTCCACGAATGATGTGTATGTAATTGCCCAGACTTGGAGTCTTATCTGTGTATTTATTGGAGTTGCATTGTTATATGCATGGTATTGGAGAGATTCTGGGTTTTCAGGGTTTTCCTGCATCAAATTCTTACCTATACTCGAGCCATCTAGGTTTAGTGTTAAACCTTAGCTCTAATACCACTTTGTATCATAGTATCAGAGTTCCCATTTCATATTTTCTTGAACTAGTCCAGGTCCACTGTTGAACCATACTCTAGCACAACTTTGTAACATAATATATTCCTTAATGTTTGATTAAGGATACAAGGTATCAAATCTTTTTCTTCTTCATGGGATTAAAAATCAGCTCCTATGCCACTTGTAACATACCACGTTGACTTATAGAGGTTATCAGGTACCCAAAATTTTCTTCTTATTTTTACTATATAGACAATAAATTTTGATAGATACCACTTTATCACATACCCCTACTTAATTTATCCTAAGCACACTTGCAAAAACTTGATTTTCATCTCTCATACATTTTGTTAACACTTTACATGTAAACCTTTCTTCAAATACTTTGTATACAACCAATTAATTATTTTTTCCTTATAGACATTCTGTCAAACATTTTTATGAAATCAAATAAGAAACATTGCTCTAATTCCACTTGTAACATACTAACTAAAATATACCACTCAATTATGCAACTTTTGATTTTTTTTCTTTGAGGTATTTTATCAAATAGTTTGTATGAAAATTGTAATAAAACTCCTTTAACACATTTTTTCAAATGATTTGCATGCAAATATGCATAGATCAAATATAGAAGTGTTATCATACAACAATACTATCCCCATCCACAAAACAACATTTTCACTAGGTAATTTCATCAAACAATTTGTATGCAATGAATCATTAAACCATTTAAACATTTATTCAAACACTTTGCAAGCAGACTAATATAGCAACATCCTCAGGGCATATATCCTAAATTATAACAATCCAAGTTTTGAAAACTAAATTAGATGATCAATGGGGTTTCCCCTCACTATGGTAAAAGTTTTAACTTTTGGAACCTCCTTGAAGAAAATTTATAGCAGAAATGCCAACATGACCTATTTAAATATTTATTTAGGAATCCCCTATTTAAAGATCTGAAAACTGGACTGGAGGATCAGCAGGATTTCCCCTCACTATGGTCCAAGTTTCAGCTTCTAGAACCTCCCAGAAGAAAATTTATGTCAGAAATTCCAGCATTACCTGTCTACCCCTTAAATCACATTTTGGCTTCCACCTTTAAACTCCAAGAATGACCCCAACACTCATCCTCGTCTTATTTAAATCAGAAGACAAATTTAGGACTCATATCCTGTAGAGGAAATTAAAGAAAATGAAGCATGCAATTAATAGGGAAGGCATGTAGTTACCAAAATTACCATGCATTTCCCATCCATCCCAATTCATTTAAATTCCATGGCCAAGTGAATTCAAACTCATTGCACTTATCTAATTTCAAACTTTATTGTCATAATCAACACCAAGATCATTAAATTAAATGATATAACAAGAAAAAATAATGATGCATGTCACTAAACCATCTATTCCACAAATATCATTAACTCATAAATAAGTATTCATCTATTGCAGCCAGAAAAAAATATTTGAAATTGAAGGTTAGCCACGTTCCACCACACCATAGTCTTAGGTGCGATACAATGTTTTTCACAATTGACCACTCTGGTGGAATACCTTGATGCCTTGAGGAGAACTTAACTCAGGGGTATTTCACATGCTTAGATTCGGACCATATTTTAACACCATAAGTGACTCAGGGGTATTTCACATGCTTAGATTCAGACCATATTTTAACACCATAAGTGAAATCCATTCTCCTTCACACACACAATAAAACTCAATGATCAACCTTTCCATCTTTAACCAAGCTCACATTCCTTAAAATACCATCCATGTCTACATAGCACAATGGATTCCTTCTATGATATCTCCATTCCCTCAGTGCTCCCCTCTTTAGTGTTCTATATGCCACACACAACCAATATCAACCCCAATCCTTACAGCCATCTAATCCAAATAAAGATCATTGCAACGCATTTATTTCCCATCACATAAACTACCACTCACAACTCTTAACCAATCATAAGGTCTAAAACTTTATCGGTTCTATCACTAATCATTTTTTCAATTCAAATTTTCTTAGTGAGAGAGAGATGTATGAGAGAGTAACAAAAGAGAGATAAACTAGAAGCTTAATAACCAAGAAGAAGAACCCCTTGATTTCTCCTCCCTCATATTTTTTATAATCACACCTTGACCCTTCATCTTCCCAAACTTTCAGCTTATATGGAAGAGTATTCATCACATCAAAGGGAAATATTTACCCAGGTATTTTTCCTCTTAATTCAAGTTTTCCCCCTCCCCAATTCATCATAATATGTTGATTGTCCCATTTATTCAACTCTGGCACTTTTATAATAAAAATAAACATTACATCATATAATAGAGTTTGACCTCATAGCATCCATGATGGCACCTAAACATTATATGTTCTTAATTACCTTACAAAATTTGGGGTAATGAAAGGGGTGTCACATGGGACTAGTAGTTGATAGACTAGTACATGATGTATTTCATATTTATTTTTCTTACAAAATATGTATGTGACAATAATCATGTGATTTATTGGTCTAGAATGCATGTGGAATCCAAGGGATAATTCCAACCTGAACCCCTATGCATCCTAGACCATAGACAGTATGTGCTTCTAAATTGATTAATAAAGCAGGCCAAGGTGCAATGGAACCACTTTGGACCCAATGAAGCAACCTAGGAATTTTGAAGACCAAATGATGGAGCTATTCCCATTTTTGTTTAATGAATAAACTAATGTAAGAGTTGTTAATTATAAAACTTAGTTTTGTTTCTATTTATAGAATAATGAGGATGGTGTTCCTTTCAAGGGTTGGGGTTTGTAATAGACCTTGGTTTTACCCCTATTTTTGCAATTTAAAAATATGATTATAATGCCAAAGTGGGAGCCACGGCTAGGTGAAATGATATGGTTTAACATTTTAATTTTAATTTCATGATTGTCGATTGGAGGGGGTAACCTTGTATATCCAATGTTTTGAGGGAGCTTTCATGTCTTGAAAGGCCGTGAATTCAGCCCAAAATTAAATGTTGAAATCATTTGAAAATGTAAACTAGTCGCTCACTAGTAGGTTTAATTACTAGACGTGTTTGGAGGTTAACTGCTTCCTAGCAGCAATTTTTCAGATTGGATTGGGAGTCGAAGAAATGAGGGATAGTGCCCATTCCATTAGCACATTGCAGATCTAAGAAAGCCCCTCTCAAATGCATGATGGAATGATAGAAATAATTTATATATGTATAGATGAAGATAATGGGACTTATCTTCTATGTTTGATCATTACCGGTTGGTTCTGAATCAGTGGTTTTTGTTGGTTGAACCTTTAACCCTCTCAGTTTCTCTTATTGATTTCAATTCATCTAAATTCTATCATAGGAAGGGTCATCCTTTTCCCTAGAGTTCACTTTTCTTATCGTGGGGGAGCATGTGGCAAATGAGTATTGACAATAGAAGGTGGAGTGGTATTCAAATTGGCATATAAATCCTATGAAATCGAAGTTACAAACCAATACCCTGAATATTGGACCTTAAGTCACATCCTTGTAAAATGTGGGTTATATCCCCTGCAAACTATGTTTGAGGCTAGTGAATTATGTTATCTAAGCTTGTTTATTCAGTGGGAGGTGTTGGGATAATTTCGATGCCTAAATTATGACATAATATTTATATCAATCCAAGTGTTCATAAACTTGGAAGCAAAATACAATATGTGGAGAGCTAGGCTAGATTGGTAATTGTCATGTCTAAATTAAGTACTAAATTTAGTTAATGAAGGTAAAGCTCTAGAATTCTATTTTAACAAATTTAGTGTGCTAATCAAAGAAATCACAAAACAAAACTTAATCTAATCACATTATTTGAAATGTAAAGCACACATGCTTGAATCATGAACACTTTGCATTGGGCATGCACTAATACCTCTCTCACGGGCCATAGTCTTCTATGCAATCATGTTCAAGAATGTCAGGTTTATCCCATTCAAATGTTTGTAATGACTGAAATTGAAACAATGATAAAAGGGGTTTTGGTTTAATAGATTGGTAATTCAATAGGATGTCTCTTACTGATAGAATCAAGTGGACACTATGGTAGTCCTTTAGTCAATCTAATATAATTTAACCCAATACCAATTGAAAATATGAGAAGGCATTGTGTCCTTCTCCATTTATGCGAGTGAAAACGGGTGGTCACTCAAAGTCTTATACTCATCTTCTTAACTAGTATGTACCCAAATAATTGATCTACTTTAAGGAAGAAACAAATGACTAAAAGTAATGAACAATGGTGTTGATGAATATAATGCTAAGTGAGAAATTTTTCAAAAGGGTTGGGGTATTATCCCACGAGAAGAGTGGTGAATTCCACTCCTAGTTCTTTTCTCAACCTTGTCAAATAGATTATCCTCATAAGAAACAACTACCATGTGATAAATAAAGCTCATAAATCACACTTAAAATTGGAAAATGTAAAAACCCATATAAACTATAGACAATTATATGGTAATGAATATATTAGTGAGCTCACATAAGCATAAAAATTTATTATGAACAAGGAATTGTAAATATATAAGAGTATGAGCACATGAGAGCATTATACACAGGGAGTAACGCAAGAGAGAGGAGAGCAATGGAGACTACTAGGGTTACGCTTCTCGCCGCCATCGTAGCCTGGGACATAGATGCCCTGGAATCTCATTCAACCATTCTGGAGCGCAGCTATGGCAATCGTCCTCTGCTCCATAGATCTGGGAAGAACACATTCTCTATAATGGTGGTAAGGAATCTGGAGAGAGAAACTTAACTCCTCCAGGGAACACAGATCTGTATGGATGAGATCTGCAATATCTATGAAAAAGCAGATCTGAATGTGCAGAAAATGACGAGAAAAAATGATCTAGTATTATACAATGATCAATCCATTGGCACAACCATCTACAATTTTCGGCTCTCGCAAACTAAGTGATCAAGTGTTCATAAATTTTGCTCAAAATTGAAAGTTAAGGGATTGGGTTGAAACTAGGATGGTTGCGTATATATCATCTTCCTGATTCTGGCGCAATGAACGGTTCGAAAAACTGATGCCATATGAGGGAGATATCGCGTTCTGATCGAATTCCCAAATAGCTAAATTTTATGACAGGGTTGACTGGGATGCGCAATCAGCATGGAGGATGCACAGTCAGCAAAAAGGAATATTCCAAAGAATATTCCTTTTCTCTGGGCCAACCGGTGGATGACAAGTGGTGCTATATTATTCGTTGATGGGTTGTACATTATATTTGATGAACCAATGGGAGGGTGACACGTGGCCAGCCCTGAGGCCGCCACGTGTCCTCTTAGTGGTAGTGTAAAATTTTATGGAGGTCTACAGGGCTCGACCCTCTGACCTCCAACAGAGCATACACACAACTTAATCACCTGCGCCACAATGTTTCTTAACTATATAAGCCGTCGGGTTGTATTTAAATGTTAATGTAAAGTGGAGCGGGGGTTGGGGACCGTCGGCGGTCGCAACTCGTCGACGGCCCCATAGAGCATTCACATGTTAAACGTCACAAGAAATGTTATCTTTGACAGTTGGTAACCCACAAAAATAAACATAGCCATCAACCTTATCACATGAAAATTCTCTAACGGTTTAAACTCTAACAGTTTCGATTAACTTGACATCAACGCAGGTTTAAACAACTTCACCACAGTTCAAACCTGAAGTTCTGCTGACATTTATGGAGACCACGGGTTCTGGGGGTTCGCATGTGGCCACCCCCTACCCCTAACATTTAATATTACAGCTAGCGCTGGCTGAAAACTTGGAGTGCCCTATTTTTATGCGGATTTGGCCAAATTTAACTCCAATTAAGTGGAATTCTCCACAATTAGTGGAGTTTTTCTAGGAGTTACTGGGAATATGAGTTGGAGGCTCAATTTTTGCCCATTCTGAGTGAATGAAGAGTCAATATAGACTAATTGGAGCATTCTGGAGCCATTGGTGCAGAGAAAACAGCCATTAGAGGCCTGTAAACACATGTATTTACAAAATTTTGAGCATAATGAAAGATGGACATGCCATTGGGAGCTAGACCAACAGATGTAGCCCAGGAGGGGTGAACTGCTTCATCATGCCTACTTTGTAAATGTTATGTGGTGTTTTATTTCTCTATTTTACACTGCTATTCAGTGTTATTTGCTCTTATTTCATGCTTCTAATTCACTAAAATCACTTCCAATTCATGGTTAAAATCCTCAATACTTAAGAAAACTACGGAGACAAGTATGCACATGTTTTATCACTGAAAAGACACTTAGCACAGAAAAACTAATAGAGTCCTTTCATATCAGACTGGTATCAGAGCTAGAGTTTATTCTCTGGTGTTTTTATGTGCAAATATTTGTTTAACTATTTGCAAGTTTTATATGCTTACTAGGCTCAAGCTCAAGAGAGGAAAAGGCACATTGGTGGAAGCAAGAGGATCTCAAAGTGAGCCACAACAAAGGAGAGCAAGATTGCCACAATCTCCACCACCTGGTTCACATCCTAAGGAAGCAGAAGCAGCATTAAGCATGCCTCCAGAGGAAGAAGAAATCCATGAAGAAGTTGATCCCAAAGAGGAAGAAAGAGTGTTCAGGAAAAAATTTCTTAACATGACTGAGATGGTTAGAATCCTTTATCAAGAAATGAATGAGAAACTAGAAGGAGAAGGATCCAAACTTCAGAAGGAAGGACAGGGATCATCAGGAGGTCACAATGATGAAAATAAGTCAAATAAGGGCAATGGAGGAAATGGAGGTAGTGGAAAGTCACCATCCTCACCCTCATCATCATCCTCCTCTAATTCATCTTTAGTACATCAGCCACACAAGTCAAAGAACACTGGTAAAAGTCATTTTTTAAAACTTGATGTTAAGTTCGAATTACCAATGTTTAATGGTGAAGTCAATGCAGAAAAGCTTGATAATTGGATTAAGTAGTTGAAGGTCTATTTGAGAATCCAAAACCTTCAAGATGATGATAACAAAATCCAATTAGCTTCATTTAGAATGGAAGGTTAAACACTTGTTTGGTGGGAAGCCAAGACAAAGGAGGAGATCAAGAAGCATAGTAATATTATTCTATCATGGACTTATTTCATTATTGCAATAAAACAATAGTTTTATCCATTATCTCATATGTAGAAATCCATAATGAAGTGGAAATACTTTAGGCAATTGAAGGGACAGAATGTTCAAGAATACACCCAAGAATTTAGGAGAAGAGCTCTCTTATTAGGGGTATATTTGTAGAGCCAAGATACTTTGCTCAATTACATAAGAGACTGACATAGCTACCTAAAACATACTATCGTCATGTTTAACGCCACAAGTCTAGATGAAGTATGTGTTCAGGCCACACATCTAGAAGCTAGAGGGAAAAACATTTCTGAAGAGAGTAGGAAGAAAACTTTTAAGGGGAAAAACAAAGAGAAGAACTCAGAAGGTAAAATCAAAAAGAATGCATCTGTTAAGAAAGAGGGAGAAAATTTGGTTTGTAAACATTGTTTGAAAGAAGGCCATGATGAAAATAATTGTTGGAAATTACATCCTGAAAAAAGGCCCAAGAACTACAACAACAAAGGGAAACATAAAACTGCAGCTACAACTCAACATGATTTAGGAGACGATTCAAGTGATGAATCTAAAATTACAGTCATGGGATTGAAGAACATGAAGGGGAAAGAAATTTAAACTAAACCCAGTACTATTACATCAAACTGTCGCATACATACTCCAAATGAAGAAGAGAGAATTGAACTGTTTCATGTGAGGGTCATATCCAAACATACCAAGATTGACACATTGTTTGACAGTGGGTCACAAGAAAACTTAATCTCTGAATACTTGGTCAAGGAAATTGATCTTGAGACCATACCACATCCAAAACCATATCCACTTGGTTGGATTTGTAAGGATGCAAATTTACAGGTTTCAAATAAGTGTAAATTGCGGTTTGCAATAACTGCACATTTTGTTGACACGGTTGAATTAGATGTGGTTCCGCTTGACATAATAGGAATTGTGTTGGGGAGTCCTTACTTGTATGATAGGAAAGAAATCTTCCATCGCGATGAGAAAAATACCATTTATTCAAATATGGCAATGAGTGCATTGTTAGAGCACATCGCAAGAAGACAAACATTGCTATGGTAAATGATGGACAGGTAAAGAGATTGGTGAATTCAAGTAAGAATTTTTTTCTTCTAATGATTAAGCCAAAAGCTGATGTTAATCATGAATCATTTGAGGATTGTGATCCTAAGTTGAAATCATATTTATATGATGTAGTTGATGCATAGCATGAGATGTTTCAGGAGCCAACAGGATTGCCTCCAAAAAGAGAGATTCAACATGAGATTCAGTTGCAGCAAGATTGTCCTCTTCCAAACATCGGCATGTATCGCATGTCGATAATGGAGAATGCTGAAATAAAGAGGCAAATAAAGGAGATGATGGACAAAGGAATCATAATGCCAAGCACTTCGCCATTCGGTTCACCCATAGTCTTGATTCTAAGGAAATACGGGACTTGGCGCATGTGTGTAGACTTCAAAGCTCTGAACAAGATAACGGTAAAGAATCGATACCCACTCCCAAGGATAGATGATTTTCTTGATCAGCTGAAAGAAGAAATTTTTTTCACTAAGGTAGATTTATGAAGTCGATATCATCAAGTAAGCATTGCATAAAGTGACATATGGAAAACTGCATTCAAAACCAAACAAGGACTCTTTGAGTGGTTGGTTATGCCATTTGGTTTGTGTAATGCACCGGAAACTTTCATGTGTGTTATGGATAGTGTTTTGCGTCCATTCCTTGATGACTTTGTGATTGTGTACTTATATGACATATTAATTTTCAGAAAAACAAGAGAAGAACATGTCTTGCATGTGAATAGAGTGCTTGATGTTTTGAAGAAAGAGAAATTGTTTCTTAAGATGTCAAAGTGTGAGTTTGGAAAGACTTCTTTGGTTTATTTGGGACACATTGTAGGAGAAGGCAAGTTGAGAATTGATCCTTCTAAGTGGAAGCCATTGTGAATTGGCCCACACCCAGAATAGTAACCAAGGTAAGAATTTTCTTAGGTGCAGCTCAGTATTAGAGAAAGTTTATTGCTAACTTTTCTGCCATCACAGCTCCTATGCATGCAGTGAAAAGTGTGAAGAAAGGATTCCAATGGGGAGGAAAACAATAGCAAGCTTTCGAAGCTTTAAAATACAAGTTTAGTTCATCTCTAGTCCTTGCATTACCGAATTTGAGACAGCCATTTGATATACAAACTGATGCTAGTGATTATGCCATGGGCGTAGTTCTTTTGTAGCATAGTAAGCCTATCGCTTTTCATTCTGAAACATTCAATGGTGTTGTGAAAAATTATCCTACATATGACAAAGAACTGTATGTGTTGGTACAAAGCGTAAAGAAGTGGAAACACTACTTGATGGGTAAATAGACAACTATACATACCAATCACCAACCATTACATTACTTGAAGTCGCAAACAAAATTGCAGCAATCACGACATTTCAGGTGGATGGGATTTCTTCAACAGTTTCACTTGGTTATAAGGTACAAGAAAGGTATTTTCAATAAATTTGCTGATATGCTTTCAAGACCGATTATTAGTGCATCTACTTTACTCAAAAATGATTCTATTGTACATGAGAGTTACATAGAACAATATGCACATGATGTTGATTTTCAAGATGTGTATGCTAGTTTGAGTGAAGGGAATCAAGTTGAAGAAAATGATTATCACATGCATAACAATTTGTTGTTTCATTTGGTAAAATTATGTATACCACAAGGAGAGAGGCTAAGTGTCATGAGAGAAGCTCATTCATCTCTTATTTCTAGACACTTTGGGGTAAGAAAAATAGTGGCGCGTCTACAAAGGTATTGCTATTGGCCTCGCATGATAGATAGTGTGTCGTGTTTTATAAGAGGTTGCTTTATGTGTGCAACAAGCAAGCCTAGTAATAGGAAGCTTTGGTTGTACACGCCACTACCAGTACCATCAAGACCATGGGAGAGTGTCTCCATGGACTTTGTTGGATGTCTACATATGTTAAGAAAACAACATGATTATATTTATGTAGTTGTGGATAGATTCAGTAAAATGTGTATACTTATGCCATGTAAGAAAACCATTACTGTTGAACAAGCTCCTGAACTTTATTTTCAACATGTATGGGTTCGTTATGGATTGCCAACCTCTATTTTTAGTGACAGGGATTCCAGGTTCATTGGGAATTTTTGGTCCAATCTATAGAGTATGATGGACACAAAGTTGAAAAAGAGTGTTGCTTTTCATCTGCAAAGTGACTGACAAACCGAGGTGGTGAACAGAACCGTTATGCATCTATTGAGAGGATATTGCAACAAACATCCTAAGTTGTGGGATGAGCAACGACATTACATTCAGCACGCTTACAACCGGGCAAAGCACTCTTCTACAAATACATCACCTTTTGAAGAATGCTTTGGGTATTTTCCAAAATCTCCATTACACTTCATCTTTGGAAAGGATGTTGCAATAGATGGCCATAGTGATATTGGCAAGGCTCGAAAGTTCATTGAGAAAATTCAAATTGTACATCAACAAGTTCAAGAACAGCTTGAGAAAAGTCAAAGTAAATATAAGGAGAGGCATGAGAAACATAGAGTTGATCACAAGTTTCAAGAAGGAGAAGAGGTATGGTTGCACATAAGCAAAGAAATGATGCAAGGGGAAGGTAAAAATCTCAAACCCATTCGCTATGGTCCATTCAAGATCATAAAACAAGTTGGTAATAATGCATTTCAACTTGACTTGCCTTCATATATGAAAATGTATTCAGTTGTTAATGTTGAAAACTTATGTTTGTATGAGCCACCTTTGATCGATGATCAAGGAAGTGATGTTCATCTGCCTTATATTGAATATTTCTTGCCAGAATATCTAGATGAGCTCAAGGAAGATACAATTATTGACAGGAGGACAAGAGCATCCAAGAGGGGAAGTGTTGACTACCTTCGAGTTGGGCTCAAAGGCAGTAAGCCAAGCAAGGCAAAGTGGATGAAGGTTGGAAAGGAGAGGGAGATGTACCCTTATCTACTGAACAGGTAATCAAGTCTTTTGGGGTCCAAAAGCTTTCCAATGGGGAGGAGTGATTAGGTGTTCATAAAATTTTCTCAAAATTGAAAGTTACAGGATTGGGTTGAAACCAGGATGGTTGCGTAGATCTCGTCTTCCTTATTCCAGTGCCGCGAACAGTTCAAAAAACCAATCGTATGAGGGAGATATCGAGTTCTGATCGAATTCCCAAATAGCTAAATTTTACAACAAGGTTGACTGGGATGCCCAGTCAGCATGGAGGATGCGCAGTCAGCAAAAAGGAATATTCTGAAGAATATTTCTTGTCTCCGGGCCATCCAGTCGATGACAAGTGGCGCTATATTGTTTTTTGATGAGTTGTACGTTATATTTGATGAACCAATGGGAGGATGACACATGGCCATCCCTAAGGTCACCACGTGTCCCCTTAGTGGTAGTGTAAAATTTTATGGAGGTCCGCAGGGCTCAACCCCATGACCTCCAGCAAAGAATACACACAACTTAACTGCCCACGCTACAATTTTTCTTAACTATATAACTCGTCTAGTTGTATTTGAATGTTAATTAAAGTGGAGCGGGGGTTGGGGACCGCCGGCAGTCCCAACCCGTCGGCTGCCCAATAGATCATTCACATGTTAAACTTTGCAAGAAATGTTATCTCCGACAGTTGCTAACCCGCAACAATAAACATAAACATCAACCTTATCACATGCAAATTCTCTATCGGTTTAAACTCCAATGGTTTCAGTTAACTCGACATCAACGCAAGTTTAAACAACTTCACCACAGTTCAAACTTGAAGTTCCGCCAACATTTATGGAGAATGCGGGTTCTAGGGGTTGGCATGTGGCCATCCCCTACCCCTAACATTTAATATTATAGTTAGCGCTGGCAGAAAACTTGGAGCACCCTATTTTATTGCGGATTTGGCCAAATTTAACTCCAGTTAAGTGGATTTCTCCACAATTAGTGGAGTTTTTCTAGGAGTTACTGGGAAAATGAGTTGGAGGCTCAATTTTCGCCCATTCTAAGTGAATGAAGAGTCAATATAGACTAATTGGAGCATTTTGGAACCATTGGTGCGGAGATAACAGCCATTAGAGGTCTGTAAACACGTATTTGAAAAATTTTGAGCATAATGAAAGATGGACATGCCATTGAGAGCTGGACCAACAGATGTAGCCCAAGAGGGGTGAACTGCTTCATCATGCCTACTGTGTAAATGTTATATGGTGTTTTAGTTCTCTATTTTACACTATTGTTCAGTGTTATTTTCTCTTATTTCATTCTTCTAATTCACTAAAATCACTTACAATTCATGGTTAAAATCCTCAATACTTAAGCAAACTATGGAGACAAGTATGCACATGTTTTATCACTGAAAATAGACTTAGCACAGCAAAACTAATATAGTCCTTTTAGATCACTAAGACCATATCCATGAATCGGTTATCAAAGCAATGCGCAGATGAGCCTCATTGTATTGGGTCACAGCATGATGCACACTTAGCACCAGATCTTGAGGTGTATCTTGTTGGTAATTTAGACCATGCCTTCACAATAGCAGATCTATGGATTCCACTGCTTTTTCTTGTTGGATACGCCTCTTCTACAGCGATCGCAGCCATGAAGGATATTCATTGGTCAGTGCAACTCTATTTCTCAGCTTATTTTTTAGATTTAGGACTAGATTGGGTGAAGAAAATGTCCTCAGAAGTTTCATTGTTTACAGATCCACCTCACATAAGTCCAGATCTGTGTCTGACATACCCCAAAAGTAGTCATATTACAGATCCAGAAACTGAGGTTGCCCATCAAGCCAGTAAGAATTGTTGAGAATGCAGCAAGATGATGGATCTTAGTGAAATGAAGTCGCCTTCACTAAGTGGGCCCGCAGGCAAATTCTGGCGCAAAATCTATTTTTAGACTATGTCTATTTTTAGACATATGGAGCATGGTTCGGGGATTCCAGTTTGAGATTCTTGAAGTATGTGTCATGTTGGTAAAAATAGATGAGACTCTATTTTGAGGTCAAAGAGGTCGAAGTCTATTTTTAGACTGCCTCTCCTTAAAACAGGGAAGTCAAATATTATTTACCCTTAATAATATTTAGACTATAAACAGCAGCTTACTCTCTTGGAGCACTTCAGTTCGAGCTACAGAAGTGGCTCATGCATCTGACAGAGGAATCACGTGGTTCCCAAGGGGTTGATGGCATCATGCATGGTTGACTTCAGTTGGACTTAAGTGGCAGAATTTTGGTGGAGTTAATGAGACAGCTAGTGGAGTTGTGTTCTGTTTATTTTAGTTGAACTGATTGAGATTAGTTTAACTAGCTAATCAATTAGTTATGAGTGGAGTGAATTAAATATTATTTAATTGATTAATTAGTAACTCATTATTCAACTCAAGAACACATCAGTTCACTACAGTGCATGATCAGTTCAGTGGAGACCAGTGAAAGAGGTAGATGAAAGGGTGGAGTTAGCTATCAGTTGTGACTATACTGTTGCTATTTGCAACACACGGATAGGTGGAGTAAGCCCATGAGGATTGCGCAGTTCAGGCTGGTGGTTTATCTATATAAAGAGGCCATCCCATAGCATTGAAACACGCAATAGAGGCAAGGCAATTGGCGGTGATTTTTGAACCAGTAACCTGTTCAAAACTGAGCTAGATTGTGTGTAACTTTATGAGAAAGTACTGAGTACTTGTGAGGAGTATTGTACTGAGTTTGTTACATGATTTTTCCATTATAATATACACAATAGCTGCGGGGTTTTCAGCTATAAGCTTTCCCCATACATACTGTGTTAATGTGTATGATGATTTGATGTGTTATCGCTTGATTTTATTTATGCATGTGTGATGATCTGAGTTGAGTTGAGTGGAAGAGATTATGTGTTGTGTATGAAGTTCAAATAGTATGTGACCAGGATAGTCTCGGTGGATAATTAATCATTATTCAGCAAATTTCTACATGGTATCGGAGCTATTAAAGTTCAGATTGATCATCACAATGATTACAAACTTATTTCGGTAGACAGAGTCTGCATGCGGGCCAGGTAGCCTCCGGATTCATCTTTCTTCGGAAAGTGAAAGGTCTGGTCAACGCCCCTTGCAGTCAATCTCTGTGCTAGAAATAATTTTTTCTCACGATCTAGAGCGGTTGAGCTTTGAGGTGGAATTCGAAATTTTGCAGCAGATTTGTTTTCTTGGTGCCAATGTTGAAAATGTCTTTCAACGGTTTGCGACTCGAATATGCTCTTGAAGGCAGTTCGAATTATGTTGCATGGAAGGATCGCATGGAGGTAGTATTAGAAGATAATGGTCTAAAGGAGTTCGTAGATACGGATGTCCAAAAGCCCACTGATCCTGCTGAAGTCGATGCATGGCAAAAGAGAATGGCAAAGTGTCGAAGGATCCTGTTGGAGGGCGTCAAGGATCATATTGTATCCAGCCTGCATGGAAAGGCTTCTCCATATTTAATGTGGAAATCTTTGACGGATCTATTCCAGAGTAAGAGTGACCAAAGGAAGCTGGCGCTCAAAGATAAGCTCAGGAACATCAAGATGGAGAAAGGCGACAGTATTGCCAAATACCTCAGTATCGCCAAAAGCTCACTGATCGCATGCTTGGTTTCAAGTGTGTTGGGATCGGTGTGGTTCTTGGACAGCGGTGCGTCATTTCATATGACGGGAGATCGGGATTTGTTCTCAGATCTGGAGGACAAAGATTTGGGTGTGCACATCGAGATGAGCGATGATGGTAGATACAGTGCGACTGGTATCGGTACCATATCCTTTCAGAGGGAGTCTGGTAAACCCTTTGTGTTGAAGGATGTCATGCATGTACCTGGATTGAAGAAGAACTTGATCTCTGTGGCGATGTTGGAGGATAAAGGGTATGATGTGGTCTTCAGTGAAGGAAAAGCCTTCCTGCGCAGTAAGACTACTGGAGAGACCCGGAAGATAGGGGTTCGAACCAAGAACCTTTATCAGTTGCAAGTAGATGGCTGCGCAGCAATGGCATGCAAGGCGGGAGAAGTGGTGAGCCGGGATGATGAGGGAAAACTGTGGCACAGGAGATTGGGCCACCTTCACCATGGAGCTTTGAAGATCCTGCAGCAGATTTCTACTGGGCTTCCTAAGGGCACCCTTGCGCAGTCAGATCAGTGCAAGGGGTGTACTTTAGGGAAGTTTGTGAAAGCCACCTTTCACGAGAAGGATAGTCGCGCCACGACGATCCTTGAGAGAGTTCACACAGACGTGTGTGGTCCTTTCTCAGTTGCTTCGACAGCAAAGCACAATTATTATGTGATCTTTTTTGATGATTTCTCTCGAAAGTGCTGGATCTTCTTCATGCAGAAGAAGAGCGATACATTCGCGAAGTTCTGTGAGTTTAAAGCATTGGTCGAGAAGGAGTCGGGGAAGAAGGTGATTGCTCTAAGGAGTGATAACGGTGGTGAATTCATCTCGACTGAATTCAAGGAGTTCTGCAGCGCAGAAGGGATTCGGAGAGAGCTCATCGCACCCCATAACCCACAGCAGAACGGGGTGGCTGAGCGGAAGAACAGAACGATCGTGGGTGCTGCACGGCGATGTTGCATGATCAGGGCCTACCCCTTCACTTGTGGGCTGAGGCATGCAATACAGCAGTGTATGTGCAGAACCGTTGTCCTCACAAGGTTCTTGGCATGAGTACACCAGAGGAGGCTTATTCGGGCAAGAGGCCTGATATTTCCCATTTGCGGATTTTCGGATCTCCTGTCTACATGCATGTGACGAAGGATGCAAGAAGGAAGCTGGATCCAACTGCTGAAGTTGGATTATTTGTGGGGTACACTGATACACCTCATAACTATCGAGTGTATGTGCCAGACAGTCGCAAGACTGTTGTGCGACGGGATATAAAATTCCAGGAGGAGAAAGCCATGCAGTGTTCGCTTGAGAGGGAGCTACACTTGCATGCAGATGAGGAGCCGTTAGTTCCTAAGGAGGAGCTTCCGGATGTGGATCAGCCACAAGAGGAGGTTCAGGAGGTGGAAGAAACCACCCATGCAGCGCCAACCATCAGAGGGCGCATGCGCACTACAGAAGCTGAGCGACTGGCTCGAGATGCAGAGAAGGTTGTAGGGCCACCTACAGCACAGCGCAGACAGAGGCAGTCACCGGATCGGTACACTGGATACATGGCTCTTGTGAGTCAATGTGTTGTGACGGAGCCATCCTCTTTTGAGGAAGATGTGGAGGAACCCGCATGGGTTGATGCCATGATCGAGGAATATGATTCGATCGTCAGGAACAGTGCATGGGAGATTGTCCCAAGACCGGTGGGGAAATCAGTGGTGGGTTCGCGATGGATCTACAAAGTGAAGCAGGCGGCTGACGGGAGTGTGGAGAAGTACAAGGTGAGATTTGTCACCCGTGGCTTTTCACAGATCGAGGGGATCGATTATGAGGAGACTTTTGCACCTTTCGCAAGGTACTCTTCCATACGGACGATCCTTGCTCTCTCAGCGCAGATGGGGTGGCACATTCATCAGATGGATGTGAAGACTGCGTTCCTCAATGGAGTTATTTAGGAAGAGGTGTACATAGAGCAGCCTGAAGGTTTTGAGATCTTCAGCAGTGAGTCGCATGTGTGCCGACTCAAGAGAGCACTGTACGGGCTGAAGCAAGCACCTCGTGCTTGGTACACTCGGATAGACAGCTACTTCACCGGGCTTGGATTCTCCAAGAGTGAGGCGTATCCAAACCTGTACCAGATTGTGGTGGAGGGGAAGCTGTTGATCATCGTACTGTATGTAGATGATCTGATTTTGACTGGCGACGAGCAGTTGATACTTTCATGCAAGGAGGATCTTGCACAAGAGTTTGAGATGAAGGACCTGGGCATCCTTCATTATTTCCTGGGATTGGAGATTTGGCAGCGCAGCGGAGGACTGTTTGTTTCTCAGGGCAAGTATGCCCGGGAGATTCTGGAGAGGTTCAACATGCAAGGCTGCAAGCCTGTTGACACTCCTCTTCCTGGTGGTTGGAGGAAGGAGGATGCTACTTCAACGGAGGTAGTGGATGCCACTGTCTATCGACAGTTGGTGGGGTCGCTTATGTATCTGGTCAATGCACGACCCGATATATGCTATGCAGTTAACCAGCTTTTGCAAGCTATGGTTAAGCCTACCAAGCTCTTTTGGAAGGCGGGCAAGCATGTATTGCGCTATATTAGAGGCATGACGGATATGGTCTATGGCATGACAGGAGGATGGAGCGGGATTTCGGCTTCAATCGTATGCAAAGACAAGTGTGGGAGTCCAACGGACCGGAAGAGCACATCTGGAGGAGTTTTCAGCATTGGGTCGACAGTAGTTTCTTGGTACAGCAGGAAGCAGAGATTTGTGGCACTCAGTTCAGCAGAGGCCGAGTACATGGCAGCTAGCTTGGCTGCATGCGAGGCTATTTGGATGAGGAAGATCCTCGAAGGTTTGTTCAGGTTGCATTTGGAGCCTACAGTGATCTACTGTGATAACCAGGGTTGCATTAAACTCTCGGCTAATCCAGTATTTCATGATAGGTCCAAACACATCGACATCAGGTACCATCATATCAGAGATTGTGTTCAGCGGAGAATCATGATGCTTTCATATGTTCCCACGGAGGATCAGGATGCCGACATCCTGACAAAGGCGCTCACCAGAGCAAGTTCGAATTCCACAGAGGCAGGATAGGGGTTGCAGATAATCCATATCTTGCTGAGAGGGAGTGTTGAAAATGCAGCAAGATGATGGAGCTTAGTGAAATGAAGTCGCCTTCACTAAGTGGGCCCGCAGGCAAATTCTAGCGCAAAATCTATTTTTAGACTATGTCTATTTTTAGACATATGGAGCATGGTTCGGGGATTCCAGTTTGAGATTCTTGGAGTATGTGTCATGTTGGTAAAAATAGATGAGACTCTATTTTTGAGGTCAAAGAGGTCGAAGTCTATTTTTAGACTGCCTCTCCTTAAAACAGGGAAGTCAAATATTATTTACCCTTAATAATATTTAGACTATAAACAGCAGTTTACTCTCTTGGAGCACTTCAGTTCGAGCTACAGAAGTGGCTCATGCATATGACAGAGGAATCACGTGGTTCCAAAGGGTTTGATGGCATCATGCATGGTTGACTTCAGTTGGACTTCAGTGGCAGAAGTTTGGAGGAGTTAATGAGACAGATAGTGGAGTTGTGTTATGTTTATTTTAGTTGAACTAGTTGAGATTAGTTTAACTAGCTAATCAATTAGTTATGAGTGGAGTGAATTAAATATTATTTAATTCATTAATTAATAACTCATTAGTCAACTCAAGAACACATCATTTCACTACGATTGCATGATCGGTTCGGTGGAGACCGGTGAAGAGGTAGATGAAAGGGTGGAGTTAGCTATCGATTTAACTATATTGTTGCTATTTGCAACACATAGATAGGTGGGATGCTTTATGAGGATTGCGCAGATTCCGGAGCTGGCGGTTTTTCTATATAAGGGGCCATCCCATAGCATTGAAACACGCAATAGAGGGAAGGAAATTGGCGGTGAGTTTTGAACCAGTAACCTGTTCAAAACTGAGCTAGTTTGTGTGTAACTTCATGAGAAAGTACTGAGTACTTGTGAGGAGTATTGTACTGAGTTTCTTACATGATTTCTCCATTATAATATACACAATAGCTACGGGGTTTTCAGCTATAAGCTTTCCCCATATATACTGTGTTAATGTGTATGATGATTTGATGTGTTATCGCTTGATTTTATTTCCGCGTGTGTGATGATCTGAGTTGGTTGAGTGGAAGAGATTATGTGTTGTGTATGAAGTTCAAATAGTATGTGACCAGGATAGTCTCGGTGGATAATTAATCATTATTCAGCAAATTTCTACAAGAATACCTCAAATGAAGGATTTATGACTCGAATTTTTATCAGAACTATGAGCGGGAAATCTATATGTCTAAGGATCTAGACAGGGCTGCAGAAACTAACTCTCAAACATGATATTCAAAAAAAAATAAGCATCCCAACACAATTCGAAAATCTTATTTATGCAGGGAAATTGTTGCAAGATGATCACATGGTGAAGGATTATGGCATCTAGCCATATGCGTCTATCACTATTACCTCGAGACTGATTGGAGGATTGTATGGATCTATCTCAAAAGACCTTGCATCAGTCTAGGATGTTTTCAAAGGGAAGGGGGTGACTTAAAATAATCCAGAATTAAATCTGAATCTCCCTGGGTCATATATTGTGTAGCAGAAAACTCAGATTCCAGCTCTGACAGTTATTGTAGATGAGGTAAATGATCTTTATGCAGATTTTTACACCAAAGCAATTATCTGCAAATTTAATGGATTCTGCCCCAAATATGAGGCACTTCATCACTGGATTTTCTCTAATTGGACGCCCAACTATGATCTTCATATATGCTATAAAGAGTTCTTTATTATCAGGTTTGATACAGTAAAAGATAAGGAATTTGCATTAAATGAAGGACCATGGTTTTGGGGCAACGTTGGGCTCTTCATGGTACCTTGGTTTCCTAATTTTGATGCTACCACCATGGTGGTATCCAAAATTCTCGTTTGGGCCAGGTTACATAATCTACCTCTCCACTTCTGGCATCCCAAAGTATTAGAAGGAATCAGGAATACCATGGGGAAATTTCTTAAGATTGATGTAGAAATAACCCATAAAGGCATATTTTCTTTTTCCATAATTTGTGTTGAAGTTGATCTTTATCAAGTTTTACCTGACCGCATCATATTGAACTACAAAACATTCAATGGCCACAACCTCTCGATTATGAAAATATGGCATTCTAATGTCACACATGTCTTCAAACGATACATCTCCAAAGCACATGCCCACAAGCTAAAAAGGACCCAAATACAAAAAAAAGAGATAACCAAAAAATCCCAAAGGTTGGAAATTTTCAGAATCATAGGAAGTAGAAGCAGAAGATGCATATCTCCCAGGAAATACCACAAATTTCAATCCTCAGAATGACAAGGATACCCCACAGCAGGATGAGAACAAGAACAACTCTGCCCTACTCTAATACCTTCTTCCCCACAGTTGACAAGTACAAATATTACCTCTGAAAAAGAGGTAAGTGGCTCCAAACGAACCCACGTATCAAAAGGATCGGATTCTAATAAATAATTCCCATTAAATGTAAAAGAGAATCATATGGCTATAGTATCATCCATGCCCAACACTGGTGGTTGGCGAAAATTGGAAAAAAAGAAAGGAATAAAAAAGTATATATCAGCTCTTTGATGACTTTTTATGGATCATGATTGCTAGGATCGGGTTATTATTGCATATGTTATTCAGCATCTACAATATGTAATTTTGTTCAATATGAATAAAGTTGTGATTTTTCTTTGGGATAAAAAAGAGCATATATACACAGGTCATACTAGCATATACTAAATGAATGAACAACACGTGGAAATCAATGCACAATATTTGGCTTATGGGGGCCCTCCAAACCTCAACAAGCACTCTAGATTATCTACTAAAGTTGAAAATCAAAACAATAAGATATATTAAATGAAATAAGCTTGGAGCAAGCTACAAAAGATTGAAATCTAGGCTACAAAGATATTTCTCCAAGCATTCTAATTACAAACTCTAAATCTCTCCTTTCGAAATGGACAAGGTACTCTTATTTATACATAACTTTGTTTTGGGAATAAGATAAGAAGCAAATAAATTCAAATCCACATATTTCTCATGTGGTTGCAACCATTTACTAATAATTAGAAGGTAATTATCTCCAAATATTTTCTCATAAATATCTCCAATATATTTGATAGGAGATATTCCATGATTCTTTTTTATCTAAGATGCTTGAGTAATCATCCCAAATCCATAATAAATATCCAAAGAATAAATAAGAATCTCGAATTTAACCCTTAATGCTAAAACTTAGCATTGTTAGAATCTCCAATTTTACCTATACACATCACCAAACTCAACCATATTTCAAGTATAAGTTAGAAAGTGTTATTTTTCTAATATTTAGTCATAAATTAACTTAAAATACCAAAAAAAATCATTGGAAAATATTAAGCCTAATCCCACATATAAACATTGAAGTGGAAAAAAAATGGTTATGGACAAACATAAAATCGATTAAAAATCAATGGAAAGGTTGTGAAATGATGCCAAAAAGAATGAGAAAATATGATCCATACTTATGCAAGAACACAATAAAATATAGAAATAAACATAAATGCAGAGATGCAGTAGGAATAAGATTTCATTTCATTAATATCAAATATTGAAAAATTGTTACATACATAATCGAAAATAAACTAGCTCAGGCGATGGTAGCTTATCTCTAAGAAGAAATGTGGCAGCTACATGCCTCTCCATTGTGTTACAATGAGGCTCAAGGGCCTTTTTATTATTGAAAAACATGGGAAAACCCTAACCCCAGGAGATGGAACTCCAAGATTTTGTGGGCCCCGTTGGGGTTAGTTGGGCATCCAACTTCTCGGGATCATAACTTGGTCATATTATCTTTGTTTTGGGCGTACGATATATCGTCGGAAATATCTCTCTAAGTACTACAGGTTTCATCGCAAGCCCATTCCTATGGGCTTGTTGTGAACCTCAAAAAAATTCGTTTATGGGGTCAAAATTGCTCTAGAAGTTTAAGTCGCGATAAACTGCTAAAAATAGTAAATGATGCTATAAATAAGGAAACTAATGAAACCGGCTGGAGGTCTATGTGGAATAGTTTGGTGGCCACAAATATCCACCTAGATCGTTCCTCCCCTCTCAGGAAGCAATGGTCCCCATTGTGTGTAGATCCTCTATGAGGTGAGGAAATTTCTGTTGAATCTGGTCCCTGGTGAACCACTTTCCCTAGTGAAGGAGTTGGCCTACTTTGAAAACTTGATATAGTTGGATCCTTTACTGGTGGGTGTTCTTGACATGTGTGCCCATTATCTGATCATTTTTGGCTTGTTCCATGCAGTCTGGGTTTAACTATATTGGTGTTAGTTGTTCTGCAATGTCGGATGTGTCCAACAATGGTGGAAAGTAGGGTCGAAGGTGGTCCACATTGAACACTGGGTGTAGACCAAGGAATGGTGGAATAATTAGCTCGAAGGCATTGTCCCCTACTACCTTGGTGATGGTGTATGGCCCATATCGGAGTGGTTGAAGCTTGCAGTGGGGCCTAGTGAGGCGCTCCTTCTGCAAATCTAGCCAAACTTTGTCACCCACCGGGAACTTGTGTGGCACCCGATGTTGATCATGTTTTTGCTTGTACTTAGCATTGGCTCTATCCAATATGTCATGGACCTATTGGTAGATGTGTTGAATGCACTCAATGAATTTTTTCACTGTATCATATTTGGACTAGACATGAGCCGAATCTGCCTGAGTAGTTGCAAATGGTGTGGCCACACAATGGGACATAGTGGTTGGAATCCCAAGCCCACCTGAAAGGGGTTGTGGCTAGTTGAGCTACGGAAACCTCGGTTATAGCTATGATGGACATAGGGGAGGCTTTCATCCCATTTGTGGGGATGGTTTGAGTTGTACATGCGCAAAATGTGTACGATCATCCTATTGACGACCTATGTTTGGCCATCAGTTTTGGGGTGGAAAGTTGTGGACTTAGTGAGCTTGGTGTCCAGAATCGACCAGAGACTTGACTAAAATGTACTGAGGAAATTTTTATCCTGATCTGAGATAATGGAATTTGGCATCCCAAATTGTACCCACACTCGTTCAAAGAAGATTTTAGTAGTGGCTTCTGATGTGATATTCTTCTTACAGGTCACCATAATGGCCATTTTAGAGAAATTTTCGACGACCACAAAAACACAGTCTTTTCCATGCTTGGTAGAAGGAAGGCCTGACATTTAGTCCATGGAGATGGATTCCCAAGATCGACTAGGGGTAGGCAATAGATTATATAGGCCTTACTTCTTGATGGTTAGTTTGGAAATGGCACAGGAAGTGTAGGATTTGATGTACTTCCCAACAGCATGTCGAAGGTTCGGCCAATAGAAATACTTATGCAGTACTACCACTGTTTTCTCGACCCAAAAATTTCTAGCAACCCAACTATAGCAATTCCCAAATCATCTTGGCATGCTCGCTTGAAGGAACACACAGGTGTCCTAGGTGGCATAACAATTCATTATGGAGGTGAAATTTTGGAACTTTCTTACCCTCCAAGAGCGTCTAGTATGT
This sequence comes from Pinus albicaulis, assembly GCA_034641835.2. Taxonomy (NCBI): domain Eukaryota; kingdom Viridiplantae; phylum Streptophyta; class Pinopsida; order Pinales; family Pinaceae; genus Pinus; species Pinus albicaulis. The sequence goes on from CM076584.1 coordinate 1,154,664,605, forward strand.
GTTGTTGAATTCTATATAACTTTTGTAAAAATGTGGACAACTTGAAGTCTTATACCCACAAGAGTCAGGGACAGTGGTTAGCGCCACGATTGGCGGTCAGCTGAGGAAATATGCAACGTTATTGGTGTTTCCCTTCTTGTACTTGATGTTCAAATGGAACTATTGTAGGTATGTGGACCATTTCTGATGGTGATCATTCTGCAACTTCCCTTGTGTCTATATGAACTGCAGGGGTTGGTGATCTATGGATGACCATTTCCTTCCCCAAAATGTAATGCTTCCATTCTCGACAGGGCTGCACAATGGAATACATTTCTTTGTCATAGGTGGGATACTTTCAGACTATGTTTGAAAGTGTCTCACTATGATATGCCATTGGATGCCCCTGTTGAGTAAGTACTGCCCCAATAGCATAGTTAGAGGCATCTATCTCGATCTAAAATGGTTGTTGCAATTCCAGTAATGTGAGCACTGATGCAAAGTAGAGGCGATGCTTCAACTCTGTGAAATCCTTATGTTAAGATTTAGACCAAAATATTATTTATTTCGCTCCTCCCTTGGTGACTTGAATCAAAGTCCAAGTGCTATGAGAGAACCCCAACATGAACCTGTAGTAGAAATTGGCAAGACCCATAATGTTGCAGAGCTATGTTAAAGTGGCTAGGGCTAGCCAATCCTGAATGACCTAGATCTTGGATGGTTCCACATGCACCCCCCGCTCATCAATAATGTATCCCAGATATTAAACCTGAGTCATGCCAAAAGTTGATTTCTTCAAATTGGCACACAACTTGTGTTTCTGCAGTGTTTAGAGGACATTTCAAATGTGGTGGAGGTGCTCTTCGCAAATCTGGATGAAGATTAGGATTTCATCTTGTTGGCAAAAAATGAGGTCTTTGGAAAAGACTCGGGTTCGGGCTTAGAGCCAAAAAGGTTTCGTTGTAGTCTAGGCCAACGCCGGCATTTTCACCTTGCTCAAGAGAGTAAGGAGTCTCACCCGAGGTGTGTCGTGACCTTACTAGGATTAGAAACTAGACCATTAACATTGAATATAGATTACTAACAGCAAGTCATTCCTCATCTCATATAGAGCACATTTATCCTATATCAACTTAAGAGACAAGTTATCATTCATCCATACACATTTTGAGCATTGAATTAAAATTTTAAAGTAGCCACACATACAATGATCAACAAGTATCAACTGGTCCATAGCACACAACACAGCATTGGTATGATTCTATTAACTTGGCTCAAAAAGTTACAAACATACTCCGCAGAGTTCAACACATTTCAATCCAGTACATACAGCTCCGCGGATCTCTTCCTAGACTCTGACCCACTATCAGCCTCTAAGTATCCTCGGAATCATTCCTTCATTTCTTATCTGTTCCTGCAAACTGACATTGTCATTATTTGCCCATTTTCCACTCAATTGTTCCCATGCGCTCTACTACCTTTCGTCTCTCTTCTGTTATTGGATCTGTTTCTGGGAGTTATACTGCCTGTTTATTAACTCTTGTCCCTGCCATCTGTGATGCCACCTGTCTGTGCTCCGCCACCTGCCTTCAAGTTTTCTGCAACCACAATGGCTCCTTGCCTATCTTGATTGTACACCGCCACCTGTCCCTTTCGCTCCTATCCTTCTGCAACTCAAAAATATCTTGTTAAAAACAAAGGCCCCAACAGGCCCTGACCACTTGCTATTGACTCGTCCTGAGTCAATATTTTACTTCTGTAACGGTCCCTGGTTGTCCGTCTACTTCTAGTGCTGGCATAGTTCCCTCCACTGTTTCCATTTTTGTCTTCTCCTATTCTAGTTTTCCCTCGTTTAACAAAGTTCCCAACTCTGGAACCTTGCTCATTGCCTTTGTCTTGAGCTGTGTGAAATCAATGATTTCCTGTTGCCATAATTTTATTACAGGCTCTGTCTCAGTGACCACTTTGTCAACATGAGTTGTGTCCATCACCTGTGGAAAACTGTTGAACATCTCCTAGAGCTTGGGTTCGGCCTCAGATGTCAGTCGCTGAATTTTTTCTGCCTTCTGCTTCATGAGTTGTCATAGATACCTGAGAAGTTGTTTTATCGTCACTGGTCTCTCCTTGATTGTCTAAATCTGTGTCTCAAGTGCATCATCTTGGTCATATAGTTGAGTGCGGTTGACCGGATCTGTTGTTCCCTTTATCTCGAGAACGATCTTCTGTAGCTTCTTAGAAACGTGTTGAGCCTTCATTGCCAGTGAGTTGGAGCACTCATGAAGTTGCTACAACATATTATATGCTTGTTTGACCGTTGTTTCCAATGTCTCCTTAATATCCTGCATATGTTTTTGCCTCTCTGATACCTTTTCTGTATACACCGTAGAAGGGTTCGGTAGCGCTAGTTTTGCTGCAAGTGCTTCTTTCAGTCCCTGATTTTCTCGTTCCAGGGTAGTACATGCCATTGTTACACGAAGTGATCGCTCAACCACTGAGCATGATGAAATTTCTGCTGGTGCATTGTTGTCTATAGTAGTGATTGTTAGCCATAGGTCTAAAATTCTCCATTACCTGATCCAGCGGTTGCTGAAGGCCATCCCTCTCATGCTGGAGTTGACTATGCTCATCAATAAGCGCAATAACTTGTTGCTATTGTTGCTCATATTTTTGTAGGAGGTTGTTGTGTAGATTCTCTGCTTTTCGTGTTGCTATCTGTATGAAACTGAAGATTTTCCCGAGTCCCCAATTCTGCATGTTGCCACTGCTCATCATTTTCGAGCTTGGATTTCACTCCCTAAGTGGTTTTCCACTAGAAATCAATCGTTCTGAGTGTCCCTGGGGAGATGTGGGTTGACTTTGCAGTGTTGGTTGAGATTCGGTAACGTGGTCACTGGTGGATGGTGGTTTGGGTATGAACAGTTGTAATAATAATGTGGATTGTTGGAATGGGTTCAGTGAGGTTTCGGTGGGTGATGTATCAAAAATGGGTGACCTTGCATGGATTAATAGTTCTAAAAAGGTGTTTTTCCCTACTTTGGTTAGGTTAACCTCAGTTACTCCAGTTGTACCTAAGTTAAGTTCTGCCTTAGTGTCAATAGCCATTAAAGTGCTTGGTGGTATTGGGTCGGAGATGGTCGCGGAAGTGGATGGAGTGTGGGTTGAGTGATCTTTGGATGTGAATTATGTATGCGGTGATGAATTTTGTGTGTTGGGTGGCGATGAAACTTGTACATTAAGAAATGAAGATGGATTAGATTCTGGTAATACAAAGGCGGTCTGAGTGACTACCTCTGGCTCCTCTTGAATTGGAATTCCAGTTACTATTGGTTGTGCTTGGTCCTCTTCTGTGAGGTCGACCACTTGATCAGATCTCATGTTCCGGGTTCTTTTCCCCTTTGGTGTTGGGATGGGAGGTTTTTTTTGCTTGTTCTTACGGAGCGGAGTGATGGTTGGTTGTGAGTGAGAGTGGAATGTGGTAGATGATAATGCAGTTAGGATAGGGGTCTTTGTTTATGGAGATGAAAAAATAAACGTTTGAAACTCAGAAAAAGAGGGAAATACAGTAGCTTTTGCGTCGAGAGTTCCCATTACCTTGTTAAAATCTTCCACTAGGGTGTCCAGCTAGTCTAGCAGCGATTGCAGTTGGAATTGTGAGACCCTCTGAGCTGTCTCAGTCGGTGTCTCTCCTGGAAGTGGGTCCCGAAGCATAGCATTAAATGAATCAATCGGGTTCCCACTCCTGATTTCCATTGCTGTTACTGGCCATGAAGAGACATTTGCATGAAATGCCTCCTCTGTTATCTAAAACTTTAGTAGATTTTTATGAAAGGTATTGCCATCGACACAGTCTCGTCGAATCTACATTCAGTTGTGAGACACCCCAAACCAAACCTGAGGGAATTATCTGTCCAATAGGCTCTTGGGGACCCTTTGCTCACTTTTAACCACATTTATCATCTATCGATACCAGGCTTTGAATGCTTCTTCATTTATTTCCTTGGTACTCGGGTCACCTGATACTTTCCATGGGGTGTACCTCAGGGCCATTGGTTGGTCTTCGGTAATCTCCATGAGCAGCCTCCCTCTTGGTGGACTCCACTTCCACATTGCCAGAGCCATAATTAAATAACCATATATGAATCCTGTGGCCCGCTTGAAGTTATCTTCGCAAGGCTTGAAAAGATTTTGTAGCAAGAATGCACACCAATTCAATTGTGCCCCTTGTATGCAATGTTCTGCAACCCATATTGTATCAAGGGTGCATTCCCCCTTGGTATAGTGCCTCATAGTTTTTCTGAAGATCAAATAGCATGAAAATTTCACTGCTAGGGAATTGATAAGATCAATATTGGCTCCCTTTCTTCCTCTCCTTGTCTCGTATTTCTTGCAGTAATCACAGTCCCCCACATTATTTTCTCTTTTAGATGTGTTTTGGAAGGTTGATGACACATCCCTTCCTACTGCTAATAAGCCTGTGAGTTTGTGTATATCCTCCACGTGAATTTGGATCTCCCTCCCAAGCCACATCGACCCATTCTAGATTCTGCTAATTAGGAATTTGGTACATTGCATTGCCGCTCTCATTGTCCCAAACACTGGTAGGCTTCTGAGATGCAGAATTTTCGATCTTTGGATGCCTTTAAAGTATAGATGCACCCTCGCTACTTCGCCTCCTCCTTCCTTCACATGATTTTCGATATAAGCTTGCCTCTTCAGTGCTAGGAACTGGAATGATCAATACGTGAAGTTGGTATCTATAAGGGTGGCGTTATCATATTTGCCAACCAGTGACTCTAACCTTTGAATTCTTTCGTCGAGCTCTGGCTCAACCACTAAAGCAATCACCTTCATCATTTATTCCTTCTGCAGTATACCCGAATTGCTACTAGTCTATTGTTCTGAGCTTTTGTTGTTGAAATCATACTAACCGTTATATTAGTTTCTTTCTCTGATAATTCAGAATTCTCTGGCACTTTGTTGTTTCCCTCCTCCATGCAGATTAAGTGGGACTGTTGGCATGAAGGATGTTGATGCAACGCCATAACTAATTAATTTTTTATCGTCTACCCCTATAGCTATAATCGTGTGATTAGTTACTTGGGTGAGGTGGACTCTGATAGCGCTGACAATGGATTCGGAAGTTGAGCAGACGTGATGGCCAATAATTACAGCTTAATGTGGAAACTTTATTACGGTATGGGGGTTACTAATTATGGCAATTATTTCTCAAATTTTGGGTGATCTTACGGACTGACAATGCTATGATGGCTCATTATGAGTGAATTATGGTTGACACGCTTGGGCTCTATAACATTGTAGACTCCCCCCCCCCCCCCGACCACAATTGGTTGCGATATGGTCTCCATATCACAACAGGGTGATGGTTGTGTTTGCGTGACATGTGGGTTTTCTATTAAGGAATCCCACTCTATTGGGATGAAATGATTATTGTAGGAACAAAACATAAATTATTCTACAACTCATCTCGGTTGTGAGAGAGTTATTGACTCTAATATACTGACTTCTCTCAGGTGTGAGAGTTATTATAAATAAAAGGTTTTGTTGCTTACTCATGATAGGGTTTCATGCATGCACCGTTAACGCATCCTTGAAGTATCCCTCCATATATTTGTGCTAGCTTGACCACTCATGAGTCCCTAATTTCTATGAAATAATATGGTCCCATCCAATGCATCCTAAGCTTTCCTGGGAATTTCTAGAATTTTATGTCATAGAGCAGTACTTTACCACCAATCGTAAATATTTTGTGCTTTATGTGGCGGTCATGCCAGGTCTTCTGTCTCTGTTTCTGTACTGATTAATGGAAATCCACCAGAAACCTATCTTCTTCGAGTTCCTGCAATTCACGAAGGCATGCAGAGATGGATTCTTCCTCCGTCATTTGTGTTGTTGAGGCAATTAAGAAACTTGGTATAAAAAACTCGGCTGGTATTACTGCTTCTTTCCCATATATAAATTGGAATGAAGTTTGATTATGAAAACCTATTTATCGTTGTCCAGTATGACCACAACATGGCTGGTATTATTTCATCCCAGTCGTCGCGGTTAGCATTGCATATCTTTGTTAACCCTTTCTCCAAGATTTTGTTGAATGCCTCGACAGTTCCGTTCGCCTGTGGGTGGTACGGGCTTCTCTTGTGGTGTTGTATCATGAAATTTTCTAGCGGTGATTTGATTATAGTATTAATAAAATGTGTGCCTTGATCACTCGGTAGGCTCCTTGGATAGTCAAACCTGTAAATGATGTTCTCAAAAATAAATCTGGATGTTGTATCTATTGTACATTCCTTTATTGGTGCCGCCTCTACCCATCTTGTGAGGTAGTCAGTTGCGGTGATTATATATCTTGCTTGTGAGTGTCACGTGATTGGTGCAATCGGTCCTATGAAGTTGACTGCCCACTTCTCAAATTATTGCATAGCCCTTACAGGTTGTAGGGGCAGCTCATCACGATATGATAGTCGCCATGTTCTTTGATAAACATCGCATTTCTTCACATATTCTTTGTTGTCTTTGTGCATGGTTGGCCACCATAATACTGCTTGTAGTATTTTCCTTGCGGTAGGTTTTGCATCGACATGGCCTTCTGCAACTCCATTGTGATACTCCCATAAGATGTCTGCTCTTTCGTGATATAATACACACCTTCGTAGGATATGATCCAGGCCCATTTTATACAACTTTCCGGCTATGAGTTGGTACTCAGCTGCTTTAACTACTAAGTGTCTTCTTTGAGTTGTTTTGTATTCCGTTGGGCATTTTCCTATGGCTAAGTATGTTGTTATATGTTCTAGATAATCTGGAATGACTTCTACCCGGAAAAGATCAGCATCTGGAAGTTGATCATCAAGTGGTCCCCCATTTTCTTCGTTTTCCAATCTTGAAAAATGGTCAGGACTAACATTGAGCCTTCACATCCTTACTATGACTTCGAAAGTGAACTCTTGGAATAGTAGAATCCACCTGTAGATTCTGCCCTCCAGAACAGGTTTTTTTACTAAATATTTCAGTGTCGAGTGATCTGTGAAGAATTTGAATGTCCCTCCCAATAAGTAGTGGTGCAATTTATGTAAAGAGTATACCATCGCAAGAGATTCCCTCTCCGTTTTTGTGTAGTTCCTTTCTGTCGTTGATAACTTTCTTCTTGCGAAGTACATTGGGTGATCTATGGAGGTTTCTCCTGGCTGAGCTAGCACCACTCCCAAAGCAATACTTGAAGCGTCAATGTGGACATGGAACTGTTTATCCCAGTTTGGATGGGCCAAAATGGGTGCACTTGCTAGTTTCTCCTTCAACGTGTCCAATGCCTTAGTGCATTCATCATTCCATATGAATTGTTCTATTTTTTGCAACATCTTTTCCAGTGATGCTGTGATTTTCGCATAATTGCGGATGAACCTCCTGTAGTATTTTGTGTGTCCAAGTAGTGATATAATCTGCTTCACATTTTCTAGGGCATCCATATTCACAATTACTGCCACCTTCGCGGGGTCCACACATACACCTTTCTTACAGACAACATGTCCCAACAGTGTTCCAAATGGTACTGCAAAGATGCACTTTTTGAGGTTCATAGAAATTTGAAGTTGTTTTCCCCTGTCAAACATTATCCTTAATATACTTGCATGGTTTTTCAGTAAACTATAGACTGTCCAATCGTTGATGTACACTTCTAGAAACTTATGAATATAATCTCTAAAGGCTGCTATTACTATCTGTGAAAATACAGCTGGTGCATTCTTTAGCCCAAAAGGCATGACATGATAAGCATATGATCCCCATTATTTTTTGAAGGTAGTTTTTATTTTTATCTTCTTCTAATATTCATACCTTATTATACCCTAAGAAGCCATCTATGAATGAGTATGCTTCGTTTCCCACCACGTTGTCTAGAACTTCGTCACTAAATGGTGTTGCGAAGGGGTCATGAATACACACATTATTGAGACTTTTGTAGTCTACACATACTCTAATTTCTTATTTTTCCTTTTTACTCTGTATTACTATTGGGTTGACCCACTCTGCTTCTTCAACTGGAAATATCAAGCCTGCATTCAAAAAAATTTCTATTTTTGCTTTAACCTTTTCTTTTACTCTTGGATTCAGGTGGTAAGGTCTATGTTTTACTAGTCTGGCATCAGGTTTCAGTACTATGTGCATCTCCCCCAAATCTCCTTTAATTCCTTTGAGTTCTGCCACTGAAGATGAGAATAGGTCTTCATATTCTTGTAGCAGGTTAAAATTTTCTTTTGTGGTTTCTTTATCCCAATAGCCTCTGATGGATGAAATCTTTGGCTTTTCTTCGCCTCCAATGTTCTGCTTATTTGTTTTCAGGGATAACAGGTGTAATCCTTCACTAGTTGGTTCCTCTTGTATTTCTCGTTCTCCTTCCTTTTCTTCAAAGGATATATGTCGAAGGTTTTCTAAATCATCATCATTTATATCTCGATCTATTATTTTGCATGCTACTGATTCTTTGGCTCTATGATCTGACATGGACATTTCCTCAGCTTCCTCAAGCTCTGGAAAAAAAAAAATATTCTTTTAATTTCTTGTAAGATATTTGTAACTTGGTCTGTATCTCCCTTGAAAGAAAAACATTGAGTAAATATTTCCACAATTGTTTCCCAGATGTTTGTTTCTCTCTTTTTCTCCTTTATCAGGTACCAAGCTTGCAAAATGGTGTCCAGTGAATGTATCAATTTTTATACCCATAAATATTTTGGATATTCCTCCTCTCTCCACTTACATTCACAAATTTTTAGATGTACCAAGGGATCTGAGTCCCCTCGGTACTTTTCCTCCGGTTGCGGTCTTGAAGCCACCTGAAATCTTGTTCTTAATGCTTTGGCTACGTCTTCCCACCAACAAAGAGAGTTGCGATGGGTTGCCCACCATCTTTCTGAAGTGGATTGTAATGCTACATCCATGAGAGGGACTTTGTGCTCTATTGGCACCTTGTCTTCAACTTTGGTAATGAATGTATTCACAATTTTCATATTTTAAAGAGTTGGGTATTCTCTTACCTCTGTGCCAATCCAGTTAACTCCCTAAATATTGGCGCATCTTCTGGTGTTCATTTCGTATCCTCCCTACTGCCAGTCATCACAGGCCACTTCTGATACTACGTCAGAACTCTGAACACTCCTCCAACTTATTGTTCCTCCTATTGTAGCATTAATGTAATCTTCTCTTTTTCATGTTGTCATTTGGTAAAGTTGATCTATAATTTCTGTGTATTCTCTATTGTCGACATTTTCTGTGTATCGGGGTCCTTGATATGGATCCAATGGATGGACCACTCTGACCTCACCATCTTCAAATATCATCAGTTCCTTCTTTAAATCGATAACTGCATAATTTTCAAAGGCCCAATCTATTCCCAGCAAGGCAATATAGGGATCCTTGTCACCCATGATATCTATTACTTCAAAGTCCGTATAGGTTTTTACTCCCGCAACATCAACCTCAACTTCTTCCAATCTCCCTATTGGTGCAATGCAATATTGATTTGCCTTTCTTAGCTATATTGGTGAATATGTTAGCTTTGGTTTTCCCAGTCATTCCCATGTCTTTCTAGGCATAATGTTGACATCTAACTAAGATCTAACATTGTGTCCCTTATTTGGAATCCCACAACTTGAGAATTTATATTGAACTATTTTCCAATTCTTCTCTTATTTATTTTTACTCTTCTTATATATTTTTCTATTTTGTTGCTTGAGTCCTCATGTCCTGCTCCTCCTTGAACATTCATCTCTAGATTTTGCTTCAACTGCTCCAGCATCTATCCACTATTCACAATTTTCAGGAACGTTCGGAACCATTCTTATATAGGTGTCCCTGTAGTGACCATCTTCTCCCCTTCATTGGATGGTAGTAGCTCCATACTCTTATGACTCCCTAGCTTTGAGAACATCTCTAGTGCCTATTTAAAGTATTTTTTTTGTAGGTCTGGGATGAAAGTCTTATTTGGGGATGTAGGTTTGACTAACTTTATCGGGTCCATTTCTCATGCATCCTCCCCTGTTTTCTTCCCTCCTTGGTTTATTATAGCTACACTTTGCAGAGGTTGAGGCTCTAATATCCTTCATTCTGCGTTAACCAGGTTAGCTCCTCGTTGCCTGGTTCTTTCTTCCTACCTCTTGATCAGCTCTGGGAAATCTTCAGTAGCATGTGCATTCACTCTACATTGGGAGCACCATGGTCGCCTTGGTAGTGGACATTCTCTTGCTATGTTACCTTCTTGATCATAGTTATAACACCTTATCGGTCCTCTTCCTCCAGTTCTGCTACCTCTCATTCCTCCCTCTCCTCGTCCTCTTGGGGTCTCATTTACTCTATATGATTATCTATCCAATCGATCTGCCATTGCATCTAGGGCTCTTCATTGCTATGTATGATGAGTTTTTGAGGAAAAAAACTCACAATAAACATTGTTTGTAACATTTGAATACTTTTACAGATTTGGACACAATCATGTAGGATGACCAATACCTTTTCATATTTCGCAACACTCTGCTGCTGTTTTATTCTGCAAATTAGGAAACCCTGGGAAGTGGGGTTGCATTTGGTATAACCCTTGAGTGTTTATCTGCGCAACTCCATCGACTAGCGGGGCCCCCTGTGCTCTAGTTTCCGAAGTCCCAACATTGGCTCCCGACAACCTCAGACATTCCGTAACTACATGTCCTTCCATTAAGAAATGTGTACACCATACATTGGGTCTTGTGGATCTCACTAGATGAATATCTTTTAGTTTCTCCATCAAACTAGCTATTTGATGTTGCAGTCCCAGTATGGACGGATCTTGCATCGCTGCTCCCCCTCTGAATTCCTACGGTTATTCAGCCATTGCTTCTATTTTCATTTCTTGCTCCAGTGCATCTTGAAGGGTATCAATATTTTGTTGGGTCAAAGGTATCCTTATCAATGGTAAAAGTACTTTAATGAGCCAGTCCCACTAGTGGTTTGGATAAATTGGGTAGATTAGCTTCCCAATTGCATATTTAAACCTTCTCATCAAATCCCAGACTATTTCTCCTTCCCTCTGTTTAATTTCCCATAGCTCGGACAATCCTTATTGATTCATCTGAGGTAGCTTGAATTCTTGGATGAATTCCCTCTTAACGTCATCTATTGTTGGGTTTTGGTGTACCTCTGACCATTTGATGAACCAACGTAAAGCTCTTTCTCTTAATGTAGTTTGAAATTCAATTAAGTTGACTACATCTGGTGTCTGTTGAGCTCTCCAAATTTCTTCACACATATACCAAAGTTGTTCTACGTCTTCATTACCTTTTCCAGAAAATTTCAAGTATCGGGTAAATGATCCTGCCATCTTTGCTTGCGTTGGTGGTACTAATATGAAACCTCTACTTCCTGGTTGAGCGATTATGCTGCTAGCACTATTTCTAGCAGTTATCTGTACTCTAGAATGAATACTACACAACTTTATAGACTCCTGTAACTTTATCAAGAACTTATCAGGTGGATGGTAGAGTACCAGGGGAAGGTTAGGACTAGTGCTACTTGAAACTTGGGGAATAGGATTACCTTGCGTTATGGTTGTTAGCCTCTCTTGGAATAGTTGCTCCATCACAACATGCATCTCCACATCGGACTCTTCCTCGGGGTGTGCGTCCTCCTCCTCACCAGACTTCTTTCCCTTCTCTCTTCGGGTTAGGCTCCTATAAATTTTCCTAACTTCCTTGATGGACCCTTCCATTCCTTTGGGTCCCACTTGACCTTCTCTTTATTCTATCATCTGCGACGCCGCTTCCTTGTTATGTTGATTCCTTTCTTGCTTTTCAAACTCTCGTATCGCCCTTTCCCGTCACTTTTCAGTGATCTGTGCCCTCCGATGTGCTCTCTGCTCTCTCAACCTACTGGAGGTTCCGGCGTCCATATCCCTATTCCCCATTTTTCCTTGTTCGTAGCATATTTCCCTCCACTCCTTCCCCCAGTATTGTAGGTTTAAGTCTCCATCTCAGGGCTTTGTAACAACATTAGGCCCTCGTCCACCATTAAAGCTTTAATCCACAACGAGACTTCCTTCAACAACTTTCCCCATAACCCAAATTTAAATATATCCTCGTCTTTTGTAAAATATTGATAGTACTCGGCTGTAAACTCTACAATGTACCCCTCTAAGGTAGTTTGTACCCAAAAATATATTGCTCAGGTTAGATCTATATCTAACCAATATAGCTTTGTTAAATTTGTATGCATCCAACTGCGACGGGCTTGTTGAGCCTTAGAATTGCCTTTTCTTTTACAAACCTTCACTTCATTTCATCATTATTTTATCACTTCATAAGCCTAAAATCAATAAAGAATGATTAGGATTTCTTAAAGGTTACATGAAATTTATTAACATATTGTATTTTCATGATTTTTGCTATTTTAACAATTTTCTGCAAAATAGCTACAGAATACAGGCATTCCGTAGCTGACTGCGCATTCCGTAGCTAATCCCGCATTCCGCAGTTGTTTTACAGTTTGAGTGGGTTCCAGGTGTTGTCTGAAGGAAAAACGCATATGGGCAGATTCCTTACCTCATCCACATCATTCGTTGCTCTCCACAAAGTCTGAGCAAAAATATCTAAGTGGTTATGCACGTGGGACACCCAAACCAAGAGGCAGTCTCCTATTAAAACACGGATTCTACAGGTGTCCGCAATGAAGAACGAGGCTGTCAATAAGAGTTTCAATTTGATTAGAAGTAGAAAGACACTTATCCCTTTATTTTCTCCAGTTCTGTTATGTAAATTTGCTATTAATATGCTTGAGGAACCCAGAGAAAGAGTTTTTAGATCTTGGTTAGTTTTTGGCTTTTTCTGCTAGATTTCAGAACCGTGAATACTCTGTTTTTCAGTCATTTTCTCCTTTAATGAAAGAAGCATCATTCTGCTGCATGAGCTGAGTCAATTTTGAGTTAGATTGCGTGCTACCAGGTGGTGGAGGGCCCCTACCTCCTGTGCAGCTCTGTTTTATAATTTAGATAAGTATTTTAGCTCCGTTTTCACAGTTTAGATAAGTATTTACTTTCAGTCTTATGTTTATGTTTCAATTGCATTGAGTTATACAACCAGAATTGTTCTAATAAACTTTTCCAACATATTATTCATGATGAACAAGATGGACTGTGTAATTTCATAGAGTAATGGCATGTTAATTTCAATAGAATACTCCGGAGTTAGAATGCATATGGTTCAGTTCTGTTATTTCATTTTCAGTTTGATAATGACTTTCTTTAGTTTAGTTTTAATTCATTTTGTTTCAAGTAGATTAATGACATTTTAATTTAGTTGTAATCATTGTCCTTTAATATTGATAGATAGCGTTCTAGCTTGATGTTATCCATTGTATTTTAAGTAGTTCTAGTTGTCAAAATTAGTCTCTTGGCCTTCATTATTCACAACTTACTTTTGTTCTGAATTTTTATTAATATATCATCACATAAACAGAGGTCAGTAATATCAGTTTAAGGCTTTGATTATTCTGCAAATCTTTTACAAATTCACCAATAGCCTTTTTCCCAAACATTATCTAGAAAATCTCTAAATTTCTGAATAAGGCTTAGTAGTGATAAGTCAAGTTGCAGAATAGAATAACTTCAGCATCATAGGATAATTTAGATTTTTGTAATATTGTGAGTTGATTGTTTATTTAGGAGAAAATTTCATTTACACTTAGCTTGTTCATTTTCTCAGGTCCATTTCAATTTCATGTTGTGAGTTTACAATAGAGTCATTATCAAGCTTTGTATTTTTTGGTTGCTAGTCATAGTTAGACTCTGTTTTGTTTCAGCATTTGCATTTATTTACCGTCATATTTTAGGCTTCACTCTGTATTGACCAATAGTTTCCCTTCATTTAGCACTTAGTTCTTTTCCTTTTCAAAACAAAACCATAAAACCAAAAACATCATAAAACACTAAACACAACGAAGTAGGAAGAGGTTACTTAGGCACATATAGTGCACCACACTTCAGCAGTTTACTGACCCTGGTTGACAATTAAATGAGCTCAATTTAGGAGACTAGGTTGAGACCAAACATTTTGGCGCCGTTGCCGGGGAAGTGTAACTAGGTATCCTGATTTCCTACATCCACAAAAACAAAAACAAAAACTTCAATCATCTACCACACCCACTATATCATGTGGTGCAGTAAGAGCCACACATCCACATCATGAATTCATATTTTTGCAGGTAGAAGAAGAGGTGAAAAAGCAGGTTGAAGAAATGGATGGAGATGATGAGAATGAGGAAGATCCTTTTGGATTTCCCATTCAAGAAACTGATATCAACATTCAAATGAAGAACATCCATCCATCTGTACTTCCTAACTTCAAAGGTATGAGATCAGAAGACCCGGAAACCTTTCTTTTTGAATTTGAAATAAGTTGTAGATCTTATGGCTACTCATTGCACATGCAAAAATTGAATTTGTTTCCGGCAACATTGAAGGATAGAGCTCTTAGATGGTTCATGACTTTAGGAACAAATTCTATAAGGACATGGGATGATATGAAAAGAGTATTTTTGGAAAAGTATAAAGTTTATTGCATGCACCATGACCTTAGAAATGAAGTCTTTAACATGAACCAAAAAGAGAATGAAAGCCTAGAAGATTTAGTAGAGAGATTTACTTATAATATCAAAAGATCTAAATTGCATAATTTAGGATCAGATGCATTAAAAACTCTCCTACTAAATGCTATAAAGGGTGAATGGATTGATCTTCTTAATCTTGTGGGAAAAGGAGATGTTTATCAATTACCATTTCAAGAAATTTGTGAACTATGCAAGAACATATCAAGAGGAAAAGCAAAGTGTGTAAGATCCCCTCAAGATCCATTTATGGCAAGAGTAAGTAAGTCAGCTTCAAGATTGGTAAGTCAAACTGAACCTAACAATCTGCTAAACATTCTTGGTAATTTAAATGAACAAACTGACATACTAAGAATGCAAAACAAACAGAAATCTTCTTCATTTATATTTTTCCCTAGATGTAGAAAGAAACATGCTTTGCATGAATGTCCACTTGATAACATTAAAATGTGTAAAATTTGTGCAGGATCACATACTACTGAAGATTGCCCATCATTACCAGGGTTGAAGGCAATTTACCATAAGGATAATGGAGCAAATCAAGCACAAGAGCAACTTTGTTATGTAGCTCCAAGAGGGCTATGGCAGCCTCATCAACCCAATATGATGCAATATCCTTATGCACAGTTTCAAGGTTATGCACAACAACCTCAAGGTAATTGGAGAACACCCTTGCCTTGGCAACCTTTGCCATCTCAATCCCAACTTCAAAACCAACCTTGGAAACCTTGGCCATCTCAATCCCAACTTCAAAACCAACCTTGGAAACCTTGGCCATCTCAATCCCAACCTCAAAACCAATCTTGGCAACAAAGTTGGCAAAGGCCCTATAAAGGAAATCCACCATATCCTCAATCTTTCCCTCTCTATCCTCAATACCATCATCAATGTTATTCATACCATTCGCCTCCACCACAACATCAATATCACCCTCATTTGACCTCAATTCAACCTTTCCCATTATCATCCACACAAGCACCCCAAAAATTCATTCCCACTCCAGTACCTCCACAACCATTTCATATCCCCAACAATAAAACACCTCAATCAACTTACAAATCTGAGGTATTGCAAAATGATTCACCAACTTTCATTGAAGAACAAAAACCAGCAGAAGAAGACTCAGATAAGGTCAAAGAATCAGGGATGTCTATTGATAAAGAGGAGATATTGGAACCAGAGATTGAAAAGTCTCATGCATGCCTATCACTAGATTCTATGAATGAAGATCATATCTCCGAAGACTTGCATTTCATGATAGAGGAAAGACAAGGAAGACAAGATTACATTGAATCTTGGTTCAATTCAGTCATTGGATTCCAATGCTTAATTATTCAATATATTTTCACATCATCTAAATCAAGACAGTTGGCATCTCATATACAGGTACATATCAAAGAGTGTCTTTCAAACCTGCATATGAGTTTATCTATCATCTTGTTACAGACATGGTTCCATTGGAAGTACTCATATACTTGAACAAGATTTTCTTTTTCAAGTAGAGTAGGACATTAAAAAAAAAAAGAGAAAAAAAAAGAAAAAAAGAAAAAAAAGAAAAAAAGAGTAAAGAGAAAAATAAGTCCTATTGTGAAAACCAGCTTGCTGGAGCAATTGGACATGAGCTTTGTTTGAAAACCAGGCAACTGGCGGGCAAAGTTCACAATAAGTTCTGCAATTTCATGATGGTTTCAATCTTTCATGGTTCTTCAAATCATTCTTGGTTCTATGCTCGAGTTGGATGATGTGGAATTCCTTAAGGTCCACCTTCCAATAGATCTTGTCCCATCGACCTCAACACTTTATTTGGGATCAATATTAGAGATTATTTGAAGTGCCTTGGAGCTTGTATTCATCAATGGCAAGCCTCCTCGTTGATAACAATGGGAATACAACAATGTCTCTTGATTGTCAAATCTTGTAGGCGACTCGACTTCGACACATTCATTCGTCCTTGTCAAGATGCACTGAGGTACCTTGACACTCATTTACATTATCGGTGAGTTGTCTCGCATTGGTTAACGATTTTCATTATTGATCGGTAATCCAATGATTTCTTCCCATGCTCGACTTCGACACATCTATTCGCATGGTGAGAATTGTATCATGAATGTTGGCTTTGATGAAGACTAATGGTTTTATGGAATCAACAACAACTTGCAGCAGTAAATTTTATTAGTTTCTTGTAGCAGCATGTTCATATTTTTTTCAATTCAATAACAGCTGCAGAAAGTGGCAGTTTCTGCAGCCATTGCTGTAGCAGCCTGTTTTCGTCTTTTTGCAACTTTTTCCAGAAGGCAGTTTTGGTGCAATTTTTGCAAAAGACTGGAGCAGAAATAAAAAATTCTGAGCTTCTGGGTTTTCTCAGAATATGATAAATTGAGTAATACACAAACAGAATTTGGAAAAAAGAAATTTTTAAGGGCATTTCAGAAGGGTTTTTCAGACAGATTCTCAATTTTCAGCGTTATGGACAGAATAGGACAGATTTGAGTATTTTTGCACAGCAGCACCTTTTCTTCATTAAAATGAAATTCTCGAAGCATGTGGCAGTAGAGAAGGTAAAAATACACAATTTCCCTTTGGAATCACTCAATTTGGCCTTAAAATGAGTTCGTGGCGTACTTTTTGGTTGCAACATTGGGCAAAATGAAGGGTGAAACAGGGCAGAAATTGATTTTATCATAACTTTCAAACCGTGCATCCATTGGTCTTGAAATTTTTATGGAAAATGCATTGAGGAAGGGTGAATAAACACAGAAAATTTCAGAAAATTTCAGTTTGTATTTTTCAAGAAATTGGCCACTTTCACCTACAGCCATTCCTCATCTTCCGGGAGATCCGTGTAACCAATGGCAGAGATTTTTCGTCAAAAGATGCATAATAATATTGGTAACAACCTCAGAAAATTTCAGGGAAGTCTGATGTACCATTTGAGAGAAATTCCAAAATTCATTTCATTCTACAATTCCACTCCATCTCACTCCATTTTCACTCCATCTCACGCCATTTTCATTTCATTTCACAAGTCCATTCCACTTTCACTCCATCTCACGCCATTTTCATTTCATTTCACAAGTCCTATTCCACTTTCACTCCATCACATTTCACATCCATCTTCCATATTCATACTTCATTTCTTCTTACAGATTGCATGTTGCAGCCACATCTTATTCAGCAGTTCTAACATAATTGTACAGCCTACAAAGAGATGATGATTACAGGAAATTGAAGGATTCTGTTTTGAAGACCAACATGCTCAAAGAGGACCAAAGGAACAACATCAAGCACAGCGATTAACAAGGTCAAAATTCTGAGGTAAATTGTGAAAATTATTTTAATAGCAAAAAGTCAAAACATGAAATAGATACAATGTGTATAATCATATGTTTTCTAAAACAACCTATCATTCGAATTGATTAACATATCTTGGCCATATCCCTTATCCAACTTTCCAACCTACTATTCCACACCTCCTTAAGATTGTATCATTCACTTATTTCACCCTCCATCAGATCCATAGCCACTTCATTTTCCCTTATAGCTTAATTACCTCCATCCATTCACTTCCATTACACTTTGCAGCCAATCCATTCCTAAGTGCAGAAAGGTAATTCTAAGGTGAAGCATCATTCTTCAACTAATCCATCTTCAGACACAGAGATACAGTTTCAAAATAAAGCATTAGACTCTGTAGTCAATCTAGCTTCAAGCATATAAAATAATTCTGAAAGGAAGATAATCTGCACAAAGGAGGAATGTGGCTAATTGTCAAGACAGAATCAGTTGAAGTCAAGTATTTGGAAGGATATCCATAAGTCAAGGAACTACTACAACAAGCAGGGAGGCTAAATTTTATCGAGAAATTTGATGGCTTCCATAAAGAGATTACAAAATCTTTTGTCAAATCTTTTGATGGAGCAGAAGAAGAGAAACTGACATGGATATTGAAAATAAACTTGACACTCTACTACAAAAGGAAGATGAAGAACTAATCTCTGAAAAGTTAACAGAGATTAGAAAATAGATTAGGGCCAAAAGAAGCAGGAAGATAAGGTTGGATGTTCTAACAAGAGGTTTCAGAGCACATGGAATAAGTTTTGATGAAATTGCATGAGGACATGCAATAGTCTTGCAGTGGGGGTATGTTGAGCCTTAGAATTTCCTTTTCTTTTACAAACCTTCACTTCATTTCATCATTATTTTATCACTTCATAAGCCTAAAATCAATAAAGAATGACTAGGATTTCTTAAAGGTTACATGAAATTGATTAACATATTGTATTTTCATGATTTTTGCTATTTTAACAATTTTCTGCAAAATAGCTACAGAATACAGGCATTCCGTAGCTGACCGCGCATTCCGTAGCTAATCCCGCATTCCGCAGCTGTTTTACAGTTTGAGTGGGTTCCAGGTGTCATCTGAAGGAAAAACGCATATGGGCAGATTCCTTACCTCATCCACATCATTCGTTGCTCTCCACAAAGTCTGAGCAAAAATATCTAAGTGGTTATGCACGTGGGACACCCAAACCAAGAGGCAGTCTCCTATTAAAACACGGATTCTACAGGTGTCCGCAATGAAGAACGCGGCTGTCAATAAGAGTTTCAATTTGATTATAAGTAGAAAGACACTTATCCCTTTATTTTCTCCAGTTTCGTTATGTAAATTTGCTATTAATATGCTTGGGGAACCGAGAGAAAGAAGTTAGATCTTGGTTAGAATTTGGCTTTTGCTGCTAGCCGTGAATACTATGTTTTAAGCATTTTTCTCCTTTAATGAAAGAGGCAGTATTCCTTTGAACGCATTGAGTCGATCTTGAGTTAGATTTTCACGCTACTCCGGTGGTAGAGGGCCCCTACCTCCTGAGCGGCTTCATTTTCATTGTTTAGATAAGTATTTTAAATCTGTTTTCACAGTTTAGATGAGTATTTACTTTCAGTCTTATGTTTATGTTTCAATTGCATTGAGTTATACAACCAGAATTGTTCTCATAAACTTTTCCAACATATTATTCATGATGAACAAGATGGACTGTGTAATTCCATAGATTAATGGCATGTCAATTTCAATAGAATACTCCGGAGTTATAATGCATGTGGTTCAAGTTCTGTTATTTCATTTTCAGTTTGATAATGACTTTCTTTAGTTTAGTTTTAATTCATTTTGTTTCAAGTAGATTAATGACATTCTAATTTAGTTGTAATCATTGTCCTTTAATATTGATAGATATCGTTCTAGCTTGATGTTATCCATTGTATTTTAAGTAGTTCTAGTTGTCAAAATTAGTCTCTCAGCCTTCATTATTCACAACTTACTTTTGTTCTGAATTTTTATTAATATATCATCACATGAACAGAGGTCAGTAATATCAGTTTAAGGCTTTGATTATTCTGCAAATCTTTTACAAATTCACCAATAGCCTTTTTCCCAAACATTATTCTAGAAAATCTATAAATTTCTGAATAAGGCTTAGTAGTGATAAGTCAAGTTGCAGAATAGAATAACTTCAGCATCATAGGATAATTTAGATTTTTGAGTTGATTATTTATTTAGGAGAAAATTTCATTTACACTTAGCTTGTTCATTTCTCAGGTTCATTTCAATTTCATGTTGTGAGTTTACAATAGAGTCATTATCAAGCTTTGTATTTGTTGGTTGCTAGTCATAGTTAGACTCTGTTTTGTTTCAGCATTTGCATTTATTTACCATCATAGTTTAGGCTTCACTCTGTTTTGACCAATAGTTTCCCTTCATTTAGCACTTAGTTCTTTTCCTTTTCAAAACAAAACCATAAAACCAAAAACATCAGAAAACACTAAACACAACGAAGTAGGAAGAGGTTACTTAGGCACATATAGTGCACCACACTTCAGCAGTTTACTGACCCTGGTTGACAATTAAATGAGCTCAATTTAGGAGACTAGGTTGAGACCAAACAGGGCTCGACACAATCCTCCAGGAAGTGACTTGATCTGGAGTCTTCGAAACCAGTTATGGAGCTCTTCGAGAAATTTTCCCCCAAAAATTTCATACAAATCGCTCATCAAGTCAAAAAACAAAACTTAATCCTTGACAGTGTTTTCCCTCTATTGTCGAAGCTCCTCTTGTTGCGATATGAACTGATCTACATGATTGTCCCACCAGCTACACAATTCTCTCTCATAGACCCTCAATACCATGATCTAGCTTCTAGATAAATTTTCAGGTCCCAGCAATGGAACCATTTGCTGGTGAAAAAGGAGGTCTCTGGGCAAGACCCAGGTTCGGGCTTAGAGCCAAAAAGGTTCTGATGTAGTCTAGGACAACGTCGGCATTTTCACCCTGCTCAAGAGAGCAAGGAGTCTCACCCGAGGCGTGTCATGACCTTGCTAGGATTAGAAACTAGACCATTAACATTAAAGAGAGATTACTAACAGCAAGTCATTTCTCATCTCATATAGAGCACATTTATCCTATATCAACTTAAGAGACAAGTTATCATTCATCCATACACATTCTGAGCATTGCATTAAAATTTTAAAGTAGCCACACATATAATGATCAACAAGTATCAACTAGTCCATAACACACAACACAACATTGGTCTGATTCTATTAACTTGGCTCAAAACATTACAAACATACTCCGTAGAGTTCAATACATTTCAATCCAATACATACAGCTCCACAGAGCTCTTCCTAGACTCTGACCCACTATCAGCCTCTAACTATCCTCGGAGTCATTCCTTCCTTGCTTATTTGTTCCTGCCAACTGACACTATCAGTATTTTCCTATTTTCCGCTCAGTTGCTCTCTTGCGCTCCACTACCTTCCATCTCTCTTATGTTATTGGCTCTCTTTCTGGGAGTTCTACTGCATGTTCATTGTCTCTCGTCCCCTCCATCTGTGTTGCCACATGTCTGTGCTCCACCACCTACCTTCAGGTTTCCACAACCACGACGGCTCCTTGTCTATCTTGATTGCACTCTGCCACCTGTCACTTTCACTCCTATCCTTCCGCAACTCAAAACTATCTTCTCCAAAAAAAAATACCCCAACACATCTAAATGCACCATGACAAATGAGTTGGTGAATGGTCGCAAGATGTTTTCCATCAGCCTCATGAAGGTTGCGAGAGCATTCATCAACCTGAAATTCATGACCAACCATTCAAAAAGGCCTTCCTTGTCTTTGAAGGTATTCTTCCACACATCGGAGGGTTCGATTGTTACCTGATGATACCCGGACTTCAAGTCAACCTTGCTAAAATATTTTTCCCCCTTGAGTTGGTCCAGAAGGTCATCAATTCATGGGATCGGATAATTATTCCAGACAGTGATCTTGTTCAGTGCTTGATAGTCAATACAGAGTCTCCATGTCCCATCCTTCTTCTACACCAACACGATCAAGCTCCCACAAGGCGATGAACTCGATCGGATGTGACCTTTCTGCAATAGCTCCTGAATTTTCCTCTTGATTTCGTCGTTCTCCATAATAGAGCATCGATAGATTGGTCCAATGGGTAGCGGCATGCCTGGGGTCAGATCACTGGAGTGCTTGACATGACAATGAAAAGGTACACTTGAGGGTGAGGTGAAGATGTCCCATACTCCTCCACAACCTTTTCCATTTGTTGTTTTCGTGCATAGGATCCCTGTGTGGAGGTCATGGCTACAGTGTTATTCTTGCTCTGAGGGTGGATCATCAGGAAAACAAATTTCTCGATTTTTGAAATGATCTTACTAAATTGTTTTTCAATGATCAAAGAGATTGCGTTAGGCAGTTCTACCTCCAGTATCTTATACAACTTATTCCCCAAAGTAACAATAACAGCATGAGGCCTACACTCATACACATCATGTCGCTTCCACAAGTATGTTTCCCCTAATAATACATCACAAACATCAAGAGGATAAATATCACATAATACCTCATATCTAAAGGGATTGATGTTGTAGGGAAGGCGACATTGCTAGCTGACGCAGAGATCCCTTCCTTGGTGAAGTCACCCGATGGTGTACGGTTGTTGTTGTGTTGTGGTCGGCAGGCCCAACCACTTCACGACCTCTGCTGAAATGAGGTTTTTTTGGCTCCCATTGTTGACCATGAACTACAGTGGTGAACCCTTCACCCACATTTGGGAATGAAATAGGCACTCCCCCTCCTCTGGATCTTCGGGTTCCTCCTTATGTATCTTGGTGGTGGCAACACTAGCGTTGGGATATGCATCGATAATATGATTCCCTTTTTCATTCCCTTTGTCGGGTTCTGACTCAGAGTTGGAACATGCGTGGGAGTCAGAAGCCTTCAGCGCATCCACCAGTGATTGCTTGGCCCGACACTCACTTGTGTTGTGAGTGGAGCTCTTATGGAACTCACACCACTTTCCTGTGTACTTTTTTGTCTTTGCGGTATTTTTCTTCACTTGTGGCTTTGGTGGGTTGTCTTGGGCCACCCCACCTTGGATTTTTCCTTTCTTCTATGGTTTGTGGGCGCCTTTCCCTTGCTTCTGATTCACAGATGGAAAGTCTCGCTTATTTTGTTTGAATTTCTGCTCAATCTTGGCAGCATACCGGTATGTTGTACCAAGCGAGGAGATGTCGAGGAACTCCATTTCCTCCTAAATGTATCTGTGCAGACAACTGTGATACTTCAGCACCAAATGTTTCTCTGAATTTTTGATACCCAACTTTGTGTGCAAGGTATGGAATAGATTCATTAGCTCATGAACATCTTGATCCCTTTTCTGCCACAACGTCATCCATTGTATGTACTTGTCCTCATAGCTCCCCACGGGATAATATTGTTCCTTGATAACATCTTGGAAATAATTCCAAGTGGTTGCGGCTAAGAATAGGGAGGTTTCCCTCTCATCCTTTTGCTCACAGTAGTTTTCCCACCAATATTTGACATGGGGGGTGGCTTTGAGGAGTGAAAAGGTGATATTTTCTTGATTAGAAAAATCATGAACCGAGAAATATCCTTCTAATAGATTCAACAATATATCTACGACCTCTACATACATTTATCCCTCAAATATGGGAATGTTAAATTTTACTTGTACCTTAAAAGGAGTGGTGCCTCCAAAGTGGTTTTTGGATGAAGGTGCACCGTTAGTGGGTAGTTGTTGAAGAATTTGGGCAAAGTTATCCATCATCGCATTCCTTTGTTTCTAGAGGGCCTCCTCGAGCAATATTTTAATAGCATCTCCTGCTCCCTCATCATTCTTTTCTTTCGCAATGGGAGTTCGTCGGGGTTTGCGAGGCTTATCTTACAAAGGTTCAACCAAATCGAGTCTTAACTCCTTATACCCCAACCTCATTGGGGACATGCAAATAAAGATCGACAAAGAGAATACCGCTCTAAAATCATTGATCCAGACTTACGCAGGAATGCAATAAAACATAGAAAAAGGAAAAAAAACATAAACGCAGACATGTAATAGGAATATCACTTCATTTCATTAATATCAAATACAAAAAAATGCTTACATACATAATGGAAAATAAACTAGATCGGGCAATGGTAGCTTATCTCTGAGAAGAGATGTGGCGGCTACATGCCTCTCCAATATGTTAAAATTAGGATCAAGGTCATTTTTATTATTGAAAAACATGGGGAAAACCCTAACAACCAAAACCCTAACCCCAGGAGATGGAACGCCAAGAGTTTGTGGGCCCCGTTGGGGTTAGTTGGGCAGCCAACTTCCTAGGGTCGTAACTTGGTCATATTAGCTTTGTTTGGCGCATACGATATATCGTCAGAAATATCTCTTTGATTATTATAGGTTTCATTGTAGGCACCATGCCTATGGATATGGGCCTCCTGCGGACCTCAAAAAAACGTCGTTTAGGGGTCAAAACTGCTTCAGAAGTTTGGGACCCGAAAAACTGCTAAAAATAGTAAATGTTGCTATAAATAAGGAAATTGATGAAACCAACTAGAGGTATAGGTGGAATAGGTGTGTGGAAACCAATATCCACATGGATCATTCCTCCCCCCTTAAGAATCAATGGTCCCCATTGCATGCAGAGCCTCCATGAGTTGAGGAAATTTATGTTAAATTTTGTCCCTGGTGAAGGAGTTGGTCTGCTTTGAAAACTTGATATAGCTAGATCCTTTTTTGGAGGGTGTTATTGATCTGTGCATCCATGATCTTATCAGTTGTGGCTTGTTCCATGCAGTTTGGGTTGAACTATGTTGGTGTGAGTTGTTCTGCAATGTCGGATGTATCTAGCAATTGTGGAAAGTAGGGATGAAGGTGGTCCACATTGAACATTGGGTGCAGACCAAGGAATTATGGAATACTAAGCTCAAATGAATTTTCCCCTAACACATAGGTGATGGTGTATGGCCCATATCGAAGTGGGATAAGCTTGCGATGGGGCCCAGTGAGGTGCTCCTTCTGCAAATGTAGCCAAACTTTGTTGCCCACCTAGAACTTGTGTGGAACTCGATGTTGATCATGACGCTACTTATACTTATCCTTGGCTCTATCCAATATTTCATGGACTTGTTGGAAAATGTTTTGAATGCCCTCAATGAATTTGTTTGCCTTGTTAGCTTCGGACTGGACATGAGCCGAATCTGCCTGAGTAGCTGCAAATGGTATGGCCACATCAATGGGACATATTCGCTGAAATACCAAGCCCACCTAAAAGGGTTTGTGGCCAGTTGAGCTATGGAGAGCCCAGTTATATTTGTGCTAAACGTAGGGGATGCTTTCATCCCATGTTTTTCTATGTTTCGAGTTGGACATGCGTAGAATGTGTACGAACATCCTGTTGATGACCTCTGTTTGTCCTTCAGTTTAGGGGTGGAAAGTTGTGGACTTAGTGAGATTGGTGTCCAAAATTGACCAGAGACTTCACAAAAATGTACTGAGGAACCTGCTATCATGATCTGAGATAATGGAATGTGGGATCCCAAAGTGTACCCACACTCGTTCAAATAAGGGTTTAGCAGTGGCTTCTGTTGTGATATTCTTCTTTTAGGTTGCCATAATGGCCGTTTTAGAGAATTTGTCGACGACCACAAAAACACAATCGTTTCCATGCTTAGTAGAAGGAAGGCCGACATGTAATCCCTAGAGATGGATTCCCAAGATTGGCTAGGGGTAGGCAGTGGAGTATATAGGCCTTGCTTCTTGATGGTCAGTTTGGAAATGGCACAGGCAGTGCAGGTTATAATTTACTTCCCAACATCATGTAGAAGATTTTGCCAATAGAAATACTTCTGCAGTACTGCCACTTTTTTCTCGACCTCGAAATTTCCAGCGACCTAACTATAATGCACTTCCCAAATCATCTTGGCACACTCGCTTGAAGGAATATAAAGGTATTCCATGTGGTATAACTATGCATCCTAAAGGTGAAAATTTGGAACTTTCTTACCATCCAGGAGCATCTGGTATGTGTTGTCGAATTATGGATCAATTTTATAAAGATGCGGCCAACTCGAAGTATTGTACCCACAAGAGTCGAGCATAGTGGTTAGCACCACGATCGGTTGTTGGCTGAGGAAAAATTCAACGTTATTTGTGTTTCCCTTCTTGTACTTGATGTTCAAATGGAATTGCTGTAGGTATGTGGACCATTTATGATGGAAATCATTTTTCATCTTCCCTTGTGTTTGTATGAACTACAGGGGCGGTGATCTATGTGGATAATTGTTTCATTCACTAAAATTTAATGCTTCCATTTTCAGTAGGCATGCGCAATGGAATAAATTTATTTTCATAGGTAGGATACTTTCAGACTATGTCTAAAAGTGTCTCATTGTGATATTCCATGGGATGCCCCTGTTGAGTAAGTACTTCCCCAATATCATAGTGAGAGGCATATGTCTCGATCTCAAATGGTTTTTTCAAGTATGGTAATGTGAGCATTGGTGCAAAGCAGAGGCGATGCTTCAACTTTGTTAATGCCTTCTATTGAGATTCGTACCAAAATAATTTTTCTTTTTCTCCTCCCTTGGTGACTTGACTCAAAGGCCAAGTGATATGAGAGAACCCCAACACTGAACCTGCGATAGAAATTAGAAAGACCTAGAAATTTGCAGAGCTCCGTAAGAGTGTTTGGGGGTGGCCAATCTCGAATGACCTGGATCTTGGTTAGGTCCACATGCACCCCCCACTCATCAATAATGTATCCCATATATTGAACCTGTGTCATACCAAAAGTTCATTTCTCCAAATTAGCACACAACTTGTGTTGTCGCAGTGTTTGGAGGACCTATCGAATGTGGTGGAGGTGCTCTTCCCAACTTTGGCTGAAGATCAGGATGTCATTCAAATACACCACCACAAATTAGTTGGTGAATGGTTGAAATATGTGCTCCATCAGCCTCATGAAGGTTGTGGGAGCATTCGTCAACCCGAAAGGCATGACCATCCATTCATAAAGGTCCTCCTTGGCTTTGAAGGCAATCTTCCACACATCGAAGGGTTCGATTGGTACCTGGTGATACCTGGACTTCAAGTCGATCTTGTTGAAATATTTGGCCCCATTTATTTATTCCAGAAGTTCATCAATCTGCGGGATTGGATACATATTATGGTTAGTAATCTTATTCAGCGCACTATAGTCAATACAGAGTCTCCACGTCCCATCCTTTTTTTTCACTAACACGATCAGGCTCCCACAGGGCGATGAACTCGATCGGATGTGACCTTTCTACAGCAGGTCCTGAATTTGCCTCTTGATTTTGTTATTCTCTAGAATAGAGCGTCGATAGATTGGTTCATTGGGTAGCAGTGCGCCTGGGGTCAGATCGATGGAGTGTTTGACCTGACAATGCACAGGTACCCCTACGGGTGAGGTGAAGATGTCCCGTACTCCTCCATGACCTTGTCCATATGTTTTTTTCATGTGGAGGAGCCTTGTCTAAAGGTTGTGTCTACAATATTCTTCTTGCTTCCCAGTTTTGGAAATGAGCTTACAACATTTTTTTGCAGTGATCAAAGAGATGGCGGTAGACGGTGCTACCTCTGGTATCCTGTACAAATTATTGCCAAAAGTAACAATAACAACATGAGGCCTATGCTCATACACAAAATGCCATTTCCACAAGTATGGTTGGCCTAATAATAAATCACAAACATCAAAAGGAGAAATATCACATAATACCTCATCCGTGAAGGGCTTGATGCTGTAGGGAAGGTGACACTACTAGCTGACGTGAAGATCTCGTCCTTGGTGAATCCACCCGATGGTGTATGGTTATGTTCGGTAGGCCTAGCTACTTCACAGCCTCTATTATTTTTAATTTATTTTGGCTCCAGATATCAACGATGAACTGCAGCGAGGAACCCTTCACCCACATCTGGGAATGGAAGAGATGCTTCCCCTCCTTTGGATCTTCATGTTCCTCCTTCTGGATATTGGTGGTGGCAACAGTGGCGTTGGGCTCTGCATCGATAATCTGATTCCCTTTTCCATTCCCCTTGTCAAGTTATGACTCAGAGTCAGAGCATGCATCATACTCAGAAGCCTCCAGCTCAACCACCAGTGACTTCTTGGCCCGACACTCACTTGTGTTGTGAGTGGAGCTCTTATGGAACTCACGCCACTTTCCCATGTCCTTCTTTAGCTTTGTGGTGTTGTTATTCGCTTGTAGCTTTGGAGTTTTGTCCTAAGGCACCCCACTTTGGCTTTGTCCTTTGTTTTGAGGTTTGGGGGTGCCTTTCCCTTGCTTCTGATTCGCAGATCCAAAGTCCTGCTTCTTCTGTATGTATTTATGCTCAATATTAGCAATATATCGGTATGCTGCACCAAGCGAGGAGATGTTGAGGAACTCCATTTCCTCCTAAATTTATTTGCATAGAAAACTCTGGTACTTCAACACCAAATATTTCTCTGAATCTTTGATACCCAAATTTTTGCGCAAGGTATGGAAGAGATTTGTCAGCTCGTGCTCATCTTGCTCCCTTTTTTGTCGTAGCGTAGTCCATTGTATGTACCTGTACTCATAGCTCCCCATGGGATAATATTTTTCCTTCATGGCGTATCAGAAATAATTTGAAGTGGGTGTGACCGAGAATAGGGAGGTTTCCCTCTCAAAAATTTTCTCACAATAGGTTTCCCACCAGTCCTTGACATGGGGAGTGGCTTTGAGGATTGAAAAAGTAATCTTTTCCCGATTGGAAAATTCATGAACCGAGAAATATCCTTCTAATATATTCACCCATATATGTATGGTGTCTGCATCTATTTCTCCCTCAAATATGGGAATGTCAAAGTTTACTTGTACCTGAAAAGAAGTGGCGCCTCCAGAGTGGTTGTTGGATGAAGGTGTGCCGTCGATGGGTAGTTGTTGAGGGATATAGGCAAATATTTCCATCATCACGTTCCTTTGTTTCTCGAGGGCCTCCTTGAGCAATATTTTGATAGGATGTCATGCTCCCTTGTATTTATTTTCTTCTGCCATGGGAGGTCGTCGAGGTTTGTGAGGTTGATCTTGAAAAGGTTCAACTAGATCGAGCCCTAACTCCTTATACCCTAACCTCATTGGGGATGTTGTAACTTATTTTAATTTTTTCTATCAAAGTGTCTTGAGTATATTTTTGTAAAATATATATATATCAAAGCAAAAAGACAAAAAGAGAAAGGTAAAAAGTGCTTGGGGTTTTGTTTTGTTAATAAAATGTGTTTAAAACTAATGATTGAGTTTAATGTGCTTATCATGATTAGCGCACCAATAAATTCCTAACAATGGGTCTCGGTACCAATGATCGAGAAAGTTAAAAAACACTCATTTATAGTAGCGAGGATGAGTTTGTGCGACGAGGCCCATAAGATGGGGAAAACCCAACAATACAAATTTCCCAAACGTTAATAGCAAATGTGCCTCCGAAAAGTATTTCGAATGAGCCTATTTACTCTAAATCATCTAGATACCTATCAGAACATCCTTTCAAACCAAGCCAATTTCCCATTTTTTTATGTTGTAGACAGGTTCGGTGTCCTTGCAACTTTCATTTCTGAAACTCGCCTTTAGGTCTTTTTCGTTTTATCATGAAGCCTAATGTTGTGTTCGATATAGCATCCTTTTGAGAAGGGGTAATAATTTATCAATTCATGAACCTCTCATTTACTAGTTCTTCTATATTCCCTTCTTTGATTACACATCTATTCCTATACACTCATGTTGAAAATTTCATGCACTTGGGGTTAAACATCATGGATCCCAATAAGAATAAACAGTTAGTGGTTTTTTGGACTGATGTGGTGAAGAGTAAACCAAAGAATGAAGTCTTAATGGATTTTTTTGCCTCATTCCTTTCAGTATCATATTCAATTATCAATAGTTCACTTGCACCCTCTATATTTCAAAAGCCTCAATATTTTCTTCAATCGAGAAAGGATATGAAAGCAGGAGATTGGTATTCTTTTGAAAACTATTATGAGATTAGGTTGTATAGAGCTGATATTGAGCCTTACATATTGTCAACCTTTGTTCCCATGAGTTTGTTTGCTTTGGATTTTATAAGACAGAGTTTGAATGTGGACTAGGTCCATTTTTTTCCAGCCAAGAAAGGGCATTTGTTTAGACTGCCAATAATTGTTGGTCCTTTCATTATGAACACTAGGAAAGAATCAGAAGAATTCAAAAAACTTCTTGAAGGGATGGATTTATTATTGAGAGAAAATTTTCCTATGACCCTTTTCATGTGATTTCCTACATGAGAGTGGAGAATGGCTATGCTCCTTTCTAACATGAAGCTTGACCAGAAATGGAGAAGATGGCTAATGGAGGACAACCTGTTTAAACAGGGGGATTAGAGGTTGAATTTCCTTTTAAAATGAAAATAATTTTATGAGAGCTAGGGAGGAGATATTTGATTTGGATGAATATGTAGATGGAGCAGCTAAAAGATCAAAATTATCTGATGAAGGTGGCACAACAATAGTTTATGGTTTCCAATTGTTGTTCGGGGAGACAATTTTCACACCATCCTCTCTCAATCTGGATGAAAATACTCAGAACTTTGTCCCAATGATCAAACAAATGCTTTCACAAATTAAGGATAGAAACAAGAAGATCAGAGAAAAAATTGAAGCCCAGATGGAGGCTCAATCATCCTCATATTATCAAACAAGTTTGTTATCATCCATGGATTTAGAAAGGAATCAGCTTAGCATTTCCTTTTCTCATCCTTCGACATTATATGTTTCCTCTTCAATAGGTTTCAAAGTTGTTAATTTAATATTTGATTCCAAGAAGATCCCTTTTCCTCATAAAATTAATCTCCATGGGCATACTTGAGAATTAATTTATAATGATTTGAATAAAACCTCTTCAGCTGCCATCAAAGTTGAAAGCATGTTGGAGAAAGTTGTTAGTAAGATAAAGTTTGAAAAGGTAAAGTCAAGGGAATTGACAACTCAAAATGAAGAGTTCAAGAATTTAGTTATTAAAATTGGACTCAACCCTGAAGATAAGAGTGGAGTTCAAAAATTGTTGTTGGGTATTGAAGTAGAAATTCAAGTCCTCGGGAAGAAATTAAAATTACCTTTTGTAGAACATCCAATGGCTACAGAGGTAGCACAGGTTCAAAAAGAGAAATAAGTGTTGAATCATGAGTTATTAAAGAGAAATGAAGAAGTGGCTAAACTAAAAGAAATGAATATTGCCTTGTAGCAGAAAATTGATTCACATGTTTGTACAATTCTGGTGCAAGCAGATTCAGAAGATCTAGCTGCAAAACTAACTCAATTCATGACTAAGTTGAAAATTTCTAAGAATGAAATGAAAAAGAATCAAAGTGATTTTGACAATGCAATGAAGGTCATAAAATCCACTGAGCATGATTTTTTTATGACAAAGGAAACTGCTGAAAGGTACATAAAATATTGCTAGCTTTCCTACCAGGAAATCAAGGAACTGAAAGAAAAGGTAAAAGGGAACATGTCCCTTATCCAAGCAAGGGAAATCTTGTGGAATGATATTATAAATATAGTGAAAAATATTTGGGAATTCTTACTTATTCTCGAAGAAGAGAATATTATTGTCAGGGATTTAGAGGGTGTAATCATGGTTGCTAAGCAAAAATTATAGCAAAAAGCCCAATTTTCTAAGAAGATGATTGATTTTTTGCATTCCAAATCTGCACAGGAGTTCAAGGAAGCTGGAATTGAAGACAGGATTGAGTTATTAATGGAAATCAATAAAATTTCAATGAAGAATTTATATAGGAAAATGGCTGAGAAGAAATTGAAATAAGTAAAGGAGGTTGTAATGAAGTTTAATGTTGCTTTCGAAAAAAGGACCTGGGAAGGTTTACCATCATGTTGGGACCAACAGGGGAATTTTTTACCTAGAGAGGTTGATGAGACACTATTGGTAGAAGCTAAAAGTAAAATTGACTCCACACATGAAAAGACTGCAATACTCAAGGGAGCCATGATTGTCAATTATTTGCACAAGGACTTTCAACTTCTTTGGATAATGAGGACACCGTTTATTTAAAAGCTTACTTGCAAGAGGATCACTCAATTCATAATGGATCATGTCATGTTTATTAAGAGCTCAAATACAAGCATAGATATGTGGAAAAGTGCAGAGAATGGATGTCACCCCTAGAAACCAATGTAGGAGGAGGAATTTCTACTATTCCTATGACTTATATTGTTCCTGAGTCACAAATAATCCAATGACAAAAATGTTTTCCAGCAACAACGTTTTATTTTATAATGTTTAGCAGAAATGTTTTTTTTCAAAGTAAATTTATTTTCCAAATGTAATATTCAAATATGAGGACAGTTGGTCCTGAAGAAGTTTAGGAGGTTGACAGTTTTATAATTGTCCTTTTGAAATTTTTGTATAAAAAATACTTTCAAAGGAGAAGTGAAGGTTCTAGAGTTTTGGACCTCAGAGGAAAATACAATATTGTAGTTTCAATTTTCCTATGTATATGAATAAATTTTTCATAGTGATTCCACAATTTGTTTGGTATGATAAGTCTTTCATGTTACATCGTATGTTAATGTTTTCTTCTTAGAAAATAGTAATGAAGTTGTTGGGCTTTGATTTTACAGTGCTATGATTTTGTGTTTCTATAAGTTGAAGTTAAAAATCCTTAATTATGTGCTCCTCTTTCCTAAATTCCATTGCATTCTAATCATATTTCCTCTAAAGTTAAAGATAAGAGATTTTGTGCAAGGCATCCTATTATCTAAGACTTTCCACCATCATTTCTTTCTGCTCTTTCTTTCATTTGTACTCAACATCATAAGGCCACTTTCAAAACATTGTTCAAATATGAAAATTCAAAGGGTTTTAATCAAATTTATGGGATTTTATAAAATGATGGGACAATCAATTAATTCCTTTACAGTTTTACATAATTGTCTTGGGCACTGATTTCTTCTCAGCCAGAGATTTTCTCCCAAGGTATAACATTTTTTGGCGTCGTTGTTGGGGATCGAACACACAAAGTTGTTTTTCCCTGGGATTTGATTTTAGAATCATTTCTTTGATTGGTGAGAAAAGAAAGTGATTTTGATGAGTCTCTTACCAAGACAATAGTCTTGGCTGCAAAAAGACCACACACGAGGTTTGATACCTCGCAACAGAAAACCCTCGCTCTTTCTAACCCTAAGAAGTTATTATATCAGAAAGTGTCGAAGAATAAGTCACTAGTAACCCCAAACCCTACTCTGTCTACCCCTGGTACGAGTTCTGATCAATATTTTCTTGGTTTTTCATTCAGAAGAAATTGTTAAACAT
Source organism: Pinus albicaulis (assembly GCA_034641835.2). Classification (NCBI taxonomy): domain Eukaryota; kingdom Viridiplantae; phylum Streptophyta; class Pinopsida; order Pinales; family Pinaceae; genus Pinus; species Pinus albicaulis. The sequence continues at coordinate 1,154,697,929 of CM076584.1, forward strand.
CTTGATTTCCTCCAAGAAGGTTTAATATCCCCTCAAACTATTTTTCTTGAACCAAGTTTAGAAGATAAATATTTTGAGTCAGTTTCATTCTATTTTCCAGAGTTTCAAGAAGTATAAGTAGTTGATTTTTTAGCCTCACAACAATATTTTTCTTCCAGTCAACCAGTCCCTATTTCAGTTCAACCTCTTTAGTTCTTTGTGTTTCAAGTAGGAGGTTCTTTTGTGATTAATCCAAATTTAAACATGGTTGTCCCAACATTCCTCATGAACATATTTCTCCTTTAAATATCCCTCAGCTAATTAATTCTCTCCCACAATATTATCTCAAGTTACTTCCCAAATTCACAGGGGAAGATTAATTGACAGCAAAAAAACATGTTACTACATTTTGTGCTTTTGCTTAAAACCTCAATGTTGAACATCTTGATGTAGTAATGACGTTGTTTGTCCAGTCACTTGATGGAGAAGCAAGGAAGTGGTTTAAAACCCTCCCTGCTAATTCTATTAATACTTGGGAAGAGTTATACAATGCATTTCTACAAAGACAAGGAGAGGAAAAATATCACAGTTATTTTCTAATAGAGTTTAAGGCTATTAAAAGGAAATCACTAGAAGATGTAAATGAATTCATCGAGATATTTAATAAATTATATAATATTATACCAGCAGAGATAAATTCTCCACCTACTAGAGAAAATGTGGTGTTTGCGGTAGCTTTTGAGTTTGATTTTGGATTTACATTGAGCGAAAGGAGATCTCCTACCTTAGATTAGATTCAAACTGACGCAATGGAAATAGAGGCAAATTTTTCTATTGCTGGGAAGATCAAGTCAAAGCAATAAGTTGATGACAAGGGAAAGGGAAAAGAGGAATTAAAGGTTATAAACCAACCCAAAGGTTCACATGAACATAAGTTGGAAAAAATGACTAAAGTCATTAGGAATATGTCAAACAAATTGGTAAAATTAGAACTTGAAAATAGAAATCCTCCTAGGCAAATTCAGCAAGGTCAAAACATAAATTTTAATCCTCAATTTAGGAGGAAGCCATTGCAAATAATGCAAAGTATATAAAGTATCAAGGTCATATCCAACCTCCCCTGTACATGGAAGATGAACCAGAAGAGGCAATGGAAGAAAATCTTAGAGTACAGGATAATAAAATTTCTATTTTATATGGGGAAGAGGAAGATGTGATCAAAAGTGAAGATTTAAATTTTGAATTTTAGGTCTCTCTAGATGAGGAGGAAATTGAAGATTATTGCAAAAGATTCACATATTTCATGCAAGAAGAGTTACACAAGTATGACCTTAGATCAAGAAAAGGTCGAGGGTACAAGATGGTGTAGAATGACAAAAAAATCAAAAACCTCAATAGATGGTGACTCCACATCAACTCCAAAAATAGCTTGACAAAGGAAAACAGCAGGTCAACTCAGTCCCAAAAGTTAAATTCCAACAAGGAGAAAGTTAAAAGGAAAAACTAGATACAGGGGTATTGAATAAGTCTATTCAACAACATGAAGTTTCAAAACAAAAGTTGAATCAAGAAGAAAAATAGAAGGTGATGAAATAGAGCCATTATTTTAACTTGGTAAAGGAATTATAAAATATCAAAGTTCCAATAACTTTGACTGAGTTGATTAAAACCCCAACATATAAGAAACAAGTCTTTGATTTCATAAATTTTTCATAGGATAACCATGCAGCAGACACAATTAATTTGCAGGAACACAGACCAGTGGTAATGTTTGGTCCTCATGTGGAAGAAGTGGATTCTTCTACTCCTCCTTTATATATTTCTCTACTGGTGCATACCTTTATTCTTCATAATTCTAGGTTGGATTCTGGAGCCTCTCATAACTTAATGCCTCTTTCAGTGATGAAACATTTGAACTTACATATCACTAAACCGTACAAGGATATCTATTATTTTGATTCTAAGAAGGTTAATTGTGTGGGGTTGATTAAAAAATTGGTGGTTTCTATGGATCAAATTCCATCCATAATCATTGTGATGGATGTAGTGGTTGCATACATTCCAACACATTTTGGAATGCTCCTATCTAGATCCTAGGGAGCCAAATTAAGAGGAGTGTTGAAGTTGGATTTTACATATTCCATAATCCATGTTTTTAGTGGTGAAGAGAGGAGAATATAATGAGAGACTAGGTTTGTTAAAACCATTACAAAGGAAGGTTCTATTAATTCTCTTGCTTACAATCACGAAAAGGGTTACTTTTCATGTTTCATGTTACAAGAGACAAAAGAAATTTCTAAAGACAGTAAATTGCATCTCCCTTTAGCAATTGAAAGCAAGGAGCTAGCAGTTAGTGGAGTCTAGAAGCTTTATTTTGATGGTGCTTACTCAAAGGATGGAAATGGAGCAGGATTTCTTTTGGTTTCTCCAAAAGGTCATTTCATTCCTTTCTCTTATAAGTTAGAATTTGACTCCACAAAAAATATTACTGAATATGAAGCTTTTTTTCTTGGTTTAAGAACTGCTAAACATCTAGGAATACAATGTATTTCAGTTTTCAGAGATTCAGAATTAGTAGTTAAACATATTAATAATCATTGTCAAGCAAGGCATCCAATATTAAAAACTTATGAATTCTGGGTTTTGATAGAAAAATTATTTGTTGCTTTCAATATACAGTTTATACCTAGGGAGGGAAATAGACTTGTTGATTATTTAGCAGTTGCAGCTAGTACTTTTAAGCCTCCTTTGAATCCCATGCTAAGATATGAATTTGACCAACTATTCCAGATAATATAAAACACTGGAAAGTGTTTGAAGATGAAGAGCAGATCAAATATTTTTCTGGAAATGATTGGTGAGTTTGATAATTTGGAGATTGATCGAGAGGAAGAAACTGAACAAAATCAGGAGGGGTTGTCTTTTAAAGATTCTATAGGAAATCAAAAGATATTTCATCTTAAGGATAATGTGATACCAAAAGGCTTGGTACATTTTGAGAGATTGTTTAATTCGAATGATGTTGCAATAAATCCGAAGAAAGTAGAATTAGAAGAAGACCTCAAAGACTGAAATCTAGGAACACGTAAGCAACCAAAGATGGTGAGGTTGGCTAAAGATGTTCCGGAAAATTTTAGACAGAGGCATGTTAATATTTTCAAGAAGTTTCTTTATGTATTTTCCTGGTCATATGAAGATTTGAAAACATATGACAGTACTATTATTCACCATAAAATTCCTTTAAAACTAGGGGTGAAAGCATATAAGAATAAATTAAGACAAATAAACCCCTTACTGCTTCCATCAAAAGAGAAGGAAATCAAAAATTTGTTGTAGGAAAAATTAATTGTTCCCCTAAGATACTCTAATGGGGTGGAAAATCTAGTTCCTATAAGAAATAAAGATGGGGAATAAGGTTGTGCATTGATTTCCGAAATCAGAATAAAGCATCCTTGAAAGACAAATATCCTCTCCCTAAAATGGATCACATCCTACAGAAAGTAACAAGATCATACAAGTTCTCAATGATTGATAGTTTTTCTGGTTATAACCAGATTTTAGAAGAGAGAAGATCAAAAGAAGATATCTTCTATATCTCCTTGGGGCACATTTGTGTATGCTAATATGCCCTTTAGACTAATGAATGATGGTGCCACTTTTCAAAGGGATATGGATATAGCCTTTCTAGGAGAAAAAAATAGGTTTGTAGTAATTTACTTGGATGACATAACATTTTTCTCCAGATCATATGAGGAGCAATTGGAGCATTTGTAGTAGACTTTTCAGAAGTGTAGGAGGTATGGCCTATCTCTAAATCCCAAAAAGTCTCATTTTTCTTTAAAGGGACGGAAATTTTTAGGCTGAATTTTGTCAAAAGAGGGAGTTAAAATAGATCCAAAGAGAGTAGAGGCAATTAAAAACATACCTCTACCAAGGAGAAAAAAGGAGATTCAGAGTTTTCTAGGGAAAATAAAATTCCTTAGAAGATTTGTCCCAAAATATGAAGAGATCGTTAAAGAAATAATTGATATATTGAGAGAAGGTGTGGAGGTTAGATGGACAACAACAGCCAGGGAGTATTTATCAAGGATCAAGGAGGCCCTTCAAGAATCTCTTGTGCTGGTAAGCCCTGATTATAAAAAACATTTTCAGATTTTCTCATTTGCTTCTTCTTCTACTATTGCAACAGTGATTTTGCAGAGAAATGAAGAAAAAAAGGAACAACTTGTGGCATTATTTAGCAAAGTGTTAAGGGATGCACAATTAAAATATATTATCTTAGAAAATTAAGCCTATACTCTGATCAAAGCACTGAAGGATTTTAGGGTCTATATTATTCAATCTAAAGCTATTGCTTATGTTTCAAATGTTGTTGTAAAAGATGTGTTAACTCTGAGTTATGTTGAAGGAAAGAGAGGAAAATGGATAGAAAGGATTCAGGAATATGACATGGATATAAAACCAACCAAGCTAGTGAAAGGACAAGGTTTGGAAAATATTAAAAATAAATAAAATTAAATAAATAAATAAAATTAAAAATTAAAAATTAAAAATTAAAAATTCAGGCTATGTGAATTAATTTGCTAGTTGAAGTTGAGGAGAATAAATCCACAGCATGAATATGTAAGTATACAGAACCTGATAATCGTAGTTCAGTACAAATGCCTATGTTTTGAATGGTATAAGGACATGGTGTATTATTTATATTTCCTTTTTCGTCCCCCTTATTTAAATAGATCAAAGTATAAGGCTTAGATACTAAAAGCTCAAAAATATGTGATAGTAAATGGGAAGCTATATTGGAAAGATCCGATTGGCATCTTTTTACTTTGTTTGACAAAGGGAGAAACAATTGAAATAGTAAATGAATATCATGGTTGTCTTTGCGGTGGTAATTATGGATGGAAGGTAAAATATCATAAAATTGTAAAATTTGGGTTCTTCTGGCCTTCTCTATTTTTGGATGTTTATAGATTGGTCAGGGGTTGTCAAAAATGTTAGGTTTTTGCAGAGAACAAAAGGCTGGCACTATCGCCTTTAATTCATGTGTTTATGGAGGAACATTTTACGCAATGGGGATTGAACTTCATAGGGGAAATCAATTCATCATATAGTGGGCAGTATAAATGAATTTTGATAGGTACATATTATTTTACCAAATGGGTGGAAGTTGTCCCAACAAGAAGAGAAAATGATTTAGTGGTGATTAAGTTCTTGGAGGAGAATATTTTCAGCATGTTTGTTTGTCCCAAAATGTTAGTAGCGGACAATGCTCAAGTTTATAAATTTTCAAGGTTGATTGATTTTTTTCAAAATTATGATGTGATTTTATCTCACTCTACTACCTATCACCCTCAGGGGAATGGATTAGCAGAGTCTTATAATAAAACCTTGGTGGAGATACTCAAGAGAATTATTGTAGAAAATCAAAATAATTGGGATACCAAGCTAAAGTTTTCTTTATGGGCAAGTAGAGTAACTCCAATAAGGTCAACTGGGAAGTCACCTTTTGAGATTTTATATGGAACAGTTGCCTTATTTCCCATCCCGCTGGTAAAACCTGTTTCAGCATCTGTCCAAATGTTCAAGAAGAATCAATTCCCCTGATTAGAAGAATGAACCAGTTGATAAAATTGAATGAAAACAGAGAGAAAGTTGTGGAGAATTTGAGTGGTTATCAGGAGAAAATGAAACTACTTTTTGACAAAAAGGCCAAAGATATCCTTTTTCAGCCTGGAGATCTAGTGCTTATATGGGATGCAAGGAGAGAAGACAAGGGTAAACATGTCAAGTTTTCCCCTTTTTGGTTTGGTCCCTTCAAGATAGCAGAAGCCAAAGCAAACAACACTTTTGTTCTTGAAAATATGGATGGAGATCTCATACAACTGCCAGTGAATGGAAAGCACCTCAAACATTACTTCCAACATTGACTTGCAATTATTTTCATCACTCTATATACCAGTGTGTCCATTGTTAATATTTCGATGAGTTATTCATTGTAATGTGCTAATTTACAATTTGACTCCATGCCCGAGGTGAAGGCACTAATCTACGGTTCTTATTGTTTTTCCTTGTGAAAAGCACTATCCCTAGGTGGATCCAGATGTTGTAACTCATTTTTATTTTTTCTATCAAAGTGTCTTAAGTATATTTTTGTAAAAAATAAAATCAAATATCAAAGAAGAAAGACAAAAAGAGAAAGGTATAAATCGCTTGGGGCTTTGTTTTGTTAATAAAATGTGTTTAAAAGTAAGTATTGAACTTAGTGCACTTATCATGATTAGAGAAAAAATAAATTCCTAACAGTGGGTCCCAGTACCAATGATTGATAAAGTTCAAAAACAGTCATGTACAGTAGTGGGGATGAGTTTGTGGGGCGGGGCCCACGAGATGGGGCAAACCCAACAACACAAATTGCTTGAACGTTAATGGAATATGTGCCTCCACAAATACTTTCGAATGAACATGTTAACATTAGATCTACGGGTCGGATTCATTGCGAAGGCCCCCCTACGAAGAAGGCCCATACCAGAAGTTTCCCCCACAGTGTCGTTAGCAAGTGAGCCCGCCCCCACCACTCATCTTGCCACGTCGTCTTTCCCTTCGCCACCTGTCACTCTTTCATGTTTTTTCGTTCATTAATTTCACTATGCCAAATCAATTTAATGTTTTACGGAAACATTGTATTTCTTTCTCCATCTCGTTCTGCCAATTAAATATAAAATCTCGTTTTAGCTCATTTTTATGTACATTCATTGCTTGCTCTCACAGTCGTGGTTTCTGAATTTGCTAGCTAAACATCCCAAACAGCACCATCTGCCACCTCTAGGTATTTATAACAATCACTCATCACTTTAATCATCCAAAATGTCAAAGAAATATGTCTTAACCAGGTCATCCTCGCACATTCCCCTTATGGATACCGAAAGAGATATTTTCGACATCATTTTCACTCTAAATCATATATATATCTATCATCACATCCTTTCAAACCAAGCCAATTTCCCATTTTGTGTTGTTGCAGTCAGGTCTAGTGTCCTTCCAGCTTTCATTTCTGAAACTCACATTTTCCCAAAGTTTTTTCACTGGTTAGTATCAGCCATGTATCCACAATATTTTTTTGTAATGGATAAGTCTGGGGAAAACTTTTTCCATATGGCTTCTTTTCTAATTCAGAAAGAATTGTGTTTCCCTTCTGCAAGCACATATACCTATTTCTCTAAGGAAACCCTATTAGTTTATTTTGAAAAATTGTCAGGTCAAGGGTTTGCCCAAGTTATGTTTTATCTAATGCCAAGTAGGAAGTAGTTTTCTTTGGATTCAAGTCAGTTCCCATTGAATACTTTTGTTGAAGTTGTCAGACCTATTCTTCAAATTTTAACTAATATCTTGGTAAGAGATGATGCTCCAGTCATTGATAAAGTCACTTTAGTTCTTTTTAGTATGATGATGAAGCCTAAGGTTGTCTTAGCTATACAATATTTTTGGGAAGGGGTAATCAATGTTCAGTTCATGAACCTCTCATTTATTGGTTGTTTTATATTCCCTTCTTTGATTACATATATATTCTTATACACTCATGTTGAAAAGTTCATGCACTTGGGTTTAACCATCATGGATCCCAATAAGAATAAATAGGCAGTGGTTTTTTGGACTAATGTAGTGAAGAGTAACCCAAATAATGAAGGCTTAATGGGTTTTTCAGCCTCAATCCTTTCAATAGCATATTCAATTATCAATAGTTAACATGCACCCTCTATATTGGAAAAGGATCGATATTTTCTTCAATTGACCAATGATATGAAAGTAGGATACTAGTATTCTTTTGAATACTATTATGAGATTAGGTTGTATGGAGTTGATATTGAGCCTTACAGATTTCCAACCTTTGTTCCCATGAGGCTGTTTTCTTTGGATTTTATAAGACAAATTTTGAATGTGGACCAGGTCCATTTTATTCCAGCCAAGAAAGGGCCTTTGTTTAGATTGCCAAGAATTGTTGGTCCTTTCATTATGAACATCGGGCAAGCAGAAGAAGAAGTCCAAAAATTTCTTGAAGGGATGGATTTATTATTGGGAGAGAAATGGACCTATGACCCTTTTCATGTGATTTCCAACATGAGAGTGGAGAATGGCTACGCTCATTTCTTACATGAAGCTCGATCAAAAATGGAGAAGATGGCTAAGGGAGGACAGCCTTTTTCAACAGGGGGATTATAGGTTGAAACCCCTTTACAAAATGAAAATAATTTGAAGAGAGGTAGGGATGAGATAATTGATTTGGATGAATATGTATATGGATCAGCTAAAAGATATAAATTATCTGATGAAGGTAGCACAAAATTATGGTTTCCAATTGCAGTTGGGGGAGATAGTTTGCACACCATCCCTCCCAATCCAGATGAAGATACTTAGAGATTTGTCCCAATGATAAAACAAATGTTTTCACAAATTAAGGATAGAAACAAGAAGAGAGAAAACATGGAAGCCCAGCTAGAGGCTCAATTATCCTCATATTATCAAACAAGGTTGTTATCTGCCATGGATTTAGAAAATAATCAACTTAGGATTTCCTTTTCTTATCCTTCTACATTATCTGTTTCCTCTTCAACATCTTTCAAAGTTGTTAATTTATCAGTGGATGCCAAGAAGATCCTGTTTCTTGATAAAATTAATCTCCACAGGCATACTGGAGAATTAATTTATAATGATTTGAATAAAACCTTTTCAGCTGCTAGCAATGTTGAAGGCATGTTGGAGAAAGTTGTTAGTCAGATGAATTTTGAAAAGACAAACTTAAGGGAATTGAAAACTCAAAATGAAGAGTTTAAGAAGCTATTTATTAAAATTGGAGTCAACCCTAAAGATAAGAGTGCAGTTCAAAAATTATTGCAGGGTGTTGAAGCAGAAATTCAAGTCCTCGGGAAGAAATTAAAATTACCTTTTGTAGAACATTTAGTGGCTACAGAGGTTACCACAGGCTGAAAAAGAGAAATAAGTGTTGACTCATGAGTTATTACAAATAAATGAATAAGTGGCTAAACTAAAAGAAATGAATATTTCCTTGCAGCATAAAATTGATTCACATGCTTGTACAATTTTGGTGCAAGAAGATTCAGAAGATCTAGCTACAAAATTAACTCAGGTCATGACTTAGTTGAAACTTGTTGAGAATGAAATGAAAAAAAAAAAAAAAGTGATTTTGACAATGCAATGAAGGTCATCAAAGCCACTGAGCATGAATTATTTATGACAAAGGCGATTGCTGAAAAGTACAGAAAATATTGCCATCTTTCCTTCCAGGAAATCAAGGAACTGAAAGAAAAGGTAAAAGGGAACATGTCCCTTATCCAAGCAAGGGTAATATTGTGTAATGATATTATAAATGCAGTGAAAAATATTTGGGAATTCTTACTTATTGTCGAAGAAGAGAAGATTATTGTCAGGGATCTATAAGGTGTAATTATGGCTACTAAGCAAAAATTACATCAAAGAGCCTAATTTTCTAAGAAGATGATTGATTTTATGAATTCCAATTCTGCACAGGAGTTAAAGGAATCTCGAATTCAAGACAAGACTAGTATGTAATGGAAATCAATAAAATTCTAGTGAATAATTTATATAGGAAAATGGATGAGAAGAAACTGAAAGAAGTAAAGGAGGTTGTATTGAAGTTTAATATTGCTTTCAAAAAAAGGACCAGGGCAATTTTACCATCATGTTGGGACCAGCAAGAGAATTTGCTGTCTTGGGATACTTATGAGACACTGCTGGTAGAAGCTAAAAGTAAAATTGACTCCACACATGAAAATACTGCAATACTAAAGGGAGGCACGATTGTCAATTATTTGCAGAAGGACTTTCAGCTTCTTTGGATGATGAGGACACTGATTATTGAAAATCCAACTTAGAGAAGGATCATTGAATTCAAAATGGATCTTTTCAGGTTTATTAAGAGCTCAAATGCAAACACTGATATGTGGAAAAAGTGCAGAGAATGGATGTCACCCCAAGAAACCGATGCAGGAGCAGGGCCTTGTATTGTTCCTGAGTCACAAATCGTCCAATGACAAAAGAGTTTTCCAGCAACATGTTGAAACCTTAGTTAAACTGAGGGGGGGGGGGGTGAATCAGTTTAACACCTTCATGAACTTTTTAAAACTTTCAATTAAACTTATTTACAATTTATCTTCATGATAAACTTTATATGGAAAACAAACTTATATGAGCCGAAATGTTAAGATAATGTAACAACAGACTTATTATGAGAGCAGCAAGTATTAAGCATATTGAATAACCATATCAACACATAGACATCACACACAGAGACAACAGATATACGTGGAAACCCATAAAGGGAGAAAACCACATCTTATTATTGTTGTGATGTAAAGGCAAGCTCCAACTCCCTCTCACCACTGATTTTCTGTAAGCACCAACCTACAGGAGGCTCCAACCTCAAATTCTGCAAGCTACAACTTGCAAGGAAGCTTCAACTCCCTCACTTTTCATAAAATAAACACTTGTTGATTTACCTTGGATATCAGCTCTATTCTGTACCTTTGATTATTTTTTTACTATCCTCCAATCTTCAGATCTGTTTGATTATTTCTTTTGCTTCAATTCTGCATTCTCTTTTCTTTTATCAATTTACTCATAAAAATGTATCCATTTCAACTTTACAATGGGATTTTGTCTTTCTCTGGAGACTTGCCAATTACATCACAAACAATGTAAAAACAATTAAAACCTTTCATTCAATTACAGTATAAATTTCGAAATACTTCAACAACACTGCTCTCTCTGTTTTCCTCTCTCGTTCATCAACAGCCATCACTATCTTTTTCGTTTCCCCTTTTTTTTAATTTTCCCTATTCATTGCAGTTGTATAACTACTGTATGTACAACTGTCTTTTAATAGAACATAAATAACTCTCGGCGTTATTATAAAAAAAAATTTAACAAAAACGGAATCAAATATATATATTTGTACTCACAATCTTCATTATGTAATATGACCTCAACCATCAAAGATATAATCTTTGGTTTCGTATTTAAAATAAATTCTCATGCTCATTAAATATACATCCCAGATTTTTCATTCTCATAAAACAAATATCTGCTCCCCAATCAAATGTTACAAAAACTTCTTAATAAACCTTGGGTTTTATATTAATAAACCACCAATGCTAACCTCTAAAAGATTTGGGCCTCACAGCTTTATAAACCCTTCTGCTCTATTTTTCGATGTGATTAATCGCAACTGAATACTTCCGATGCGATGATTTACTGTTCACTTCATTGTGCCGATGCGATGAATCACTATTCACTTCATTATGCCGATGCGATGAATTGCTCCAATGTGATGGTTTTCTTTGATGCAGAACTCAAACATGTATGAATCATGATTCATAAACCCATTGGGTCCACAACTCAATCGAAACTTTTGTCAACACGTTCCGCTACCATACTTTCCTCCGATGTGATTCGTGACTCGGGTCCCACCTTATAAGACTTTGTTTGATTTAAATCCGAACAAACCTTTTGTATTTTTAATTTCGCATCCATAACTATAATATATATATGCCTTGTACTTTAAACATTATCACGAGATTTTATGATGTATTCAATTCACTGGCCCACATATGTTTGATAAAATTCACACCTTTAATTCATTCAAATGACAGCGCCCTTTGAACATATATAACCGCGTACAAATGCATTATATAAGATTTGATCTTTATATATATATATCAATACATTATAGACCAACACATATATATATACTCCGCATAGTTCAAAATTCAGACCATGTATCGGACCCACAACTCATCATTACAATTATTTCATATGAAAACTCAATATGTAATAAACATATAGCTTACCTTTCGCACATAACTTTAATATTTCAACTCGTATTGTATACCCCTTGTGATATTGTATGCCAACTACACTATATGAACACACAATATAGTCTCCGCCAATGAGAACATTATAACAAACCCACGCATTAGAACTGAACCCAAGAAATAATGTATATAACTGTTTTCGGGGCCCACAACTTTAATTACATACCTTGGCATTATCTGTCAGACCAATCTAACGGTCGATGTTACATCGTGTTCCAAACAAGAATTCGACGGCGTATAATGAATATCGCGCAATTAAAGTGAATGAGCGTTAAACTTCAAAACTTGTGTTATGTAAGCGGATTTACAAAACCACCTTAAGCCACGTGTCCATCAGCGACATAGATCGTGTTCAAAATGAAAAATCCACTTACCATTTTTTACACCACGCGATACTGTCGGTTTACTTACCTCTGGTTTTACTGTTGACAATTAGGGTTCCGCTTACACTCATGGTTCCGCTTCAAATCCTTCAGGCCTTCGTTATATACATAGATATATATACTTCGTTCAAAGGTTTTACTTCTTATTTCTGCCTTAACATAAAAACCCGTGTTTCATTCTTAATGTAATACAACACTACCATAAGAGTTAACACCCAAAATCCATTAGGTTTTCACTGCGCAAAGCTCGGTTCCACCTCTTACCCTCAGGGTTCCATCTTGACCTTTCAACGGTTTATTATACACATTCAATTGCACTCTTAGTGCTTCCGCATGCTAAACCAACAGTTCTATCAGAAAACTCAATGCGCATTCCAGGTTTGTCTTTCGGATTCTTCGAAGCCCTTACTGTATTTCCTGTATGTATAGTCTGTTGCGCTGTATTCTCTCATTTTATCTCTACAAGCCTTATATCTACTATTGTAGTGTAAATAAATTATCACTCTGCTCCTCATGCTCCCTGTCTACACATCCTGTCACTATATTCTCCTTTGCCTCTGCTACTGTCCTTTGCCATCAATGAAAACACTTCTAACAGTCTCCCCCTTTGGAATTGATGGCAATAACATTGCCCTGTCTGTTGTAACATATTCCTGTCTACACCTCTTACCTCCCCCTTTGACATTAATGGAAAAGGGCTGATATGCTGATCTTGAGGACCTGTTCTATGCTCTTTGTAGCATTCCTTGTTAACTGATCTCCCCCTGAAATGATCCTTTCTCTTTATATATCAGAGATTAGTATCTACAGACACTACCCCTAGTCTATCTCTCAGATATTCAAATGGTTCTCTAGCAAGAGGTTTTGTAAATATATCTGTTGTTTGTTCTTTTGTTGGCACATATTCCAACTTCACTACCTTCTGAGCTACTTGTTCTCTGAGAAAATGATACTTGATTGGAATATGTTTAGTTTTTGAATGAAGCACAGGATTTTTTGATATGCATATTTCACTTGTATTATCACATTTGATAGAGATAGGTTCATCAATGCTTACCTTCATGTCTTGGAGGGTTTGTTTCATCCACATGACTTGTGTGCAACATGTTGTTGCTACTATGTATTCTGCTTCTGATGTAGATAGAGAAATAGATGTTTGTTTCTTGCTTAGCCATGCCACCAGACTTTCTCCTAAATAGAATGCACATCCACTTGTGCTTTTTCTGTCATCAACACAGCTGGCCCAATCTGCATCTGTATATGTTGTCAAAATGAAATTTTTTCTTTTTGGATACCATAGCCCATGATGTGCAGTTCCTTGTAAATATCTGAATATTCTTTTAATTGCTAGTAAGTGATTTTGTTTTGGTGCTGCTTGATATCTTGCCACAAGTCCTACAGCCAACACAATTTCTGGTCTAGAAGTTATTAGGTATAACAGACTGCCAACCATTGATCTGTAATTTTTTTGATCTACATCAGTTGTTCCATCATCTGCACAAAGCTTGCATCCAGTAGTCATGGGAGTTGACACAGGTTTGCAGTCTTCCATTTTGAATCTTTTCAGCATCTCTTTTAAGTATTTTTCTTGTGAGATAAATGTGCCTGTGCTCTTTTGTTGAATTTGTAGTCCTAGATAGAAGGTGAGCTCTCCAATAATAGACATTTCAAACTATGATTTCATCTCTTCAGCAAATCCTTTTGTTAACTCATCTTTGTTGCTTCCAAACATGATATCATCTACATACACTACTACAATCAGAAGTTCATCTTCATTTGATTTTATGTACAAGTTGTTGTCTACTCCTCCTTTCTTGAACCCTTGTTTTTGCAAATATTTTTCCAGCCTTGACTACCATGCTCGAGGAGCTTGTTTCAGCCCATATAATGCTTTCTTTAATCTGCACACATAGCCTACATTATCTGTTAAGGAGAACCCTTCTGGTTGCTCCATGTAGACTTCTTCCTCTAAATCTCCATTCAGGAAGGCAGACTTCACATCCATTTGGTATACCTTGAATTCATGATAGCAAGCAAAAGCTAGAAACATTCTGATGGCTTCCATTCTGCCTACAGGGGAAAATGTTTCGTCATAATCAAGTCCTTCAACCTGTGAATATCCCTTGCACACAAGTCTGGCTTTATTTCTGATTACCTGTCCTTGTTCATTCATATTATTCTTGAATACCCATTTTGAGCCAATGACATTTTTCTCACTGGGCCTTGGAGCTAGTTCCCAGGTGTTGTTCTTCTCAATTTGGTCCAATTCTTCATTCATAGCATTCACCCAATGTTTGTCTTTGTTGGCTTCTTCAAACTTCTTTGGCTCTATTTGTGATAACATTGCTAGGTATACCTCTTCTGTCTATTCAGTTAACTGTCTTCTTGTTTGTACACCTACACTCTTGTCCCCAATGATTTGATCTTCTGGATGGTTCTTTTGAGTGTATCTTGAGGAACCTTATGATCTCAGTTCAGCATCTTCTGTTGGCTTGTTTATTTCATCATCATCTTGATTCTCTTCTTCATGATCTTCTGGAGGATTGCTGCAATCTGTACTTTTTGTCTTGTCTGATAGTTCTTCATCAAATCTTACATCAATACTTTCCACAATTTTGTGAAGCATTTTGTTGTAGCACCTGTAACATTTACTCTTAGATGCATATCCTAAGAATATTCCTTCATCTGCTCTTGCATCAAACTTTCCTAGATTTTCATCATTATTTTTTATAAAACACTTACTTCCAAAAACTCTAAAATGCTTGACTGATGTTGGTTTACCATGCCATAATTCATAAGGAGTCTTGTCATTGTTTGGTCTTAAATGAGATTTGTTTAGAATATGCACAGCTGTGTGTACTGCTTCTGCCCAAAAGGTTTGAGGAATGTTACTTTCTTGCATCATGGCTCTGGCAATCTGTTGTACAGATCTGTTTTATCTCTCTGCCACTCCATTTTGCTGAGGTGTTCCTGCAATTGTGAACTGTTGCTTTATCCCATGCTTATTGCACAGATCTGCAAAATCATAGTCTGTAAATTCACCCCCTATGTCTAATCTGATGCATTTTAGCTTGCATCATGTTTTATTTTCTGCCAAAGCCTTGAATACTTTGAATTTCTCAAGTGCTTCTGATTTGTGTTTGAGAAATGCAACCCATGTCATTGTGGAAAAATCATCTACTATTAGCATGAAATAGGATTCTCCACTTGGTGTTTTAGTTCTTGAAGGTCCACACAGATCCATGTGAACAAGTTGAAGAGGTCTGCTTGTAGATAGCTTCTCTTTGGTTTTGAAGGATGTACGGGTCTGCTTACCTAGATAACAAGATTTAAATATTGTATTTGAAGGCTTCTTTATGACTGGCATATCTCTGACTGCATTCTTTTTTCTTAGACTTATGATATGATCAAAGTTTAGGTGTCCCAATCTCCTATACCATAACCATGACTCCTCAAATTTGCTAAAGTGACATGCTTCATTTTCTTCTTTTACTACATAGACATTGCTTTTTGTCCGAACACCTTTGATCAAGGTCTTTCCAGTAGTGCTTGATCTTACTTCACAGTCTTGTGCTCTAAAAATAAATTCACAACCTTTATCACACATTTGACTAACACTCAACAGATTTTCTTTCAGCCCATCCACAAATAGTACATCCTGGGCTTTTCCTCTGCCATTATCCAGGCTGACTGAGCCTCTTCCTTTGATTTTTCCTACTTTATCATTGCTAAAAGTAACATTTCCAGATTTATTTTCATCAAAGGTTATAAACTTGCTTCTATCTCCAGACATATGCTTTGAGCAGCCACTGTCCAAATACCATTGGCTTTTCAGATTTTGAGCTATTAGAGCCAAGTCACATTTATTCACCTTCTTTTTCCACTGCAAACATCCTCTTGTTTGGTACCTTTTCTGAGGTGATGAACCATATTCTCTTAGAGGACATTTGGAAGACATATGTCCACTTTTATTGCATACACAACATTTGGATATATATTTAGTAGAATTATAAGTATGAGTAAACTCTCCATGATTCATAAACCTCCTTGAGGTTTTGAACATCATTCTTTGTCCATATTTTCTGCATTCTATGATTTTATGGCCAAATTCATTACAATAAAAACAGTATCCATAAAAACAGTTTGCACACTTGATAAAAGATTGTCTTCTCCATTTTTTTGCTTGAGTAAAACTTTTTACTGTTTGCATCCTTTGCTGGTTTGTATTTATTCTTCTTGTATGACAATATGCAGCAATATGTCCCAATTTGTGGCAGGCATAACAAGTGGCATTTTTCATAGGAGGAAAAAATCTCCTTTGATGACTTCCAAATTTGACATATTCAGGAGTATACGAACTTTTTTCAGCTGACAGTTTATTTATCTCATCCTTTGTAATTTGAGATTCCTCCTAGTTTTTATCTACTTTATTACAGAATTCTTCTTCTTTAGAAATCTTCTGAGCTGCTTGGATATTCTCATCTGCTTTTACAAAAATGATGTTTTCTTTTTCTTTTTCTTTTCCTTTGCTTGATTCTCCTTCATAGCCTATCCCATTTTTTATCAGAGGAGATCTTTGAGCATCTAGAATCTCATTCAACTTACCAGATCTTGTCATTTGAGAAGTATCTATTTTCCTTTGGGCATTTTTGAATTTCTTCCTTAAGCATACTACTTATTCCAACTTCTCTTGTTCCTGAGTTTTATCCTTGATTTGCTTAAGTAGAATATCTTCTACCTTCTTGGCTTCTTCAAGCTCTACTTTCAACTGAATGAGGGCTTCTGAATTTTGTTCTTCTCTTACATATTTGAGAAGAATGTCTTTCTGTTTTCTGCACTTCAGTTTTAGTCTATCAATTTCCTCCAAGGCACTTCTTAGCTCCCCCTCAAGGTCCACTTCACCTTCTTCCTCATCTTCTAGAAGGAATTCTTCCAGCTCTTCTATAGCCATCAATACAAATTCTGATGTTCCTTCTTCACTTGATAATTCAACTGAGTCTTCTGACGCACTGTTGTCTTGCTGAGCATAGAAATATTTTCTATTGAATCTCTTCCCTTTCTGCCAGTTCTTATATATTGTCTTCTCTGATTCTTGAGTTTGATTCTTTGTTTTCTTATAAGGACACTTAGAAGCATAGTGTCCAATTCTTCCACAATTGAAACATTTAAATGTAAGTTTACCTTTATACTTACCTGAGCCTTTATCCAATGTCCTGATAAATTTGGCCTCTTCTTCATCAGAACAGGAGCATATATCTTCTTTTTCTTCTTTCTTCTTCTCTGCCTTAAAGGTTGCCTCCCTTACATTTGAATTCCTCTATGGCAGTCTCATCTCATAAGCTGTTAGTTTTCCAAGAAGCTGGTTCATGGTCAAGGTTTCCCAATCTGTTGTTTCTTCTGTGGCAGAGACCTTGAGATTAAAACTAGATGGCAAAGATCTTAGGATCTTTTGAACAATTACACATTATTGCATGGTTTCACCTAGTGCTTTCATATTATTGACAATTTATGCAACCCTTAAAAAGAAACTAACAATGTCTTCATCATCATTCATCTTTAAGTTTTCAAACTGGGCTCTATAGACTTGAAGTTTAGCTGTCTTCACATTTTTGTCTCCCTCATGAATATTTTCTATATTTTCCCACATTTCTTTGGCAGTCTTGCTGTGCATTACTTTGATGAATTCTGCCTCACACAGTCCATTCAAGATTGCATTCATTGCCTTTGCATTAGCCACAAAATCTTGTTTGGCTTCTTTCTCTGAGACATTTGCCTTAGAGTCATATCCAAATTCCACAGCAGCCCAAACTTCTATTCCTAAGGACATTATGTATGTTCTCATTCTGATTTTCCAGAAGGCATAATTTGCACCAGTGAAAAAAGGGGCTTTGCTCGTTGAGGATCCTTCTTGACTAGCCATCCCAAG
The DNA here is from genome assembly GCA_034641835.2 of Pinus albicaulis. NCBI lineage: Eukaryota > Viridiplantae > Streptophyta > Pinopsida > Pinales > Pinaceae > Pinus > Pinus albicaulis. Next base: position 1,154,716,126 of record CM076584.1, read on the forward strand.
AACCTAGGATCTCCTTTCAGTTGTTAAACTGCTACAAAAAGGAACCTGCTCTGATACCAATTGTTGAAACCTTAGTTAAACTGAGAGGGGGGGTGAATCAGTTTAACACCTTCATGAACTTTTTAAAACTTTCAATTAAACTTATTTACAATTTATCTTCATGATCAACTTTATATGGAAAACAAACTTATATGAGCATAAATGTTAAGATAATGTAACAACAGACTTATTATGAGATCATCAAGTATTAAGCAGATTTAATAACCATATCAACACATAGACATCACACACAGAGACAACAGATATACGTGGAAACCCATAAATGGAGAAAACCATATCTTATTATTGTTGTGATGTAAAGGCAAGCTCCAACTCCCTCTCACCACTGATTTTCTGTAAGCACCAACCTATAGGAGGCTCTAACCTCAAATTCTGCAAGCTACAACTTGCAAGGAAGCTTCAACTCCCTCACTTTTTATAAAATAAACACTTGCTAATTTACCTTGGATATCAGCTCTGTTCTGTACCTTTGATTTTTTTTTTACCGTCCTCCAATCTTCATATCTGTTTGATTATTTCTTTTGCTTCAATTCTGCATTCTCTTTTCTTTTATCAATTTACTCAGAAAAATGTTTCCATTTCAACTTTACAGTGGGATTTTGTCTTTCTCTAGAGACTTGCCAATTACATCACAAACAATGTAAAAACAATTAAAACCTTTCATTCAATTACAATATAAATTTTGAAATACTTCAACAACACTGCTCTCTCTGTTTTCCTCTCTCTTTCATCAACAGCCATCACTATCTTTTTTGTTTCCCCTTTTTTTTAATTTTCCCTATTCATTGCAGTTGTATAACTATTGTATGTACAACTATCTTTTAATAGAACATAAATAACTCTCGGCGTTATTATAAAAACTTTTTTAACAAAAACGGAATCAGATATATATATCTGTACTCACAATCTTCATTATGTAATATGACCTCAACCATCAAAGATATAATCTTTGGTTTCGTATTTAAAAGAAATGCTCATACTCATTAAATATGCATCCCGGATTTGTCATTCTCATAAAACAAATATCTGCTCCCCAATCAAATGTTACAAAAACTTCTTAATAAACCTTGGGTTTTAAATTAATGAACCACCAACGCTAACCTCTGGAAGATTCGGGCCCCACATCTTTATAAACCCTTCTGCTCTATTTGCCGATGTGATTAATCGCAACTGAATACTTCCGATGCGATGATTTACTGTTCACTTCATTGTGCCAATGCGATGAATCACTGTTCCCTTCATTATGCCGATGCGATGAATCACTCCAATGTGATGGTTTGCTTTGATGTGGAACTCAAACACGTATGAATCATGATTCATAAACCCATCGGGTCCGCAACTCAATCGGAACTTTTGTCAACACGTTCCGCTGCCATACTTTCCTCCGATGTGATTCGTGACTCGGGTCCCACCTTATAAGACTTTGTTTGATTTAAATCCGAACGAACCTTTTGTATTTTTAATTTTGCATTCATAACTATAATATATATGCCTTGTAATTTAACCATTAGCACGAGATTTTATGATGTATTCAATTCACGGGCCCACATATGTTTGATAAAATTCACACCTTTACGTCATTCAAATGACAGTGCCCTTTGAACATATATACCCGCGTACAAATGCATTATATAAGATTTGATCTTTATATATATATCAATACATTATAGACCAACACATATATATATACTCCACATAGTTCAAAAGTCAGACCATGTATCGGACCCACAACTCAACATTACGATTATTGCATATGAAAACTCAATATGTAATAAACATATGACTTACCTTTCGCACATAACTTTAATATATCAACTCGTATTGTATACCCCTTGTGATATTGTATGCCAACTACACTATATGAACACATAATATAGTCTCCGCCAATGAGAACATTATAACGAACTCACGCATTAGAACTGAACCCAAGCAATAATGTATATAACTGTTTTCGGGGCCCACAACTTTAATTACATACCTTGGCATTATCTGTCGGACCAATATAATGGTCGATGTTACGTCGCGTTCCAAACAAGAATTTGACAGCGTATAATGAATATCACGCAATTAAAGTGAATGAGCGTTAAACTTCAAAACTTGCGCGATGTAAGCAGATTTACAAAACCACCTTAAGCCACGTGTCCATCAGCGACATAGATCGCATTCAAAATGAAAAATCCACTTACCATTTTTGACACCGCACGATACTGCCGGTTTACTTACCTCTGGTTTTACTGTTGACAATTAGGGTTCCGCTTGCACTCATGGTTCCGCTTCAAATCCTTCGCGCCTTCGTTATATACATAGATATATATACTCTGTTCAAAGGTTTTACTTCTTATTTCTGCCTTGACATAAAAACCCGTGTTTCATTCTTAATGTAATATGACACTACCATAAGAGTTAACACCCAAACTCCATTAGGTTTTCACTGCGCAAAGCTCGGTTCAACCTCTTACCCTCAGGGTTTCGTCTTGACCTTTCAACGGTTTATTATACACATTATGTTGCACTCTTGGTGCTTCTGCATGCTAAACCAACAGTTCTATCAGAAAACTCAATGTGCATTCCAGGTTTTTCTTTCGGATTCTTCGAAGCCCTTGCTGTATTTCCTGTATGTATAGTCTGCTGCCCTGTCTTCTCTCATTCTGTCTCTACAAGCCTTATATCTGCTATTGTAGTGTAAACAACTTCTTACTCTGCTCCTCATGCTCCCTCTCTACACATCCTGTCACTGTATTCTCCTTTGCCTCTGCTACTATCCTTTTCCATCAATGACAACACTTCTAACACAACAAAGTTTTATTTTATAATGTTTAGCAGAAATGTTTTATTTCAATGTATTTTATTTTAAAAATGTAATATTCTAATATGAAGACAGTTGGTCCCGAAGTAGTTTAGGAGGTTGACATTTTTATAAATGACCTTTTGAGTTTTTTGTATAAAAAAGATTTTCAAAGGATAAGTGAGGGTTATGGAGTTTTGGACCTTAGACGCAAATAAAATATTGTACTTTCACTTTTCTTGTGCATAGGAATAAATTTTTCACAATCATTCCAGAATTTGTTCGGTATGATAAGTCTTTCCTTTTACATCTTATGTTAATGCTTTCTTCTTATAAAAGAGTAATGAAGTTGATGGGCTTTGATTTTACAGTGTTGTGATTTTTAGTTTTTGTAAGTTAAAGTTAAAAATCCTTAATGATGCACTCCTCTTTCCTAAATTCCATTGCATGCTAATCATATTTCCTCTAAAGTTAAAGATACGAGATTATGTGCAAGACATCATGTTATCTAAGACTTTCCACCATCATTTCTTTCTGCTCTTTCTTTCATTTGTACTCAACATCAAAAGGCCACTTTGGAAACATTGTTCACATATGGAAATTCAAAGAGTTTTAATCAAATTTCTAGGGTTTTATAAAATTATGGGAAAATTAATTAATTCCTTTACAATTTTACATAAATGTCTTGGGCATTTATTTATTCTTAGCCAGATATTGTCTCCCAAGGTACAACAAGGGACATGCAAAGAAAGATCGAGAAAGAGAAGACCTCTTTGATACCACTAATCCAGAATTATGCAGGAAAACTTTAAAATACAGAAATAAACATAAACGCAGAGATGTGGCAGGAATAACACTTCATTTTATTAATATCAAATACTGAAAAATGCTTACAGACATAATGGAAAATAAACTAGCTCGGGCAATGGTAGCTTATCTTTGAGAAGTGATGTGGCGACTACATGCCTCTCCATTATGTTATAATGAGGCTCAAGGGCCTTTTTATTATTGAACAACGCGGGAAAAACCCTAACCCCAAGAGATGGAATGCCAAGAGTTTGTGGGCCTGATTGGGGTTAGTTGGGAAGCCAACTTCCCGAGGTCGTAACTTGGTCATATTATCTTCATTTTGCGCATACGATATCTCGTTGGAAACATCTCTCCGAGTACTACAGGTTTCACTACAAGCCCTTTCCAATGGCTATGGGCCTATTGTGAACCTTAAAAAATGTCATTTAGGAGGTCAAAACTTCTCCAGAATTTTAGGACCTGAAACTGCCACTAATATCCACCTGGATCAAACAATTCTTAGATTCAACTAGAGGCTCAATGGATGACTGAATCATTGTGGTGCTTGTTGTATAGCGAATAAACTACCTAGACAGTGCATTTTCGATCATTATGTTGTTAATTGAGTAAATAATAAACCACCTAGACAATGGATTCCAACTCCTAGGGTGAGAAATATCGCATCTAGAACTTAGGTGTACCCTTGTGAATGAACTTAGAGGATAGAGTGGGTCGTTGTGGTGCTTACTGCTAGAGGGTAGTTGATAAACCACATAAATAATGTGCTTCACCTTATGAGCGTTTAACCAAGCATTTGGTGTGAATTTCATCTGTAAGCATTCCTCAAACATTATATATGACTTGGGGGTGGTGAGTTGCAAGAAATCTATGGTGTAGTTGGCATATGGTTTGTTAGAGAGTGGAAGTCTCTCCTTCAATCACTAGCCATCTTAAAACAAATAGATAAGTAAATAATAATTGCATATGTTCAACGTTATGTTTATGGCTAGTATGATATCTTATATGTTTATGATTATGCTCAGTTTGTTTGGACTGTGTTTTTCAACATTATGTTTTTTATTAAGAAATGAATTTGTGTTTTATTATTTAATTGATGATCACAATTATTTGAATAATTTTACTCATTTTGTGGGAGGATAGCAATGGATTATGAATGTAGTAATTCAATTTCTTAGAGGATTTATGATGTTTGATAGATGGATTGTAACTCTTTTTGTGCAGTTAATTGATAAGTCGCAAATATTTGAATAAATTTAACCAACTTGCAAGAGGTTAGCCATTTTAGTATTATTGGTACATTTTTCCTTATGTAGCATTAAAAATTGTGTGAATTTGGTGTATGGGACACTCCCCTTTCATATTTCAGAAATTGGTATATGTCAAGGCCCTTGCCCTTGTTACTGGGCATTACACAGAGTGTGGAGGTTTAGGACTTCAGGCCCTTGGGCCATAACACTCAGAGTGTTGGGCATGGGGAAATTTCCCCTTTTTGTTTTGTAAAAATGCAAAATTTGTATTTTTATTGGTCAATGGACCATCATAGTGTTATTATGTAATGCACATATGTATATGGGAAGATTCTGACACTGAGGGACCAATGGTGGAACCCCCTCCCAATGGAACCATACCATGTGGTCTCGATATTAGCCATTAGCCATCGTCTTATCAACCCTGGACTATAAATTAATGTATGTGCACATGGAGGTAAGTGTGTCATTCCGATGGTAGAACACAGCCCAACGAAACTATGCCTTATGGACACCACCAGGTCTTTTAACCATCGGACATGCAGAGGAGTCGCATGAGTGATATGAAACTAAAAATACCCAGCTCGATAAGACATAAGTGGGTGAACCCCACCAAAATGTTAGGACTTAGGGCTATAGAGCATTAAGAGGAATTGCATGGAGGATTCGGTGGAAAGAACCTAGCCCAACAGGCCATAAATAGGTGGACCCACTAAGATTAGTTAAGTGAAGAGCATGTCGATATGTATATCAATCTAGCATGATGTGTATATGTGGACCCCCACATCATCTATTTCACATAACCAAAAAATTAACACACTAAGGAAACCAAACTATGATGGCACAGTTACCTTGCAGATCCCAGATATTGGTGACCTAGCACCATGTGGTCTAGGTTGGGGCCAAGTTTGTTCCACATGGTGTTCTAGTGCTAACATGTCCCTTTTAATGGGATAAACTTCTAAAGGGAATAACTTTCTAACCATAACTCAAATTGAGATAAATTTTATATCTAGAAAGCTCTCGATGATCTAAACGTAATTGTGGCATCAGTTTTAAGATCATGATACTTTGAGAAAAATAGGTTGTTGTAAGCACATATTCATAACATACCTTGGATATCTTGTCAAAATGGTAGCACTCCCATAGATCGAGATGGCACAAATGGGTGGGAGTTATTACAAATTGGTATCGGATCAAGATAGTAACTCTCCCATGGACCAAGACGAATTTGATGAGGTGGGAGGTATTACAGGTGCAAAATAATCATATCGATAACTAAAGGAAACATTCCTATTGAAGTGAGGGACAATAGAATTTTATGGTTTGTAGAGGAACTTGCCTCCTCTTCAAGTTCTTTGGTGTGATCCTCGATCTAAACATTTGGGGGATACATGTTTTGCATAAAGTGAAAATTCATATTATCGTATGTGGGTTATTTTATTTTTAGGGCTCAATCAATAGTCAAGTTTAATTTCATAACGGTATCATAGGAAATATGTGTATCATCATGGGGCAGCCACCTAAGCTCTTCCAAGTCCAAAATGGATTTGGCATGAGGGTACAATGTAAATTTCTTCACTAAGCTACCATGGGAAATAATAATATTACCAAAATGACACCCAATAGAAGCATTAGTAGTTACTAACCAATTTCATCCTAGGATAAGAGAATAACTCCAAATCCTTGATCTCAATGTGCAAAACCATAAAGTTTACTAGGTGTTCCTAGGAATTAATAAAGACAATTACCACTTCCAATATGTCCTCTGGTTTAATATTTAACCCTTCTTCTTAGTTTTAAAATTAACGTATTGGCCATCTACAATATGATAGGTGTACTTCATAAAAGACTCTAAGTTGTAGCCTCTCCATTTCCTCCTAGGTCCTCACATTAAGTGCTACCTCCAAATCAATCAATCCATGTAGAATGAGGATTTTCAAAATAAAAACATATAGAACAATATCCCCAAATAAGAATACTTAGGATTGGCAACCCTTCTTAGCATGAAGTCAACAAGTTGACTTACTCCTAAATAGTTTTTGGATCCTACTTCTTTTTATCAGGTTTCCTGAGGCATAGATATTTGTATGGATTTGTTGTAGAGGGAGAAACTTTAATGGCGTGCGATAGAGGAATTTTTATACGCATACTCTTCAACTCTTTTATAATGTCAAAATAAATATTTTTATAGGTTTCAAATTTATTTAATTGTTCTTGAGAATGTGGGATTTCAACAATAGGTTCCTTACAAGAGTGTCTCAATTTTGGTGAATTTTGTGTGAGGTGCGATTATTATGTAGTTTATTCCCCCCTTGGGTTCACTAACCATGAGTGACTTTGGGTCTTCTAAAAATTTCCCTAACCTAATGCATGTTGTTCACAATCAAGAGTAGATGGTGAATAGGTTTGATGTTATTCTACCTCAATACTACAAACAAGTTGAATTTTCTTATTACTTGGATCATAAGCAACTTGAGTAGGTAATTGAGGCTACCTTCCATGTGGTCAATATCCTAATATTGAGGAGGAGATAAAAGGAATTGTTTTTTTTTTATAGTAATGAGTAATTTTTCCATTAAATATGCTTTGGTCATAGCAAAATACCCAAAAAGAATTACACTAAGTTCTTCATGGGAAGACAAAAGAGAAGAACCCAAATATTCAACAAGCCTATTATCGCTTACATACATTTTTCCAACAAGACAACAACTATACACATGAAAAAACTAACCAGATAAAAACACACATTTACAAAATGACATCATGAACCAAAGGAGGATTCAATTGACATTTTTTCATATTTCCACCAAGGGAATTGCTCATGGTGCTTTGATGATCATCTTGATTCCTTTAAATTTGAAACTTGGCCAATTGACTACGAAGGGCATCAATTTCGTCTCCCTAGTGATTTACTTGAGCTTGAAGATGTTGCATTTCCTTAATTAGGAACAAAATTGAATTGGACTATTGAAGAATTTGTCTTTGAAGGTCACTCCTTGCAACTTGAGAATTGACAAGGGGATGCGAGTGTAGATTCCAAGGACTACTAAAAGGATTGTTGCAATTAGATTTATTTGGGTTAAACCTGTTGCTCTCCATAGAAACCAAGGGATAGGGGTTGTCTTTCGAACAAAAATTAGGCCATGAAACAGAGTTAGAGGGTCCAAAATAAGAGGAAACCGAGCATAGGAGAAGGCTATACTAGACTAAATATAGGGGACTCCTCAAACAGGTAGATGAGCATTCCCAACAATGAGCTGAAAGTAGGATAAGATAAATATAAATATGAAATTAAGCTTAAAAATTGATAATTTAGTACTTACAAAACCATGGCAGTCTCAAATTGGCATGAATATTCACACAAGGAAATTTTCGTCCACCTCATCACCAATATCTAAATATAATAAGGCTGGGAGTGCACATAGTGGCAGAGGGGAAACCAATGAATCAAAGGAGATGACAGAGTGAAAGTGATTTCAAAAACCACCGGAGGAGCCCCAGTCGAGAAATAGGGCAGAAATACCTGACTCCACACCAGAAAGCAGAAATGACACTAGCTAATTTGTGTGGGAGAGGCACCAAAATGATGAACTTAACAATGTTGAGCCAAGCGCCAGACGTAACATCGTGTGAGAAATTCATTGAGCTACCAAATTCACAATATCTCTAGAGATAAAAGAAACAAGAAGGAGACCTAGAATTCCACAAGGGAAAACCAAGCTCCCCTATAGACAACAGAGGCCTGATTCATGCATGGATACCTCATAACCACCCTCAATGAATATAATATTAGAACCAAAGAACTTGCATGCCAAAAAATTCATTTCAACATTGAATTCTATTAATGTTCTCTCCCCTGCACACTTGAATGAGCCAAGTACGAGAGAATAGGTATAAATGAGAAGTTATCCTGCTACAGGATTCACCATATATAAAGGATGAGGAGGTGCATGGAATGCATGCCCGCAACCTACCACCTCATCTATGAAAACTAACCCGCACCACAAATCCATAAATGTGTTAATAAAATTATTGAATGGGGTAGTATTTGGGTGCGAAAGAACCTTAAGGACCTTCACAACATAATCCTTTATGCTCCTAATCTTATGAAAACTAAAGGTGAAACAAGAATTAAGGACCTACACGATGAAGATCCTTTAGGACGGGTTCCACCCATTCCTTCCTATGGTTGATCCTTCAACCTTTGGTTGTTGTTATGGGTTCAACCTTTGTTTGCCCCATCACTTGGGTCCAAGGACCTTGAATGGCCCTATAAGGGCATGGGGTCCCATCGACCCTATGAGGGCATAGGGTCCTATCAGTAATGGGAGGGCATAGGGTCCTACATATATGGGGAACCTTCCTTTGATTGAAGGAGCCATCTGTTACAAATAACATTAATGACCTTCGGTCACATATAAAGCAACGTTACCTCCTGGGGCTAGGGCCCTACGTTCCCAATGACCAACTTGAGGGCATCACTTTAGCTAGATTATGGTGACCTCCTGAGGGGCATATCCTACTAGATAGCTTACCTAACATTGATGACACTTTGACCTGCCTCCAACTAAAAAAAATTATTTGCTTATTCATCAAATTCTTTGTTTTGATTTCGTAAGATATGGAGGAAGGAATTATTGTGGAAGGACTCCAAGATTCTACTGATTCTTTGGAGAAGAAGACTTAAATGGTTATTTTTATTGAGAGTGTCATTGTTTAGGTGTTGAATGGTGATAAGAGAGTCTCCCAGGATGAAAATATGGGGAAGTTACCTATCTCTAGTTAGTTGAAGACCAAATAGGAGCTCATAAATTTCTTCCAACTTAGTCATCTTATTGTCGAGACCCCGGGAGTAATTTAACACTTCATTTTATTTGGGATTCAAGAGAATCCCTCCCCCTCCTACCACCCCAAGATTCTATTTTGAAGCACCACCAAATAAAAGGATCCAATTTTTCTGTGAGTTCTTCCATTCTTCAAAGTCTGCATCAGAAAGGTGAATTTTCCAGGTCAAACCAGAAGGGCTAAGTGAGAGAGCAGAAAAGGGAATTTGAATCAAGGGATCAGTGATGGAATCCTTCCACTAACACTCTTAATAATCTAAGGAAGGGTCATAGTCTCTTAAATTATTTCTATCGTACTCCGCACAAAAGGAGAGAGCTGTAAGGGTCATGTCTCTTGGAGGAAAATAAACATTTTTAAAGATAGAGTTATTTTGGTATAACCATATATGCCAGCAAATGTACTTCGAAAGGGAGTTCCAAATCCATTCAAGAATGGGTTTCCAAGAGAATGATCACTTATATTTTTTATTCCAATTGGAAATGAAGATAAAGATTTTTGAAGGAAACTTCAATTGAGGATACAAAGGACCCAAAGCTAAATACCAAACCTGGGGAGTATAAGGACAAGACAAGAAAAGACGAGGAACATATTCTTCATTTTGGTTATAAAGGGGCACAATGAAGGACCGTGGATGCCTCTTTTTTTATATTTTCAGAAGTTAAAATTCTCTTGTGAATGAGGAGACAACAAAATGTGTTGACTTTATGGATGGTGTTGTTCAGCCAAATATTTTTCAATTGAGAAGACTTGGGGGGATCTGCATGCAGAAGAGAAGCTCTCCGTAACCATCCCTAACCATATATACATAATATTTCCAACACAATTAATATTTTTTTTCACAATACCAAGGGGCACATCCTATTAGACTGTCTGTAAGCTTGTGCACGAGCATAGTAATATTATTTGTAATGTTATCCAAGTTCCATCCTGGCCATAATCCAAAGTTATCCCACTTAAATATTTGAGCTAACGAAGAGATACCTTGATTGGATAAAGAGTGCTAAAGAGGCATCAAGGCATGAGAATATTGAAGGGGGGATGGTTCATTATCGAATCAATCCAAAGGTTTATTCTAGCTTCATTCCCTAGCATCCAACTAATATTATTGTTGCTAAAACTAGATTAGTTTAAGATAACTTTCCAAACAAGGGAGCAGTGTCGTAAGGGAGGGGGAAGATACAAGTAATTATGTGAATATTTGGCAATAAGAACCTAAGCCCACCATTATTTAAGATTGAATTTGGTTTTCCAGGAAAGTTTAGTTCCCATTTCTTGCTTCAATAGGGTCAAATATTCAATCCCCATACCTCCATGATCTTTGGGAGCATGAATAGTTTCCCAATTAACCAAGTGGAATTTATTAGAGGGATATTCGCTTCCCTCGTAAAGGAAATTTCTTTTAATATCCCAAGACTAAGAAGGATATGCTAAGGGGATAACAACACCAAGAATTGGTAAAAATGAATGGCAGATAAAATGACCTTTATGATAACAATGTGACCTGCTAAAGTGAGCAATTTAGCACCCCAAGAATCCAGCTTATTTTTAACTTTGGATAACACATTTTTCCAAGCTTGGGAAGAATGATTTTTGAGGTAGATCAAGATACCCAAGTATTTAATTCTTTCCAATTCGCCACAGTGTTAAAACTAAAACCTCCCCAATATGAAGCCTCTTAGGCGTTGAGATATTCCAAGTAAATATATGGGACTTGGAAGAATTTTTCAACCCCCCTGAGGTTGTTAGGAAATTATCCAGAACCACCTTTAATATTCTAGCTATATCCATTGAGTCATCTCCAAGAAGGATAATTTTAGTGGTGAACTAAGATTGGATTGAAATTGTAATGACTTGAGAAAAACAAAGACTTGAAAGGCGGGCACTTTTGAGCTCATATTCTAAGCGTTGACTCATAGTGTTTGCCGCAAAAATATAGAGAAAAGGAGAGAGCATGAACCCTTTTTGAAGACCACGAGAAGCTTTAAAGAATCTGGTGATGCTACCATTCACCAAATGAGTGATCAAAGGGTAGCCAATGCAGAGGGAAAACCACTAAATATAGGTGTTATAAAATTCAAATATGCTCAGAACTTTGAAAAGAAAATTGTGCCTGACTCTATCAAAGGAACTTTCCATGTCTAATTTGATAGATATCCTCTTATCTCCACTTGATCTACTTGAGAGTATGGCTTCTTCGACAAGAATGATATTGTCGAAGATTTTCCTCCCTAGAAAAAATCAGCCTTGATTCTCTAATATGACGGAAGGGAGAAGCTTTTTAATTCTTCCCGTGATTATTTTAGATATGACTTTGTAGGATACATTGCACAAAGAGATGGGTATGAATATGTTGAAGGAGGAGGGGTTGTTTTCTTTGGGGATCAAAGTGAAGAACAATGAATTGATCTCTCCTCCTATGCAACCTTGCTTCAAAGAGTCTCTAATATGATTCTACATAAGTCTCATTTGATTATATCCCAAACTTATTGGTATAAGTGTGAAAAAAACCCATCTGGGCCTGAGGCTTTATCTAGGTGAAAGGAGAAAACAATCTGATGAAATTATTATTCATAGGGAAGGAGGGTTACTTGACAGTTTATACTGTCAAAAATCAATTGCAGGATTTACTGCAACATACAAGTTTTTGATTATTCAAAGGGGGGGTCACTTTGAGTGTAGAGATTTTTTAAATTCCTCCCTAATCTGATGAAGTTCACTCACCTTGATGTCATTCACCATAATTTCCAGAATTTTCTTTTTCCCAGTTTTTAACCTATTTGTGGAAAATTTTGGTGTTTATGTATCCCACCTAGAGCCACACACTTATAGACTTTAGTCTCCAGTATTCTTCCTCTTCTTTCAAAAAAGAGTGATATTTATTAAATGTGGATTTATCTTTATTCAACATTTTTGAGGATGCAAATTTGATCTCCATAGAGGCATGGAGAAGAACAATTTCTTGTTTTATCTCCTTAGTGGATTTTTGTTTGGACGGAAGGGGGGGTTTACCCAAGATTTGATGCAATCCTTTAATATCTTAATTTTCCCTTCCCATATCTATATAAAGCTTCCCTCCACCCAAGAGATCTAAGACTGAGTGAATAAATTATGCAATTTGGGGAGATGAAACCATGAAGGGTTGCATCTAAAGGAGATATGGCCATAATTAAGAGGGGGGAGGACAAGGTGAGCCTGATAGGGGGATGATAAAAACCATTACAAAAGAGGATATCAGATTTAAAGTTGAGATTACAGCACGGGGAATCGTTAAATATGAGGAAGCGGTCCAACCTGAATGCAATATGATTTGGGCCAGCTCTTTTATTATTCTAAGTATGCTTTAATCATGTGGGTTTGATGTCCATTAATTTTGAGTGACTGGTATGATCCTCCATTTTCTCTAGGAAATGGTATCTAACAGTAAATCGCCCTTTCTTTTCCCAACTATGCATTGTGGTATTAACCCCCCCCCCCCCTAGAAAATTCTAAAGGCTCCAAACTCAAAGTCCCTAAAAACTTGAAGAGAGGAAATTCACTCTCATTTTTCCTGAAAGTGAACTAGCATGTCAATATTGATGGTTGAACAAAAATGGTTTTAAGAAAGGTCTAGAAAATAGGTAGCAATTGAATAGAAATTCTAGAGAAAGTTTAAAAGTGAAACCCGGTTCGTGTCCCATAATGTACACAAGCCATATGACACACCTCTGGCACTAACTGAGATAATGGCACTACCACTCCATGACTACTACTACTACATAAATATTTCTTGTTCTACTAGCTTGGTCTCTTGTATTAAGGAAATTGAGGATATTTCTTTTCTAATAAGAGATTTTACTTCAGAGCTTCTTTTTGTAAACCCCAACCCCCTGCAGTTCCAGGAGAGAACAATCTTTGTTTATTTTTTGAAGATGGTTCCCCTTTGCGGGAGCTAGTGTCAGTATTTCTCTTATTTCCTTTACCACCCACATCTCCCATCTAAACTTTTTAGAGAGGCATAATGTCCAAATTCCTTCTGCTTCTCGGTTTTCTCTATTCAAATTTCTTTGTTTGTCTTTCTACCAAAGCGATGGGTCCAACGATACTTCTCTATAGCCTATTCTACCTCTAATTTTTCATTGATGATCTTGCAAATGCAACTCCTATTATTCCTTCTCGCAACGAAAGGAAGCATTCTTCCTCATCTGAAGAGTCATCTTGGGAGGCTTTTGGATATGCACTGTATTTTGTATCAGTCATCAGTTCTACAGGAACTTGAGGGGGGGGCATGGATTACTAGGCGTATCAACAATACATGGGTCTTAAGGAGGGATCTTCCCTTCTTCTTTCACATTTTTGAGAGCATCGAACTTATCACTAGTGTCTATGAGGTTGGCCGATTTTCTCATCCCTTCTCCACTAGAATTAGTATTATTTTGGCGGGAGCTAGGATCATATCGTCTTTTTTGGGTTTGCCTGAATTGTTTATTTGCTATAGGTTATTGTCTATGGGAACCTTTTTTCCTCTTTGCTTGCTACCACTATTCTCCGATGTCACCATATTTTTCTTGATCTTTTGATTTTTTAGGACAATTTCTAGCGAAGTGTCCATAGTCATGAAAAATGTTTCATTTGAATGGGAGTTGATCGTGATTAACCTCTTGGATATAAGACCAACTATCGAATCTGAGGTTGATTGTGGTTGGTAAACCTTTGTCAAGATATACCTCAACGTAAATCTGGGCATGGCAGAAGATCCCATCGCGAAGTTCAACATACTCGATATATTTCCTAAGGGAATTGTCGATCCTTCGAAAGGTGGCATTATTACAATAGTGCAAGGAGAGGAAAGGAAGCTTCACCCAAACAGGAACGTAAAGGGGAAATCACAGTTAGGATTTAATTTAGAGCTCCAATAATCTAGGTAAATCCCTTGCACTCCTATGAAATATGGGCCACTCCAAAAGATCAAACCTCGGTCTATTTTTTTCTCAAAGAAGAAGGTAAGAAAAAAATTCTACAGAAGGAGGATGTGACATCACCATTGATCAAGGGCTTCCAATTTTTCACTATCCATTGATGAACAGATCGAGGGGAAGGGCATAACCTGATAAAATGACCCATTAAACCTCTATCTACTAGTTGGAAGCCTTAATATGGGCATGATGGTGTAAAATTTCTGACTTTGGAATCTCATCCAACTTCTTGACGAACCAAGAGGTAGAGGATTTTTTAAAATTGGGGCATTTTGTAACCAAAGAGTTGGAGTTTTTGATCTCTCAATGAATCCGAGGAGGGGAGTCCAAATTATCCATGTATGACCATCCAACCTAGGAGAAACACTCTAGAGTAGAAATGATCTAAGAACCTACAATAAAAGGGTTCATGCATCAACGAAAAAATGGGGGAGGGAAAGCGAGAAAAAATCCTGACAAGTAGGGGTGCTCAGGGCCACTGAGCACAACAGGGAGTAGAAGAGGGAAAAATCAAGAACACTCAGGGTTGCAAGTCCTAAAATCATCATAGTTGTCTCGTTTTTTTAAACCGAAGTAAAAGGAATGGTTATTGTTGTGGTGGTGGCTAGTTTTGTGGTGGCATAAAGGACCTAGAGTAGAAATGATCTAAGAACCTACAATAAAAGGGGTCATGCATCAACGAAAAAATGGGGGAGGGAAAGCGAGAAAAAATCCTGACAAGGAGGGGTGCTCAGGGCCACTGAGCACAACAGGGAGTAGAAGAGGGAAAAATCAAGAACACTCAGGGTTGCAAGTCCTAAAATCATCATAGTTGTCTCATTTTTTTTAACCGAAGTAAAAGGAATGGTTATTGTTGTGGTGGTGGCTAGTTTTGTGGTGGCGTAAAGGACCATTATTGATTTGACCATGGTGGATTATAAAATTGATGGCTTTGTTTTCCATAAGGCTAGGATAATTGGTGTCGTTTTAGGTACTTTTCAAACTTCCTAAATTCCTAAAAACGATGGAGGGTAAAAGTCAGAAACAAGAAATTTATTATTCCACGATTATCTAAAACATTAAGGATCACAATTCATATCTATAAATTGAGATCATAGCTGTCCAAAACTTCTTTAGTTGATAAAAAAAAATTGTTGAACATTATGGTATCCCCTTTATAGACAACCTTCGAACCTGGTAGCTAAGGAAAATTATTGGTATCATGATTATTTTTGTGGATGTTACAAAAAATTACACTTTAAATGGACATTTGTGTTTGGCATATGTTTTAGTGTGTTTTGGACAAAAGACTGAGGACCTTCTTCATGTAATCTTGTATTTTCTTGTAGTGAAGGGTGTTGAGTTGTGTGGATAGCGAATTTAATATGTATATCTTCATATCCTCTAAAAAATTCATAATCTAGCTTTATTAACCCTTCTTGTGGTCTTTAATGGTAATAGAATAATTGCATGGGGTCAATTAATGTTTCTTCTTGATAGAATAGTTTTTGAAAATTTCTCATATTTCATCAAGGATAACTAGTAAATATCCCAAATTGCAATCAAATTCAAAGATTCTTTTCATTCCTCGCATTCACCTCTTAACAATGATAATTTCAATCAGTTTGGGTTTAGTTCAAATTTGGTAGATCATTTATAAGCAAATTTAAATCACTCATCATAGTATTTATGTGACCTATCAACACATTCAATCATTCCAGACATTTCACGATGTATTCCTCTTACTTTATAATAGTCATGGTATTTGTTTGAAAATTCTTATTTTATCTAATTGCAAGTATGGATGCTTCCTCCTTCTAGACCCATGAACCAACATACAGCTGCATATTTTAATGTTGAAGGAAACAAGCACAACTTTTTGGCATCTATTTTGCATTCATAGTTTCACCACAACACTTCAAATTTAAACATAAAAGTGTTTAGGTCTTCTATGGGAGGCTTATATAACTGTGGTTGAACTAAAGGATTGATATTTTTCATCTTGGATTCTTCATTTCCACATATATTCTCCATTTAAATAGGGGACCAGATCCCTAGCCAAAGCCAAAGGACTTAGTATCTTCTAATTAATTTTATTGTTGTCAAACCCAAAAATAGAGACAAAAGGTGTTGCCTTCTCAATATTAACTTCCTAGTTCATTCTTTACAAGAAATTTAACCACTTAATTTTCTATCTCATAAATAATATCCACACTAATATCCTTGGAATCCGAGTACAATGATTTGGAACTAGTTTGGACTTCCTTCTGGAGCAGGAGAAACATTGTTCTCACTCAGACATGACCACTTATGTAGTTTTGCATGTTCTGTATGTTCAGCTCTAAATATTCCTTGGTGGAAATTTGTCTAAACTACTCCAAGTATTCTTCAATCTCCTGCTTGACGTGGATCCTGGGTTTGGCTTCTGTGAGCAAGCCAACTAATGGGATCATGTGGGTGTTCACCAAGAAATCCAGAATGTTGTATAACAATACATACGAGTGTTGAATGCTACCAATGAACGATCTAAGTTGCTTGTTGTTTTGGATCAACATCTGGACTCTTGCTTTCTCCAGCTCTACATGTTGCTTGTATTTCTTTCCCAAGTCAAGAAGTGGCCCTTTGTATCACATTGACCATTCATGCATGACAACAATGGAAACTTGTACATTCGTGAGAGTTTTGGAAAATTTATTTCATTTATGCTGCAAGCCATGCAAGTGGATAATTTTCTTATGTATGGTAACAAGATCCTCATAGAGATTTTTCATGGTATCTCCAAGTGTCGATACTTCACCAAGTATCGTTGACATCATTTCCTCTAGATGGACCTATGTGGAAGCTACGTTCTAAGTTGGTTCGTGGAATTTTTCTACCTCTTTCTTAATATTTTGTAAGTTCCCCTTCGATTGCTTATTCTCAACCATCAAATACTGAGTGTTTGACCTTGTTGCACCTACGAAGGACAAGTTGGCTCCAACAATGGCATCGATATTCTTCCTGGTGTCCTCCAGTATCATCCTTTCTCTAATGAATGTAAGTGATGCCAGGTCATTTGAAAAATGCTTCGTACGCGCTTGTAAAATCTTCCTCTGAAGTTCATTGTATGAAAGATTGTACGTGTCCATGACCGGATCATCATCAATAGGAACAACTTCCTCTTCCTCGTCTGGAGCTAAATTTTCTGATGGAGGTGGTGGAAACTGATTGGTGACCTGTTTTGTACTTGGCATCAGGTCAACATCTTGATTTAGTGGCTCTGGTTCCGCCTCCATGTCATCGATATCAATCAAATATTCAATCTATTGAGCAAGCTCCTGGTCTTGCATCTGTCTGATCTCCTCATATGTTGGTTTTCGCTTGTGTTCTTTCTCTTCAACTTGTTTCTATGTTGTTTCTTCTACAATTGTGCTACTCCTCTCTTCTTCTTCATGCTTCTCCTTCTCTTCTTGTTATTGCTTCTAATTTTCTTCCTCCAATATCCTATGCTCTTCCTTCTTCCTTTGTTTTTCTCTCTACATCATTTGTTTCCTCTTTGCCTCTACTGCAAAAGTACCTTTCATAATATATGGATTTGCTTTCATCTTGCGACTTTGTTTTCCCCCTGGACTATATGCAACCTTTCTCTTTCCCTTATCTTGTGTGGGGTTTCTCCCTTCTGCTCGCATTAATTCCAGTGTAGCTACCTTCTGCAGAGTCATTTTTGAAGTTCCTGCAAAATTAACAAGCTCGCGGGATTTCGAGGCATTATAGAAATTCCTCCATGGATCCTCCTCTGGCCAAAGGAATGTCTCGTTGAGCCACTAGAAATGTACTCTCGCACAATGGTATTTGTAAATACCACGGGGATCGTAAGAATTAAAATCTCGAGTACCAAATGCAAACTTATCTATCGCCTTTCCTTCGGTATCCACAACTTCCAGGTTCGTGATCTCATACAATCCAATTTTCATAGGAAGAGTTTCTCATGGTGCTTTCTTCTTCCTGTGCAAAGCTGCTAACAACCCTATGGAGAGATTATATGAAACTTCTTGCATGATAAGATTTTTCGGTCGCATAGCTTGGAAAAGTATGTGGCAGCTTATGACTATCGAATACTCTAAGGAAGGTGTCATCCGATGAGGAAAACCAATCTACGATCTCCTTTATTGCCTCCATTTCTCCATGTGAAATGTAAGGTGGTTCTTCCTCAAATATAATTTTTTATAGCGGAATGAGGAAGTGGTTAGTTAGCTTCTCCGTGATCCTCGCTGGCTGAAATCTAATATCATATTGCAATAGATGTACATGGAAGGGTCTCAAGGTGTCTAAGTCTATTCCATGTCATTGAATACATTATATGAAAAAATTAGATGTAGTAAATATATAGACATGTAGAACCTTGCTTTCCCACCCTTGGGAGGATTTCGTGCATTTACTACATGGATTCAAAACTGTCGAGCCAATAAATCTAACCAGTTGAACATATTCCCATTTTTCACAACTTGGTTCAATATCACTTCCCACCCTTCAGGAAAGGTCTTTATGCTCTGCTAACCGTAGATTCTGCAAGCTAGGATAATCAAGAGATAATAAGCCCTCCTAAGTGACTTTGTCTTGTATTTGTTGGTCAGTGTCTATCGAAATTTTGATGGCTCTCTCACTCAACCTTTAACAATATCCTTCATGCACAAATATATGTTGGTGGCATAGAAGTATGATTCCATGAGTGTTTCTAGCTTGGGAAAATGGTACATAAGACGGTAATATTCTACCAGAAAAGTAGCAAGCTTATGTCTGCTAGTACTGTTCAAAGTCATGGTATTCACATCAATATGTGAAAAAATCCAATTAATGACATCTGCACATGGGAAGGTTGGATATCTACATGCAATCATGTGTAATCCCGACTATTGAACATTGACATATACCTGTCGGTGCTCTAGATCTACCTTGAAGCTCTTTCCTAAAAAAACTTCATTCACTTTCTGCCATGTTAGATCTGATTCCTTCTCCACAAACAGTTGAGTGTCTGAATACAATAGAAATTTTACTAGAATTTGCTTAACTACTTCCCCAATACTTCCTTATGTGGTATCTTTTGAAGCAAATCTCCTGGGTGCCATGGTAACAGTGATTTTTGAAGAGAAGTGCTCAACAACTATGATACCAATGGGAGGGAAAAGGCAATCATGGCAATAAAACATTAGCTTTATCAAATCAACTTTCAAAGAAAGATCAGGCAACAAACATAAGGACCGATGAGAAAAATTGTGCAATTTTCATGATCAGGTGAGGGAGACTGGCTAAGGGAACTACGCATTAGACACTCTCATCAGTCAAGGATGTAGATTGAGGCTTGAGACTATGCAATGTGTAGTTCAACCTGGGCAGTGACAGGGAGAGATTGTGCATTGCACAGTCTCAGTGACCAAGGTGGCATAGTGAGCCTTTAAATTGCACAATGTGTATTTAGGCCAGCCTTTACTATTCATTGTGTATTCTCATAGGCCAAGCTCTTGGCTTGAGCCTCATACTTGTGGAATTCCCAGCTGGGCAAGACAGTGCATAGCTAAGTGAAATGCATATATGCCCGGTGAAGGTGTGTGAAACAAGCAGATCTAAGATATAATTCAATTTAAAGTGCATATATGACTAATTATGGATAGGTTGATGTGAATCAAGTACATAAAATCAACAAATAGAAGGAAAATCAAATATGTGAGGAGAGTCGCTGAAATGACGACCACCGGTGTGCAAAAATAAGAAAACTAATGCGACACTTATGAAAGGAGAATGAAAAACTAAATCAAAACTTATACAAGCTAGTAAAATTTAAAAATCCAGCAACCATGGAGAGAAACAATCAAAAAAACACTCACAAAATCAAAACGACAAAAAGCGACAGAAAAAGCGGTAAAAGATGCAAAAATCGACGCAAAATCCATCGAAGGCTCCTTGATCTACTTGGTAATTTTAGACATCAAATATAGAATGTACAAATGATATCTAGAGGCATCAATTAAACATATTTGAGCGAATTAGGGTTTATGACGTGCATGCCTAAAATCAAGGGAAAAATGACACTTGGAAAAAATTTCTAAAAATAGCAATTGTGCCACCTTCGGGGAACTAATAATGAATCCCTATTTTCTAGGGATGCTTTTTCACTTTTTTATTTTTTATGAAAATTTCCATGCACACTGCCAAGGAAGATTATGCAATTCTAGGAACTGGGCAACTTCCCAGCTAAGTGCATTGCGGAGTTTCTGAGCTCAAGGAATGGATTGCGCAGTTTCTGACCTTAGTACTAGGTTGCCATCCATGGCTGCGTGATTCTCAAGCTCAAGGCTGAGCTTCCATTCTAGATTTTCTAGTTTCCATCATCAAGGTTGGCTTGCCCTCATGGATTGCTCAATTTCTGGGGGCAAGCCCAAAACTACTACAAGGCCAAGTCATAATGTTAGCTTGTGACTCAAAAAGATCTGATAAGTTTGAAAACAAGAAAACACATGAACATATAAAAAGGATAAGTCTTGATCAAATCATGGATACTTGACAACAGTACAAGGTAAGCTCTTATGGATAGAAGGGAAGGCTCAAAAATCAAAGCATAGGAAAACTTTTGGAGGGTGGTTGTAGAAGCTACAACGTAGACTTATCATCATTTTTATAAATGAATTTGGAGGTTATTTTGTTGATTTAATATATTATGTTCTATTTCTACTCCAACATTCATGCCATTGAATCATGTGTTATGAAATATGAGCTTGCACACCTTGATCCATAGATTCAACCACAGGACAAATTGACTAATAACAAATCTAAGTGATGTATATAAATCACTTTGCAACAAAATTTGAATTTGTACACCTTGACTGATTAGACTCAAGATATCACCAAATATTTCCTCATTATCATAAACTCCAGATACAATTTAGCTCAAGGTAAGCTAATTTCTACCAAATAATTATCTTGTATAACTACTCTGAAGGAGTCTAAGATGTCAAATTAACATAGGATTCACTGAGAAATTCAACCAAGGGTAAGTCAAAAGTTACCAATATGTAGCTTTGTAAAACTGACTCAAAGAAACCAAGACTTGCAAAAGTTAATTGTTTAAAGATGTAAAGTATAGAAAGAAAAACGACATAAAATAATGAAAGCATAAATGTAAATTGCTACTCTACTTGCATTATCGAAATTAAGAAATAAAAAATGCACAAAACACAATGTTAAAAGTAGGAAATGGAACAAATATTGGAAACACTAAAAATAACTGAGATCAAAATTACATGTTGCAAGAGTGGGACCTGGTATGCATCTTATTGGAAGATCTCCTAAATACTAATCTCGCAACTATCCTTCAAAAGACTAATTGTTCTATTGAAATTAGTAGTGAACCCATTTGGTTCTCTAGATATTTTATTTATACATTATCCTCAAAATAATTTATTAGGTGGTTTTCCAATTTTAGAAAAATAAGTACCATTTACTGTTAGTATGAATCTTAATCGCAAGTGTACGGAAAAATCCCACTTTAGCTATGCATAACAAACAACCCTAACATCAAAGATGGCTACCGATTTCATTAGATCTGCAATTAGTTGACCAAGATAAATCCTGCAAAATCTAGATATATGCAATTAAAAGACATTAAACAGTAAAAAAAAAGCAAGAGTTGCTCCATGCATCCAATAGACAAGACAAGAATATTTTTAAAGAATTTTTGTATTTTTGACATCTGTGAAGGGAACATAGAAAGATGTTACCAGTCCCCCTCAATGGGATGGATTCTTGTAAGTCCTCAGCACTTCAAATCTAAAATCTCTCTCTCTTGATGGTGTAGAAAACCCTGACAAAAAATGGAACTCAAAGGGAGCTCACAAGAAAAATGGTAACAAAATATGACAATGATGGAGGATCAAAGTCAGACCAAAAGTATAGATCCAGAGTGATCTTTAGGAAACAAAAGGTAGTGAGTGAATGGAAAAACCCTTCTATTTATAACAAAGTATTGTGTTAGTCTAGATATTGGTGCATAATTAAAATATTATTAACCAAATCTAGATCCAACTTTTATGGAATATTTTATTATATTTGTTGGAGGGAAAAAGAATTTGAATTTGGTCAAATCCCTTTATTTGTAAGTAATAAATAAATAAATGATTTATTTATTATTTTAAGGATATGGTTGAGTAATAATTAAATAAATAGTGATTTATTCAATTTTTTATAAATGATTTAGTCAAATTTAACAAGGAATATTATTTAAGTAAGGTTTAAATAATTATTCCTAGAAAATAATAAGATAAATAATGATTCATCCAGTTAATTTTCATGTTTTGGGTTAAATATGACTAGGAATATTAATTAAATTGTTGTTTAACTAATTATTCCTTGAGGAAAATCAAACAAATATGGATTTATTCAATATTTCCTCATGGAGTTTCCTGTTTAGACCATAAACAACTTAATAAATTATGGATTACTAAGTTATTTTTCATAGTGAAAGAAGTTTATTTAGGGTAAAATTGGTCTTACATGGTGTACTTTGGTCCATCTAATAGTATCAGGTTAGATGACCAAAAATTGGTGTAACAGATTTCCCCCCAGCGTGCGAGTGTTAGGAGCTAATTGTATGACTGAAGTACGTTGTAAGAACTCAATCACTAGACACCGAAGGGGAAGTCAAAGAGAGAGAAATATAAGGTATATCAAAGCGCTAGAGGACAAGACCCTGAGGAGGTGAGACTTACAGGTGCGACAAGTCTCTTTTGTGAGTAATTACCTGTGCTATAGGTGGCGGGGGAGGCATACCTATGCCCGCCGAGAAAAAATATAAAGAATAATGTGTCCAGTAAACAAGGGACTGAACTATATATTACATGTTGGCATAAACATGAGCCTGATAATGTATCCCACATACATATTATGCCTGGGATAACATCCAGGACTTATACAATAATATCTTAGTACATGACATATAAGTACAACCAAAGAGGCCCTGTAAACAGGAAAGGGCTCTGAAAATCTGAATGATACATGCAAACTAAAAGGCGCTGCAAGCAGCGGAGGCCAGAACCATCAGATCTGTGGAGCTGCATCAAAGGTTGTAATGAAGATGTCATCTGGGTATGTGGGGGGCTACCTGAAGGGCCACCCCCTCATGAGGTCTGAAACATCTCACACACACCCGGGAATCACTGGTACAATCTGTTGTATCACTGAACCATCAAGTATACGGATCTCAGTCATGCCGTAGGGAGTTGAAGCTGAGAAACAATCAAGTCAAAAGGTAATAAGGGGTCCCTTTTCTTCATCCGAGGCACCGAAAAAGAGTGGAAGCTAGAACCAAGGTACACTACCCTCTAGACCTGTCTTCTGGAATGAATGAGTTGATGTCGACAGAAGGAGGTCTGCCATAGGTGAGGCAATAAGGGATCCTAAACTAAGGCATGAGAGAAAGTAGTAGAGTGACTAATATATTGACACCAGGGATGATGATGGAATGAGGGGGTACTGAGTAGCAGGCTGAAAACTTCCCTTGTTAGAGCATGAATGGCATGGATGACCTAGCAGCAACTAACACAATATCAAAGGGGACAGGGGATAGTAGGACTGAAGGCCATAATGTGCGACGTGAGAGAGGAACCAATCAATGAAGGATGTAGGACTATAGCGGGATACAAAGGGACTCGGGATAGACTCCATGGATGTGATCGTGACTCAACTCGGATGCTCTAAACAAGGGCGAATTGATGATGCTGCCACACAGAAAAGGTACGGTGGGGACCATAAAGACATGAGTACAAGATAGTTACTTACGACGAAAATCGACATGAGCATGGACAAGTATGGAGGCAAAGTGGTGCCCCAAGTAAAAGTGTTGCAAGTGAAGAAAGTCGATTTTGAGGAGTGGTGAAGTGACCCTTCTTGGAAAAAATATGTCTGGGCGAAGTATCAAATCAAAAAAAAAACTAAAGGATACCCATTTTAGAGCTCGGTGAGAGCTTTCCAATGGTGTAAACGGTTTGTAAAACTGAGCTATGGTTTGGCTGCAATGGGCGAAAGAAAAATATGGGGTTTCTCTTTTAATAAGGCATTTTCCCTCCAAATTCACTCATTTGCAAGTGTAGCTGTGGTGAATGTAGAGAGGAGAAAAGGCCCTAAATCTTGCGGTGATCGTAGTAGACAAAAATGACCATTGGAATCGAGATCCGTCAGTTGTAGGTAAGAGGCCTAACCATACTCTTTCAATTTAAGGGGATCAAAATTTCAATTTAGGTACCCAGAGCTCATGAATAGGCCAAGTCGCACTTTTTGGGGTCTGTTCTGCGACCTGGGTAGCAGATACTGGGCAGAAAACTGCGACCTGTCCCAATAAATGACCTGAAAAGTGCAACCTGTTAGAGAAAGGGGGTTTTAGTGTTGTTTTATGCTGAGATCTGGGATTTTTATGGTTGAGGGGCATAGGTGCCCCCAAGCATGTTGTGTTCATGCCAAAATGTATTTAGAAAAAGGGAAATCTAAACACATTTGTATGATGTGGTGCACCATTTGTTTTCGTTATGGTTATGCAGTTTGAGAAAGGGAATGGAGGATTACCAATCTCTTTTGGTACTGCATATATGAAGCAAATGGACTAAGTTTCTGGGTTGGCATACATGGTGTCACTCTCCCAAAGAGTGGATTTAGAGATAATGAACTGGTGCTCTCCTAGAAAACCCACAAGTTGGTCAACAACAATGTCTAGGGTACTGGGTTGCTGATGTAAGGTGAAGGAATGACGAGGGGTATCATCCCTAGAGTGATCTGAAGTGATATGGGACTCTAGAGGTTCTTCTCAATGGGGAAGAATGAGGGTACTAGAGTCGACACGACCAGATACACTAGGAGAGTTGTGGAGAATTTCTTCTCTTGGTCTCTCCAATATGGGTTCCCCCTTACCCAAACATTGGGTGTTAATGTAATGGCCACAAGGTGTATGTGGTTCGAATGCATGGGTTTGATGTAAAGGGGGATAGATAAAGTCAGGGGTGGTAACTACTTCCATAATTTCATCATCGTAATAAAAGATGGGGTGACTGGTGGAAGAAATACCACCTGACGCGGCCAATCTACCTGACTCATCATCATGAGAAGAGAGGTACACATGCGTATCATCACAAGGGGTGATAGAAAAACAAGTAGATGAAAGAACCACCGATGTTTAGCCCAGGGTGATCGCTGAAGGGAGTTCGAGCGAAACAGAAGGGGAAGTCTCAAAGGGAGCTTCCACCATGGATATCATGAATGATGATAGGTAGAGGATGGTGGCCGCAGGCTCCGTCATCTCGACATTAGGAGGCAGAATGTCAATGGGAGTGGGTAAATCCTCAAGTTGGCTTGAATCATACTGCGCAAGGATGGGAGAGGCAGACTTGTTCTGTTCAATCTCATACTCCTGAACTACCTCCAAAGAGGTGCGGTAATGTGTGAGGTAGGGACAACGACGGGTATAATGGCCATGGAGATCACACAAAGCACAAGGTTGGTTGGTGTGAATAGTCTTAGGGTTCTTGGCTGCAGTCGAGGAAGAAACAGAGGCTTCAGGGATTGTAGACTCAAGGAACGCGACATTGACCATGGGCTTGATACGAGGCAATTCGGGACAATGATGGGTGGCATGACCGACAACATCACACAAAGCACACTAGGGGGTACGCTTTGGAGGCTCTGGAGGAGCAGGGTTTTTCGGGGCAGCCTTGTCTTTAGGTGCCTTCTTGCGAGATTTGCCCCTTTCACCCGAAGCTATCGCAACAGGAGGAGGTTCTTGTTGAGGTGGTTGAGCAACGATAGCAGAGGGAGGGTTCATGAGGACTGATTGAACCAGGGTCAAAGAAAGATAAGGTTTGGGCTTACCAGGCGGGGTAGTGGCTGGGGATCAATGTACCAGACAGGGATCCCAAGGGTCAGGTTAGGAAGGGATAAGGTATCCATAAAAGGTACCAAAAACACTTCAGGAGGGGGAGCTAGGAACGGTATCTGACTGGAGGGGTAATGGCTAGGCAGGACAGCTCCGAGATGGTTAAGGCCAGGAGGAACCGTGCGCTCATGAATATCATCTATAGATGAAGGGCCTGGAGAAGGGGGTCCTGAAGGCTGAGTCAAAGTGCTAGGATAAGGTTGCAGAGGGCGGGGATCAGAGACAGGGGGAGGAAGACCAGGGAATGAACCAAGCAAAGAGGAGTCTTTGTAGACTCCAGGTGAGACACTGGTCAAGGGGCTGATGGTTTTCTTATTGGCCACCGAAGATATGATGGACTCAAGGGCGGTATGAGACTTCGGTTCGTAATATGTCAACTGGTCAATGGTGACTATCTTTCCATTATGGGGAAACAACATCTTGCGGTGAATCGCAGATGGGACAGCAGACATCGCATAGGTGTAGCTATGACCCAAGAGAATGTTTTAATCTAATGGGGCATCAATGACTTTTACATCAACGCAAACAGTCTTACCTGCAACAGTAATAGGACAATTGCAAAACATGCCAATGGGTTTGGAGGAGTGGTCGTCCCATGCTCGAAGGGTGATAGTGGAAGGGTCCAACTTAGGTGATCTGAGTTGCTTCCAAACCGAAGCAGACATCACATAGGTGGATGCCCCCTCATCAATGATACAACGGGAAATGTTGGCGCTCTAGATCTTAACAGGGATTTGGAAGGTGATAGAAGAAGGGGAGGATGTTCTGACCGGTCAACATCGAAGACAATCAAACGATCATCTGAAGGATCTACAGCGCCCATGGCAGATAGTAGAGCTTTTATTTGTGAAGGGCACAACTGGAGGAGTTCCAGCGTTGAGATGGTAGCAGGAGATTGCGCCAAATCATCTACTATACTATACGAATGGGCAGCTTTGCCAGAAGCAATGTTTTGGCGTAATGGTCCTTTGGGGATCTTGGTATGAACCTCGGCCTTAGGCTGAGGGATCCGTAAAGGACCACTGGCTGTCGAAAGAGGCTCTGTAGAACCTGAAGAAGGGGGCTCGGTGGCAGACGTAGTGGGAGGCTTGTTGTACTGATGGGACCGAGTCTGAAGTTTGAGGTCAACGGTAATGGGTTGGTCAGAGTTCATCATGAGAATCTGGTAATCAGAGGTACCATATGGAGGAGGTTGAGTGGCCATATGTCCTTCAGGTGGTTGGGTAGCCAAGAATCCTTGCTGAGGGAAAGGATTGGTAAACACAGCCAGCTGGATAGGCGCAGCATTGGGAGGAACTGAAGGGGAGGCTTGATGTCCTCGCGATGCTGCTTGAGTCTCCCAAATCTAACGCATCTGTGGTAAAAGAGGACAATCGTGGGTGTAATGACCATAGACACCACAACAAGAAAAAGGCTTATTCGTATGAAAAGGCCTGTCCTGCTTGGGCTGAGTGCCCTGTTGCTGGTTAGCAGTGTTAGGTGCATCACCTTGGGGATTAGGTCCTAGATTCCTTGGGTCAGATTGATTTTGGGTGCCTTCCCTCTTCTTTTTGGAACTAGGAGGATTAGTCGCACCTTGTTGTGTATATCCCTGCCCCTGGGGGGCCGATGGCTACTGTTACGGGGGTTGAGAAGGCAAGGGAGGCAGAGGTGCTAATTCTTGAGGAGTCGGAGCACCAGGATGTGGGTACGAATAATAAGGAGGTTGGGTAAAATTGTGGTAAACAGGGTGGGAAAAAGAAGGAGGCATGTCGTATCCTGGATACATGCTACCGGGAGGGGGAAAAGTGCTAGAGGTGTTGGCCCCTCCCTGAGGAAAACCATAGCCCATGGGAGGCTGAGCATATGGATGAGAAAGAGCTCCAACGATACCGTCAGCGACATGGGATGCCCCCGGTGCATTGGAACCACCTGGTCTAGGGAGATCAGGTAGTACGGTATAAACATAACCAAACTGAGCATAGATCAAGTCATATTTTAACACAATCTGGAGAGCAGCTTCTTCGGTTTAAGGGAAATGCGATGCGACATCTTTGCCTATAGCAGGAAAAAGTGATGTAAGGAACCAGTCCATGTAGACACGGTCTTTGAATGTGGGGGCTCGACATAGGCTCTTTATTCTCTGCCATTCCTGGACATGATCGGATAGGCGGGTTGCAGACGATTGACGGAAAGAAGTCAAAAGTTCGGTACCAGTGTCATAACGAAGAGGAAGCTGGAAATAAGACAGAAAATCCCAAGCAAGAGTTGCAAAGGTGGTATGAGAGGATGAGGCCTGATCAACATACCACTTAGAAGCTTCACCAGTAATCGTACGTTGGAAAAAACCGAAGACGAACTGAGTCATCGGTAATGGAGTTAAACGAACACCACATGTGGAAAGATCGAACATGGTTTGTAGGATCTTCTCTAGCAAGACCTTCAAACTTGGGGATGTCAGAAGGGAGCTTGGTTGGCATAGCAGGCCAACCAACGTCGTGGCGTATAGGGTCATTAATCAACTGGTTAAAATCGGGAAGACTGAGGCCTGCCATATAGGGGAGCAAGGGAGTAGCCGAGGTAGTTCCTGTTGCGGTCCCACTAATAGTATTCCCGACATTAGGGTCGGGGCTACCACTAGCATTAGGTCCTAAACCAGACATGGTGAAGGTGACAAGGGGAGAACCGAGGATGGAACCAAAAGGGTAACCTAATGAACCAGAAAAGGAGTCGGAATGCGGACTCGGTGGAGGACTAACTCGAATCCTACACAGAGGAGTAAGTCTTCATACCGGAAACTGAGGATGAAGGCCAAGAAGTCTCCGGTATAAATGCCTTGGGGGCGCTATGATGAAATCACAAACACGGCACAAAGGGAAGAGAGACCAATAAGGGCAAGGAGGTGCAGGATCAACTGATTACAATGTAAAAACAACGGCAGAGAGGTGCAGGATCAATTGATTACAATGTTATAGTCTTTGCCTGGCAGTGTTAATCAGGCTCTTCTTCACTTAGGGTGTGTGTGTTAAATGTGTAAATTTTAAATTTTAAACCCAGACATTTGTAGAGAAAAATAAAAAGTGTGATGTATAACTGTAAATAAACTTGCAGATAACAGTATATGAAACTGAAATAATAGAAAATAAACAGCTAATTATTCATTAATCTAAACCCAAGGAGGAAGGCCTCTCAACAACTAGTATATGGGTGGGAAAAAATCTAGTCAAAACACACCAAAATAGCCAAAATACCTAAGTTCGGGAGGGAAAATGATCTAAATGTCAGATCTGCAAGAAATAGGTGCAGAAAAACAACAAAAAATCAGAGGGAAAATTGTTGTAAATGAGGTGGCGAAAGGCTACAACCTAGAGGGAAACAGAGGGGACCCTAGAGGAAGACCCAAACAAAACTAAAAGGAGGTGTTTTGGATGGATGAATAACCAATCTGAAGTGGATCCGAAGGTGAGGGATCATATCTGAAAAATGGCTGAACACATTGAAATTTCAAACAACCTGCTGCAGCAAAAACTCTTCCACGAAAGGTGGAGGATACTGAAGCCCTAGGGGGCTAGGTTCCCACTTTGATGAGTAAAACAGAAAAATTACAGGTCCAAAATGGGTGGAGACGGAGGTCAGACAACCCTGAACAGAGTCCCAAACAAACGCAGAAAAATCTCAGAAAAATTCCCGCAAAAATTTCAGGTCGCCATTTCTGACCTATTTTCTGTAGAGGTCGCAGGTTTTGGCCTGTTTTCTACGCTCTAGACGTTCAGGTCACGGGTTTTGGCCCAAAAAGTGTGACTTGCACTTCCAGCATTCTCGGGAGTAGGTTTCAGAAAATTTTGTTGTCTCAACTGCGGTTGATGCCTGTCACCTACGCAACAGGTCCGAACACACACGAAAGTTAGAATTTTTAATGTTTTAGGGTTTTATAGGTTAAAAACAACATCAAGAAAAGAAAAACAAGAATCTGTAGAGAAATACTAGGGTTTGAAGCAGCTGGTCATGCAGGGATCTGAAAAACGACAGAGGTCGTAATCGTAAACTCTTATGGAGTCGCCAGTTGTTAGTATGAATCTTAATCGCAAGTGTACAAAAAAATCCCACTTTAGCTGTGCATAACAAACAGCCCTAACATCAAAGATGGCTGCCAATTTATTTACATCTGCAATTAGTTGACCAAGATAAATGCTGCAAAATCTAAATCTGTGCAGTTAAAAGACATTAAGCAGTAAAAAAAAGCAAGAGTTGCTCCATGCATCCAATAGACAAGACAAGAATTTTTTTAAAGAATTTTTTTATTTTTGACACCTGGGAAGGGAACATAGAAAGATGTTACCAGTCCACCTCAATGGGATGGGTTCTTGTAAGTCCTCAGCACTTCAGATCTAAAATATCTCTCTCTTGATGGTGTATAAAACACAGACAAAAAATTGAACTCAAATGGAGCTCACAAGAAAAATGGTAGCAAAATATGACAATGATGGAGGATTAAAGTCAGGCCAAAAGTATAGATCCAGAGTGATCTTTAGGCAACAAAAGGTAGTGAGTGAATGGAAAACCCCTTCTATTTATAACAAAATATTGAGTTAGTCTAGATATTGGTGCATAATTAAAATATTATTAACCAAATCTAGATCCAACTTTTATGGAATATTTTATTATATTTGTTGGAGGAAAAAAGAATTTGAATTTGGTCAAATCCCTTTATTTGTAAATAATAAATAAATAAATGATTTATTTATTATTTTAAGGATGTGGTTGAGTAATAATTAAATAAATAGTGATTTATGCAATTATTTATAAATGATTTAGTCAAATTTAACAAGGAATATTATTTAAATAAGGTTTAAATAATTATTCCAAGAAAACAATAAGATAAATAATGATTTATTTAATTATTTAAGATAAATAATTTGGTCAAATCCCTTTATTTGTAAATAATAAATAAATAAATGATTTATTTATTATTTTAAGGATGTGGTTGAGTAATAATTAAATAAATAGTGATTTATTCAATTATTTATAAATGATTTAGTCAAATTTAACAAGGAATATTATTTAAATAAGGTTTAAATAATTATTCCAATAAAATAATAAGATAAATAATGATTTATTTAATTAATCATTTATAAATATGACCAGGAATATTAATTAAACTTTTATTTAACTAATTATTCCTTGAGGAAAATCAAACAAATATGGATTTATTCATTATTTCCTCATGGGGTTTCCTCTTTAGACCATAAACAACTTAATAAATTATGGATTACTAAGTTATTTTTCATAGTGAAAGTAATTTTAGTTAGGGTAAAATTGGTCCTACATGGTGTACTTTGGTCCATCTAATAGTAACAGGTTAGATGACCAAAAATTGGTGTAACATTTACCAAAAACAATTTTCTTATATTTTATAGATTTTATTTACAACTATAAGATGAAACTGCATAAAGTTTCTCTCCTCAAAAAGAGCGTTGTGATCCAACAACTTCATGGTAGTTTAATCACTCCCTAGATTCAGTGATTTGGATAATGAAAGTGTGAGTTTATAATTGTGTAGGAACATGTGTACCAAAACAACTTGAAATTATGAAAATTTATTTAGTTGTGAGATCATTTCATGTCACGAGACAACTAAATAGCAAGTGATGAACTCATTGGTAATGTAATAGGATTTTGTAGCAACTTATTTGCATGTTGATGAGTAACTCTTCAACATGATAATGGATGACAAAATCAATCACAACTCCTCCAAATATTATTGGAATATAGAAAAATGAGGAGCAACATCGTGTTGTAACCTAAAACAGAAATTGATAACAATCCCAATCATGTAAATTCACGCATTCTAAGCAAAAAAACACCAATTAAACATAAAACTCCAAGCATGGATGCATAATGTCCCCAAGGTGATAAAAGTGTATGAATTCGTTCAAAAAAACATAAATGAAAAGTTGAAATGATCGAACACAAGGAAAATGATGGCAAAACATATAGGAAAAATAAAGTATGACCTAAGCTCCTTAGTGTTGAAAAGGAAATATATTCAAACTTGAATCTTATCTCTCTAATTAAGCTCATGATTGAGATAAATAGTAATTTTTGGAGCTTAATTTTTCCCTTTACCCATTCAATAATGAGCTTGAAATATCTAATCATCTAGAGACTAGATATAACTTTAATAGAAGTGATTTTTAGTAACAACTGCAAAGCAAACCATTTTCCCATCTAACTCATCCTTTTTTGATATCTGCATGACTACTTAAACCCTAAACATCACTTTTGGTATTGTAAACATAATATATTCCATCTTAATATACATATTTTAGTTTTATCTATTTATTCTTTGTAGGTTGATCCATTTCATGGATTTTTAAAATGAAATGCATGATTTCTTGATGACTATTATATGTTGGAAACTTTGATGATATATGTTGCAAGGAAATATTATAGTTTGTTCATCTTTGTTGTAGAGACTCTATCATTTTTAAGTATTGTTGGTCCATATAATTATTATGTCTTAATGAGTTGTTGATGAGTTTTCTGGTGAGTGTTACAAAAATTCCATATGCTGCAAAAAACATGTAGTGTATTGTTAAGTTCTCTTAGTGTGTTTTTGAGTTTTCCCAATGTGTTATGTTATTTCTAAGTTTTCTAGACATTGACAAGTTCCTTTGTAGCATGTTGTAGAAGTAAAAACATGAAGGAAAATGGAAATTTCTCTGTAGGTAGTGGAACGATGAAAATAAATTATATTACACTTGAGAATTTCCAACCTAAGCATCATTTTATAGGAGAGTGAATTATATTTTATGTTTCAAGAAGTTGTTAATCAGTTACTTCTTGGGAGTCTTTTCTTTCTAAAAACAATTATAGTGAAAGTTGTTGGTATTTCCTATATTTGTAACTACCTAAGAAACCAAACTATTTTCTATAAATGTATAAGTTTTAGCCCATTCAAAATTCACTTCACTTCAATTTTTCAATAAATATTGAGATAGTTACTTTCTACTATGTGGTTTTTAATATTTTTTTACTTTGATGGACTCAATCCCTTGCTCCCTTTGGAGCCAAGGCTTCGAAGATGTAATGGATGGTTGAATCCCCTCTTTCCAAGTATGTATTTTCTTCTTGTTATATTTCATTGTTGTAGTTTTTCTTTTATGCATTTTCTTTCAATAATTATTAATTTTAGGGGACATCTATGAGCTTCAAAACAAGAGCCTACGTTTCAAGTGTGTAGTTGTATGTATTCCTAAATATTTTAGTTGTAACATATAATTTCCGACTTTCTTGATTTTTGTTAATGTCTTTCTTTAGCTTAGCATTTCATTTATAAATTTGTTCATTATTGTGTAATTCACTAGCTTCATATTTGATAATTCATTTCCCACTGTTATCTACCTTTATTAATTTTAGTTATGTTTGTTTTGTTCTCATTAGAGAACTCAATTAATCTGAGAGTTGTATCCTAGTGGGTTACATTTGGTTGAGTTTCCTAAGAGGTCTTGAGGTTTATTTCTGTTGGTTTTGTTTTCCTTGTAAGAAAGGAAAAAAACAAGAATTGTATCCCAGTGATTTACATTTCATAGAGTTTCTAGTGAGGTCTTTGATTAGATGATTTATATTTCGACTATTAGAATATTCTAATTACTATGCTTTCATGTTAATAAATTAAAGTAAACACTAGCACATCTTGGGTTCATCAATCCCAAGCATTATTGGATCCCATCATCGGTTACTCCACAATATCTAAGGGTCCCTTGGCTTGCTCCAAAAAGTATCTCCAAGCCTTTGATTTGTCTATATTTGAAAATTTTAATATTATGGAATTCCTGATCATAATAGGTCTCCAAATACCTCCATAATCAAATCTAATTTGATTTCTAGCTTGTAATGATATGATCTCTTTGCTTTGGGATATACTTTCATATCTTGTTAGTCATAGTGCCTCCACAATGGTACAAGGGAAAGACTTGTGATTTAAAAACTATTTTTTCCTTAGGAAAAACTTTTAAAACAGTAGGAATTAGATTCCCCTTCCCACTTTCCTTCTCCATCTATCAATTTTAGAGCATCACACCAAAATTATTTACTGTAAGGAAAATGCAATAGTAGGTAATCAATAAATTTATCATTATTTTTGAAAAACATGCACCTACAGGAACATTGTTAAGTCCTTGTATTACATTTGTCTTAGGTGAGTAACTTCATTGGTTAGAACCAACCATAGAAATATCAAAGCTTTTAAGGAATTTTTCAACTTCGCTATTGACTTCCACCACCACTTTTTGTCTACTTCTTCATTGTCTTCCATTGAACCATAAACTCTAGTGGATATTCCATTGGAAAATTTGTCACCACAAATCTGATAAAAATGCTTAAAATATGAAATCTACATTATGAGGGTTTATTTCTCCTTAAATTTATGTATGTATAAACTATTGTTCATTTTGTATGCATGCAAGTTATAACTAAGAATAAAATAGATAAAAGTGAAATATAACTCAGAGCCATTCTTCAACAGGGATTGCGCAGTAGAGGCAGGCTAGCAGGTGGTAAAGATCGGTGCATGGATTTGCAAGATCGGGCTTGATTAGTGTGTAGCGATTGTATTGTACTGAGATATTGATATGATCAGCTTTGTATGAGGATTGTTACATGATCTCTATGACATATATTATATATAGATATTTGGGGTTGTCAGCTTCAGGCTTTCCCATTAAACAATTGTGTTAATGTGTGTGAATTTTTATTGTTTCATGTGTGCATTGCAATCTTGATTTAATTTCCGCAAATGATCAATGGTGGAATAGGTTCTGTATTTTGCATGAAGTTAAAATAGTGTGAGATCGGGAGAATCTTGGACATATAACACATAAGTTATATAATTTCTACATGGTATCAGAGCAGTATTGATCATTGGAGGAGATTTCAATTATTGAAGCGGTTGAGTTTTGTGCTGGTGGAATTCGAATTTGCTGCAGTGTTTTCTTGGTGTCGAAGTTGAGCATTCATTGAAATGTCTTTCAACGGATTGCGATTGGAGTATGCCCTTGAGGACAGCTCGAATTACATAGCATGGAAGGACAGGATGGAGGCGGTGCTGGATGATAATGGGTTGAAGGAATTCATAGATGTTGATATTCCGAATCCTGCTTCTAGCGATGCACCCGCGCTTGCCGCATGGAAAAAGAAGGTAGCAAAGTGTCGAAGGATTCTGTTGGAAGGTGTGAAGGACCACATTGTGTCCAGCCTTCACGGGAAATCCACTCCATTCTTAATGTGGACGGCTTTGACAGACTTGTTACAAAACAGAAGTGACCAGAGGAAGTTGGCGCTTAAAGACAAGCTCAGAAAATAAAAAAGGAGAAAGGCAACAGTATTCCAAAATACCTCACGAAGTTTGTCCACTGCAAGGATGAGCTGGGAAGTATGGGGGTTACTGTTGATGAAGAAGACTTGGTGAGCTTGGCTCTCCTTGGGCTTCTTAAGAGTTGGCATAGCTACGAAGACTCTGTCAATGGACGGGAGAAACTACCAGGATGGGAGCGACTTTGGTCAGATCTTGTGCAAGAGGAGATAAGGCGGGGTACCAGGGATGGATCTTCATCAAAGAATGAAGATGAAGAAAATTTCGCTTTGCTGCCAAAGCTCGGAAAGGAAAAGGGAATAAATCTTCCAAATCTGAAGCTAAAGGCAAGAAACAGGATTTTTCCAAGGTGAAGTGTTTTCACTGTCACCAGCATGGGCATTTTGCCACTAATTGTCCACAGAAGAAGAAGAATAAGAGCGTTGTTGGTTCTGCAGCAGGAGAGGCCTTAGCCTCACAGTTTGAGCTCGACTTTTATTTGATCGCATGCTTGGTTTCAAGTGTGATGGGATCGGTGTGGTTTCTTGACAGTGGTGCATCTTTCCATATGACCGAAGACAAATATTTGTTTAGTGATCTGGAGGAAAAGGATCTTGGAGTGCACATCGAGATGGGCGATGATGGTAGATACAGTGCGACTGGTATCGGGACCATTTCCTTTGAGAGGGAGTCTGGTAAACCTTTCATCTTGAAGGATGTCATGCATGTTCCAGGATTGAAGAAGAATTTGATCTCTGTGGCGATGCTGGAAGACAAGGGTTATGATGTTGTTTTCAGTGAGGGAAAAGCCTTCCTTCGACATAAAACAACTGGTCAAACCAGGAGGATAGGGATTCGAGTTAAGAATCTTTATCAATTTCAGGTAGATGGCTGCACTGCAATGGAAGACAAAGCAGAAGGAGTGGTGAGCCGAGATGAGGGCGAATTGTGGCATAGGAGATTGGGCCATCTTCACCGTGGCACTTTGAAAATTTTGCAGCAGATTTCTACCGAGCTTCCCAAAGGTACACTTGCTCAGTCAGATCAGTGCAAGGGATGTACTTTGGGAAAATTTGTGAAGACCACTTTTCATGAGAAGGATAGTCGAGCTTCGACGATCCCTGAGAGAATTCACACAAACGTGTGTGGACCTTTCTCAGTTGCTTCAACAGCAAAGCACAGGTATTATGTGATATTTGTTGATGAGTTTTCTCGTAAGTGTTGGATCTTCTTCATGCAGAAGAAGAGCGAGACATACTCAAAGTTCTGTGAGTTCAAGGCGTTGTTTGAGAAAGAGTCGGGGAAGTAAGTGAAAGCTCTCTGGAGCGATAATGGTGGTGAATACATCTCTGGAGAATTCAAAGAATTCTGTAGCAAAGAAGGAATTCGAAGAGAGCTCATAGCACCTTATAACCCACAACAAAATGGGGTTGCGAAGAGGAAGAACAGAACAATCGTGGGTGTCGCACGGGAAATGTTGCATGATCAGGGCCTTCCCATACACCTATGGGCTGAGGCATGCAACACTGTGGTTTATGTGCAAAACCGTTGTCCTCATAGAGTACTTGGCATGAGTACACCCAAAGAGGCATTTTCTAGTAAGAAGCCTGATATTTCTCATTTGAAGATTTTTGACTCACCTGTTTACATTCATGTGATGAAGGATGCCAGGAAGAAGTTGGAGCCGACCACAGAGGTTGAGATATTTGTGGGGTACACAGAAACACCCCAAAATTATCATGTGTATTTGCTAGACAATAAAATGACTGTCGTGCGACAAGATATCAAATTTCATGAGGAGAAAGCCATGAAGTTGTCGCTTCAGAGGGAGCTACACTTACATGCAGAGGAGCAGCTACTTGTTCCTAAAGATGAGCCTCAAGATGTGGATCAGCCACAAGAGGAGGTTCATGGAGTGGAAGAAACCACTCATGCAGTGCCAAACATCAGAGGGTGGAAGCACACTACAGAAGATGAGCGACTGAATCTTGATGAAGTGCAGAATGTAGGAGTTCCTACATCACAGCACAGACAGAGACAGTCACCTGACTGATTTACTGGATACATGGCTTTGATGAGCAAGTGTATCATGACAGAGCCATCCTATTTCGAGGAAGTTGTGGATGATCCCGCATGGGTAGATGCCATGGTGGAAGAGTATGATTCGATTGTCAGAAACATTGCATGGGAGATTATCCCAAGGCCGAAAGGGAAATCAGTGGTAGGTTCGAGATGGATCTACAAAGTGAAGCAAGCTGTTGATGGGAACGTCCAGAATAATAAGGCAATATTTGTTGCCCGGGACTTCTCACAGATCAAGGGGATAGAATATGAAGAAACCTTTGCACCTGTCACAAGGTATTCTTCCATACGGACCATCCTTGCTCTCTCAGCACAGATGGGTTGGCACATTCATCAGATGGATGTGAAGACTGCGTTCCTCGACGGAATCATTGAGGAGGAGGTGTACATTGAGCAGCCTGAAGGATTTGAAATCTTCAGAAGCGAGTCACATGTGTGCAGGCTCAAAAGAGCGCTATATGGGTTGAAACAAGAACCTCATGCTTGGTACACACCGATAGACAGTTATTTCACCGGACTTGGTTTCGCCAAGAGTGAGGCGGATCCAAACCTATACCAGATTGTGGTGGAGGGTAAGCTTTTGATCATTGTGCTTTTTGTAGATGATTTAATACTAACGGGTGATGAACTGTTGATACACTCATGCAAGGTAGATCTTGCAAAGGAGTTCGAGATGAATGACTTGGGCCTCCTTCATTGTTTCCTAGGATTGGAAATTTGGCAGTGGAAAGGTGAAATATTTGTGTCTCAAGGCAACTACGCCCGGGAGATACTGGAGAAGCTTCACATGCAAGGCTGCAAGCCTATCGACACTCCTCTTCCTGGTGGTTGGAGGAAAAAGGATGTTACATCGGCAGAGGTAGTGGATGCCATTGTTTATTGACAGTTGGTTGGTTCGCTCATGTATTTAGTCAATACACGACTAGACATATGCTATGTGGTGAACCAGCTTTCACAAGTGATGGTTAAGCCTACCAAAATCTTTTGGAAGGCAGGAAAGCATGTCCTGAGGTATCTCAGGGGCACATCTGGGTATGGATTGTGGTACAGACAGTCAGATGAGGTGAATTTGCATGGCTTCACGGATGCAGATTGGGCAGGAAGCCCAACGGACAGAAAGAGCACATCTGGAGGGATTTTCAGTATCGGATCTACAGCAGTTTCTTGGTACAGCAGGAAACAAAGATCCGTGGCACTCAGTTCAGTGGAGGCTGAGTACATGGCAGCAATTTTGGTTGCATGCAAGGCTATATGGATGAGGAAGATCCTAGTCGGTTTGTTTTGTTCTCATTTAGATCCTACTGTGATATATTGTGATAATCAAAGTTGCATTAAACTCTCGGTTAATCCATTATTTCATGATAGATCTAAACATATTGACATCTGGTACCATCATATCAGAGATTGTGTGTAGCGGAGGATCATGTTGCTTTCTTACATTCCTACGTAGGATTAGGATGCAGATATTCTGACGAAGGCGCTCACTAGGTGCAAATTTGAATACCATAGAGACAGGATCGAGGTGGCAGATAATCCCTATATTGTTGAGAGGGAGT
This sequence comes from Pinus albicaulis, assembly GCA_034641835.2. NCBI lineage: Eukaryota > Viridiplantae > Streptophyta > Pinopsida > Pinales > Pinaceae > Pinus > Pinus albicaulis. The sequence continues at coordinate 1,154,755,723 of CM076584.1, forward strand.
GTTGAGATTCAACAAGATGATGAGCTTAGTGAAAAGAGTCGCCTTCACTAAGTGGGCCCGCAGGCTATTTTTTGCACAAAGTCTATTTTTAGACTATGTCTATTTTTATAAATGTCGATCATATTCTATGAGTTGCAGGATGCTATTTGTAGATGGTTGGTCAAGTTGGAAAAATAGATGGACTTCTATTTTTATACCTTTTGGGCAGAGTCTATTTTTAGACTGCTAGTCTAAAAATAGATATGTCGGATATTATTAGCTCTTAATAATATTTGGACTCTAAACATTAACTTATTCTCTTGGAGCACTTCAGTTCAGTGCACAGACCTGGCACAACAGCTGACAGAAGGAATTACACTATTCCTGAGGGTTTACTGGAGCTATTGCATGGACGACTCAGTTAGAACTCAAGTGGCAGAGTTATGACACAGTTGGAAGAAGTAGTTATGGAGTTGTATTTAGTTTAACTCAGCTAGACTCAGTTGAGCTAGTTGTATCTAGTCTAACTGATTGATACACCAGTGAGAGTGGAGTGATTTAATTATTTAATTAATTCACAAATAATAACTCATTAATCAACTAAAGAATACATCAGTTAACTACAGTGCATGGCAGTTTCAGTGGAGACCAGTGGAGAGATAGGTGAAAGGGCAAGATAGACTATCAGTTGTGACTATAGTGATGCATTGATTACATCCAACACTCAGTGGAGATGCCAATGAGGATTGTGTGAGCAAGGCTGAAGTAATTCAAACTCATTCAGAGCCATTCTTCAGCAGGGATTGTGCAGTAGAGGCAGGCTAGCAGGTGGCAAAGATCGGTGCATGGATTTGCAAGATCGGGCCTAATTAGTGTGTAGCAATTGTATTGTACTGAGAGCTTGACATGATCAGCTTTGTATGAGGATTGTTACATGATCTCTATGACATATATTATATACAGATAGCTGGGGTTTTTAGCTTCAGGCTTTCCCGTTAAAAAACTGTGTTAATGTGTGTGAATTTTTATTGTTTCATGTGTGCATTGCAATCTTGATTTAATTTCCGCAAATGATCAATGGTGGAATAGATTCTGTATTTTGCATGACGTTAAAATAGTGTGAGATCAAAAGAATCTTGGACATATAACACATAAGTTATATAATTTCTACAGTTAGCTTGCTTTAGAGACATTTGTTTGTATGGTTGTAGCCATAAAAATACCCAATCACCAATGTCAAAAAGAAAATCAATCTACATGTTGTTTCATTCTATTATATTCTAGAGTCATGTTATCCTTTGAGAGTTGGATAACTCATTGTTGATTCTTGATGTGATCTTCCACTACTTGGAACTTAGATTTTTCTCTTAAAAACACGTGATGGACGGTGGATGATATCCATAAAACGCCATAAATGTGGTCATTTTTGCTATGGTATGGAAAGAATTGTTATACCACCATTCTGCCAGAGGTGACCACTTAGCCCATTCTGTTTGTTTATCATATACAAAGAAATGAATATATCCTTCCAAACATGTGCTCATTATCTCAGTTCATATTGAGGATGATAAGATGAGCTAATTCAATACCAAGACAAAAAAAGAACAAAAAAAAATAAATTGTCCAAAAAATTCTAGTGAAATGGGATCTATGTCACTAATAATAATTTTTGGGTTTCCATGTAGATTTTGAATTGTTTCCACAAATGTAGTAACAAATGTATTGGATTTGACAGGATGAGATAGTGCAAAAAGTGTGCATACTTGATAAGTCTATCAACTACTACCATGATGCAAATATTTCCTTTGCACTTAAGTAAACATGTGATAAAATCCATTGAGACATCCTCCCAACGCTAACCTAGAATGGATAATGGTTGTAAAATACCTAAGGTCCTAATTGTCTTAACTTTATTTTTTTGGAACACCAAACATTCTGCCACAAACTTCTAAATATCATATTTAAGGCCATCCCAAAAAATTCCTTCTTAACATTGTGGTAAGTTTTTAAAAATTCTGAGTGCCCTCCTATAAGAGAGGTGTGCAATTCCAAAATAACCCTTTGTTTGAGTTGGGAGTTCCTACATAGATATGAGCGATCTTTCTACCATAGTGAATAATTTTTCCAGATAAATGTGTCAAATGCACTTGGATCTTCCTGCAAATTTTGAATGAGTCTCCTCACCTCTTCGTCATTCTTCCAATCATCACTTAATTCAATTATCCAGTCATGTTGGATAATTGAAATGGAACGGATTAATGCCTCCACATCCTCGTCCCTTCTTGAGAGTGTATCTACAACAAAAAATTTCTTCCCTTTTTTGTAGATGTTTTTAAATTCATAACTGAACATTTTTGTGACCCATTTTTGCTAGTCTTCTGAAGATAATCCTTGTTCCAAGAAGTATTAAATACTATCATGATATCCCTTTACCTTGAAGTGTCTTCCCATTAGTTAAGGGCACCATTACTTCAGGGCATGTAGTATTTCCAATATTTCCTTCCAATAAATATGTTCATGTAAATACTTTCCCTTGATTGGATGACTTTCAAAATAAATGGGTCATCTTTCTTGATTTAAAACAACACCAATGCCATTTACTGAGGCATCACATTCCACAATAAAAGGTTTTTGTGAATTTTAGTGTAGCTAATACAGGAGCTTGGCACATTGCCTCTTTAAGATATTCAAAGGCCTTAGTTGTTTTTGGAGTCCAAAAAAATACTTCGTTCTTAAGTAATGTTGTTAGAGGTAACTATTTTCCCATAATTCTTAACAAACTTGCAATAATACCTTTTCAACTCGATAAATACTCGAAGATTCTTTAAGGTTGTTGGGATTTCCATTCCTTAATGGATTTAATTTTGTTAGGGTCTACCTTAACACCCTCATGAGATGCAATATGACCCAAATATTCCACCTCCTATACCCCAAAGAAACATTTGGATGGTTTTGCATACAATTGTTTCTCCTCCAATAGTTTAAGCACCCTATCAACATGTTGAACATGATATTTCCAAGATTTGTTGTAGATTTGTTTGAAAAAATAGTTTGATGTGATTCAAAGGGCATAGTGAAGCATAAATATCATTAATTGGTTCCAAAATGCCTCCAAAACAAAATAAATGCTACACACATTAAGCCCTCGGAAAGCTCTACTATCATGTATGAAGAAGAGAAAGAAATGGAACATGATATATCAGAATTATGGGACCAAGTACAACAATTTTCACTTTCACAAAGAGAAACCAAAAATGAATTGGAAAAAATGATGAATGTTAATATGGATGGTTTAAAATTAGAATTAAAAGGGGGCATGGATAGTTTAAAGGAATGTTTGACAAAGTTTCCAAAAGAAAGGCTTCCTAGTGGTAATAAGGTATTCCATAAAACTAATAATGAGAACAAAAAAATGTGAATCGTGATATTAGAGACTCCAACTTTGGATTGAAGATAAACCACATTCCAAAGATATATATGAAGAAGTTTGATGACAAGGATCTCATAACATGGATACTACAGATGCAGCATTCTTTGATCTACATGGTGTACAACAAACACAAAAAGTACCCACTGGATTTGTATATTTACACCCAATCAATTTATGTGGTATTGATGGATTTTTTCTCGTAAATCACTTGTGACATGGACAATTTTTATAAATGAATTGATAGCACATTTCAATGATACAAATAACAATAACTTTTTTAGCCAATTGATAAATCTTAAATAAAGGGGTGCATTTGCAGAGCATATTGAGAACTTACAAAGAGTGAATATCAAGGTAACTTATATTCCGTACGAGCATTTGATTGATGTCTTCATAGGGACTTTAAAGGATAACATTGAACATGAGGTTCACCTTAAGGAACCTAAGTCATTAGAGAATGCATTTGAGATGGCAAGAAATGTTGAAAGAAAAATTATGGAAACAAGGAATTCTACCACTCACAACTATATTGATGGAAGTGTTGCCTCCCCTAGCCTCCCACTACTTACAAGGTTGACACCACAACAACCAGAGGAAAAAAGAGAAAAATGGATTTATTACAGTTGTGATATAAAATACACTAAAGGTCATAAATATGCTGAGAATAAATTATTTTAAATAGATTGTGAAGAGGAGGAAGAAAAGGAATAAGAAACATAAAAATAAGAATATATACATTAGGAACCAACCCTGGGGTTGAAAAAGAAGAAATAAATCTAACCATATCTTGTAATGCATTGGCAGGAATTACCACTCCTCAAATTCTCAAGGCAGAAGGAAATATCAAGAAGAAAAAGGTAATAGTGTTGATTGATTCGAGTAATACCCATAATTTTGTTCATTGTAAGATAGACAAGGATTTGAATTTCTTTTTATATCCAACACTAGAGTTGCAAGTGATGATTACATATGGAGGAACTATAAATTGTTCAAGTAAGTTCCATAATATCAATCTAACCATGTGGAATATTTATTGAATAATCCAATGTTTTCTATTCCAATGGGTGGTGCTAATGTTGTATTTGGATTCCAATGGTTACAATCTTTTGGGACGATGACTTTTAATTTTTATGAATTTTTCTTGATTTTTTTTCTAGGAAGGAAAGGAAATTGAATTAGGGGGTATCACAGGGAAACCTGGGAAGATAATCAGTTCTAATGGCATGACAAAGATTTTGAAGAAGGAACAATGAGGGGTAATTGAAAAATTAAGCTCACTATATGTTTAAACATCAAAGTTGTCCTTTTCTCTATATTTCCAAATAACCCTTGACAATCATTCCAAGGTATTTGAGACTCCCAAAGATATCCCACCTATTAGTGGTCATGATCATGCTATTCACTTGATTCCAAGAAGTGTTCCTCCAAACATCAAACCTTACAGATATCATTATGCCCAAAAGAGTGAAATTGAGTGTACGGTTGTAGAAAAGGTAGAGGAAGGTATAATTCAACCTAACCAAATTTTTGTTTCTTCTCCATTAGTATTGGTGCACAAGAAGGATTGATCATGGTGTATGTGTTTGTATTATAGAGAGCTCAATAAGCTCACTATTAAAGATAAACTTCCCATTCCTATCATTGATGAATTGTTGGATAAATTACATGGAGAAATTTACTTCACCAAGTTGGATCTTTGTCCAGAATATCATCAAATTAGAATGAAGACAGAAGAAATTCCAAAAACAACAATCATAACTGATGAAGTTCATTATGATTTTTTAAGGTTTGATAAATTCCACTTTCAAACCCTTACTTAGAAAATTTATGTTACTATTTTTTTATGATACTAATCTATAACAAATCTTGGAAATACCAGTTTCAACGTATTGATAGGGTGCTTAAACTATTGGAGGAGAAGACATTGTATGCAAAACCCTCCAAATATTTCTTTGGGGTGCAAGAGGTGGAATATTTGGGTCATATTGTATCTCATGAGGGTGTTAAGGTTGTCCCTAACAAAAATAAAGCCATCAGGGAATGGAAAATGTTGAAAATGTAACTAGTTTCGGTCTTCATAATTGTTGTTCTACTCATTTCAATATGTATCCTAAGTAGCAAAATATATATATATATATTATTAAAGAATGGGTTTCATGCTCTTTATTGACGGTCTTCTAGGAAAAAGCATGTTCTTCATGCTTCTAGGGTTTGATAGGTCTTAGGATTTATTGACATGAGTAAAAGGAGTCAACATCATGTTTATAAGACCCTTCTGGGAAAAATTTATTTATAAAAAGAATTATTTTTTAGTCTAGAAAGTCCTAGAATCTACTAAAGTACAAGTCGACCATAGAAACATCAAGTCGGCCTCAAGGAGGGAAATTGACCCCTTGAGAAGGCTATATAAAGGATCAGTTCAACCTCATTCAACCAAGAAAAATCGAAAATCACATCTGAAGTTTCTACCGAAGGTACAAAATCGGGTGCAAAATAGACCGAAGGTACAAAACTAGGTGTGAAATAGGCTGAAGGTACAAAACAGGGTGAAAAATACGCTGAAAGGTATAGAACCAAGTGCGAAACAAGTGGAAGGTTTAGAACCGGCTGTGGAACAGGCTGAAGGTATAGAACCGAGTTTGGAATGGGCCGAAGGTAAAAAACCTGGTGCAGAACAGGGCGAAGGTGCAAAATTGAGGCAATAGACCGAAGGGTCAAAGTAGTTATGCAAATTGCAAGGTGGAGCCTAGCAAGTTGAAGTTGCAGCTGGTTGGTGCAAGTTAAAGGAAGGACTTGTTGGAAAGGATGACTTGGTACTTGGAGAAGGACCTGGTCTAGGGTTGGCTATTTTTATCTCATTTGAAGCAGATTCTAAAAAGAGAAGAGTTTTTTTCAGGTTTTCCCCTTAGAGGGGTTTTTCTCTGGCTAAGAGCCTAATTTATGTGTCCTCTATTGTTACTATTTTTTTCTTGATATTTTTTTTTATGAAGAGATCTAACTAAATAACATAAATAAGAGTAATTAAGTTCACAAGAAAATATTAAGGTTAAGGAAAATAAGAACTACAAGCTGCCACTTTACATTTTTCCAATATTGTATCAGAGCTAAGGTGAACATGGAGGGAATCTGGAAGTATACTAGAAGGATTTTCTTGTCAAGAGGAAGGAAAAATGAAACTCTCAAATCTCGAAGAAGAAGAAGAATACAAGGAACATTATCTCTTTAAGGGATCTAGCTGGTAGACCTATTTAAATAAAGAATTAATGGATCTTATTACCACTCATCACTCTTGGAAGTTGTTGTTGGAGGAATCCTAGAGAACTCTTTCAAGGAAGTCTCTTCAAATGTATTGAAAGAATCGAGAAGGCTGGAGATATCATAAAGAAGAATATTTTTAATCAAGTATGTATCATATTATTATATCATGTATGAATCTACATGTCATATGGGTTCTTTCTGCAAGGAGATAAATAAGCTCCTTGGTGCATCAAATTATCTAGCATGGAAGAAAAGGATTGACCTGATACTCATAGAACAAGAATTATTGGAGTATGTTACAAGGGAAATTATTGAACCAAGTAAAGACAAGACAAAAGAACTAGAAAAGTACAAGAAAGGAAAGTAAGGGATCAAAGGATCATAGTTGAATTAAGTAAGGATTCTCGTATTCCATTTGTAGCAAACTTAAAGACTTCCAAGACTATGTATGACAAGCTATTGAATTTGCACTTTGTAAGTAAAACATGACAAAATATGCCTTTGTGGAATAAATTATACAGGATGAATAAAGAAAAGGATGAGGATGTGGCATCCTTTCTCATGAGAGTCTCTCAACTAAGAGAGAAGTGGCAAGGATTTGGGGAATCAAATTCTGATACGGAAGTAACCATCAGTGTACTAAATGCATTGCCATCGAAATGGAGCAGCTTTGCAACAAGCATATACTCCGAGAAAGATAGAAATCCATTTGACGAGTTATGGGCGCAATGCATATTGTAAGAATCAAGGATCAAGGTAAAAGATGACATTGGATCAGATGAGAAATTTAAAGCCTTTCTAGCCCGAATCAAGAAGCAGAAGAAGGGAAAATTTAATAAATCCAAGAAGATAGACATGTCCAAGGTTCAATGCTTCAAGTGCAATGAGTTTGGACACTTTAAGAGGGATTTCCCAAGTCAACAGAACGACAAGAGAAAGGAAATAAGTGAAGCTCATGTAGTTGAGGAAGTGGGAGAACCTAAGAAGAAGCCAAAGAAGGAGTGAAGGATATTTATTGTTAAAGATGTGAAATTTTCAAGAGGAAAATATGTCTGCAACACTTGGTTTATTTCTCCTACTTATGAAATAAGTTCTTTACAGATGCTTCAGTAAATTCTGAAATAAACACATATGCAGATTTTCACTATCATTAAGAGCATCAGAACAGAAAGATAATTTACACAAGTAGCACAATAGAAACAACCACATGAACACAGTTATTTTTGGACAATTGTCCTCGGAAAAACCCAACGTGGGAAAATTGGTGCAGCAGATGAGGGTTTTATTATTTGTCTTTAGAAATGGAAAGTACATTTACAAGAGTCTGATGAGCAGAGAAAAATTAGCAAACACCTGGCTAAATTTTCTGGACCCTCCCGACAAATTTCAAACCCTCGGGGTTACCTCCTTCACCCTATGCATCATCCAGCATGAGAGCTCTGCGCAGCCTCCTCCTGGACTGTGTGATTCTGCAGGGAGGGGGTCTTACTGCCGATCAAATCACACTTCCCTTCATCCTCCTCACTTATGCTTTCCGATAACTGACTCCTCCCTCCTCCTTCTGCTTCTACAACCCTACCTCTACAATCTCACCCACTGAAATCGAACTCTCTTGCTTCAGAATCGATTTCCTTCAGGTATTAAGAGTGTCCTAGGCTTGATTTCCAAATGGCCCTCAACCCTCTTCTTATAGTCTTCTCACTAATGAATCAATGGCCAAGATTATATCATTAATCAATGGCTTAGATTAAAATATGACTTGATATTCATTTTCTAGAAGATTCACACTTTGCTCTATTAATACCCTTTAATTATTTAATTTCCCTAAGTTTAAACTTAGGGTCTGCATTAAAATAATTAATTATTTTAATAAAGTCATATTCGAGTGGAATTTCCACAAATGATTTCTGGGTTCTCTCGATAACTGATGTCCAAGACTCTCTACCAAAAATGAGACTTAGAACACTTCCTGATGCTATATAAATCAACACTCCCTCTTAGCAAGGAAAGTGTTTAAGCAAGATACCATTGTGCTGCTCTAACTCTACACCATCTGTTGTGTTGATGTTGTCCTGGCTACTGACCCTCATCACTGTGCTGCTGCTTCCTGTACTGTTTCCCTATCACTGCAGCATCCATATTTCAGCTCCCTCTTCTTCTGAAGACCACCCTTTCCTCTAATGGAAAGGGTTCTCGACCATCCCCATCTTCTCTCTGAAGTAAGTGAAACTGATCTTACTTAAAGCCTTTGTGAGGATATTTGCCACCTGTTCTCCTGTAGGAGTGTATCGCAATTATACTGCTCCCCTCTAGACATAGTCCCTGATAAAGTGACATCGAATGTCAATGTGTTTCGACCGGTCATGAAACACAAGATTTTCAGAGAGCTTAATGCAGATCTCATTATCGCACATAATCCCTGTCGGTTCTATTCGTTTCTTGAGCAGGTTAAAGAGTAACTTACGGAGCCATATGGCCTCGCACGAAGCTATGCTTGCTGCCATGTAATCTTCCTCATTTGAGCTCAGTGCTACGGAATTTTGTTTCCTACTACACCAGGAGTTCATTCCTGATCCGAGACTTAAATAGTACCCACAAGTACTTTTCCGATCTACTGTGCTTCCATCCTAGTCTGCATCTGTGAACCCACTCAACTGGACCTCATTACCCTTGGTGTACTTCAACCCATACTCAACTGTCCCTCTCAGGTATCTGAGAACATGTTTTTCTGGTGCCCAGTGAGCCCTCCTTGGTTCCACCATGAACTGACTAAGGGTATTCACTACATAACAAATGTCTAGTCTAGTATTGACCAGATACATCAATGATCCGATGAGTTTTCTATACAAGGTGGGATCAGCCTCATCATCCTCTGATGTGTCTATATTCTTCTAGTTATTAATCATTGGCGTGGCCATGGGTCTACAGTCTTCCATCTGAAATTTCTTTAGGATTTCTGTCGTGTATCTTCCTTGTCCTAGGAAGATTTCGCCTTTCTGCTACCAGACTTCTAATCCAAGAAAATAGTGCATCTACCCCAATTCCTTCATCTCGAATTCTATTTCCAGATTCTCCTTGCATTCCTTGATGAGCTTGGATGATCCGGTCAAAAACAGTTCATCCACATAAAGTAGAAGAATAATCGGCTCATCTCCTACTCTCAAGTAGTAGAGGTTGGGATCTGCATCACTCTTGACGAACCCCATCTTCTGCAAGTAGCTATCAATTTGTCCATACCATGCCCTGAGGGCTTGTTTTAAGCCATACAAGGCTTTCTTAAGCCTGCAAACATGAGTCTTCTGCTCATGTGTCTCGAAGCCCTTTGGTTGTTCTATGTACACTTCCTCCTCTATCACCCCGTTCAAGAAAATTGTCTTGACATCCATATGGTGAATCTCCCATCCCATCTGCGCAGCCAGAGAGATGATGGATCTAATAGAAGTGTATCGAGCTACTGGGGCGAAGTTTTATTCATAATCAATGCCTTCCTTCTATGCATACCCCTTAGCTACAAATCTAGCCTTGAACTTCTCTATGCTACCATCTGAAACATATTTGATCTTGTAGATCCATTTGGATCCTACAAAAATTATGTCCTGTGGTCTAGGGACTACTTCCCATACATCATTTGTCATGCTGGAGCTATACTCCTCCAGCATGGCATCCACCCATAATTGATGCTGAACTGCTTCCCGAAAGGTAGATGGTTCACCAACCTGAGTTACCAGTGCTTGATATATGTCTGGTTGTTTCCTTATCCTCTTTCCTTCTCTAGGGGCTCCAACAAATTCTTCTACATCCTTAAGAACTTGTTGAAGTTTTCTGCTCGGTCTCCCATCATTTGTGGGTGGTATTACATGTTCTTCATCTTCTTCTTCTTCAAAGGAGCGATCCTCAGAATCATTGTGCCTTGGAGAGGCACTTGACCCCTCCTTTGTAGGTCGTTGAGGCTATACCAGTGGATATTCCTCAATCTCCATATCTGTGGCCATTCCTCGATATTTCCTGGAGGCTCTCTCCTCCAAGAAATTCACATCCCTTCTTACCATGATTTTCCTACTGTCTGGAATATATATTTGATATGCCTTTGCATTCTCGCTATAGCCCATCAGAAAACCCTTTTTTGTGCAATTTGATCCAACTTAGTTCTCTTTCATCTGGAACGTGGCAGTACACCATGCTACCAAATATAATGATGTGGCTCACTTCTGGCTTGTTGCCTATGAACACACTCTCGGGAGTTACCTCCCCAAAAGCTCTATTAGGAACTCTGCTCTGAATATATGTTGTTGTATCTGCCCATATGAATTTGGGCATATCCTGGTCGTACAACATTTCCCTTGCAGCTTCTATCATGGTCTGATTCTTCCTTTCTGCAAATCCATTTTGCTCTGGATTGTATGAAGCTGCCCATTCTCTCTTGATGCCTTCCCTTGCACAAAAATTTGTGAAGTATTTATCGATATATTCTCCACCGTCTGTTTAAAACTTTTCAAAGAGATTTAATAAAGTTTTTGACTCAATTCCAGCTCATTTGAAACCTCCTGAAGCCTTAGCACAAATGAGATATGCTTAAAGCATTTGATTATGACTTTTCTATCTTGTTGAGAGAAAGAGAATCACCTTCACTTACTGAAATGCAAAGTGATGCAATTAAGGTTGAGGTAAACATGATAGCTGCTAAAAAGTCAAAAATGGGAAAAACTAAATTGAAAGCAGAGGAGAAACCATCCACCTCAACTTTTGAAGACAAATTTGACTCAATGATGAAAACCATGGAGAAGTTTATGGATAGGTTAGCTCTTGGAAACACTTTAGCTCCTCCTGTGCAACATGAACCTCAGTTTAGAAATCCTCAATTCAGGAGACCTCAGAATCAGCAAAGGCCAAGAGAAAATAGAAATCAGCAGACCGATCCTCCAGTGAGACCTCCTTTTCAGCAGAATTTGGTAGATGAAGAAGATGAACCTAAAATTCCTGAAGAATCCATTCATTGTCTTGATGAAGAGATGTCAGGAATTTTCTTGACTAAGGAAGAGCATGATGAGTCAGATTTGGCTAACCAAGAGGGAGAATCGTCAGATTATTTAAAGGGATATCAGCATGCCATTTTTGAGATGCAAAAGCAATATAATCTCAAAAAAAAAAAAAAAAAAAAGTACCTATCACTGCAAGAAAAACACAGCCCAAGAAAGATGCTCCAAAGGTTGTTGAAGCTAGAAATGATAACTCAAAGGTGGTTGAAGGTAAAAAGGACACTCCACTTGGTAAGAAAGACACTCAACTTCCTCCTCCTATCAAAGAAGCTGAAAAATATGTTTATGTTTTCAACCTTGAAAATGAAATTTCAAAAATTAAAATATTAGTCCCGTTTAGCGAGATTCTCAAGGTAAATGAATATAGAAGCAAGATTGTTAAATTGTTAAATTCACAACCAGGAGCTGCTGATATTTTGAATGTTCAAGAAGATAATCCTACTATATATTTGGGTCCAAGGATAGAAGATGAACAAAATGAAGAGTTTCCTCCTTTTTATGTAAGCATTAGTATTCATGATATGACTTTACATAATGCTATGCTGGATTCCAGGGCTTCACATAACCTTATGCCCAAAGTAATCATGGAAAGGATGGGATTACAAATCACAAGACCATATAAGGATTTGTTTTCCTTTGATTCAAAGAGACTTCAATGTATTGGTCTAATCAAGGATGTTGTTGTTGGTCTAACGCAAATCCCAGCAAAGACAGTTGTTATGGACATTGTTGTGACTGATGTTCCTCCAAAGTTTGTTATGCTATTATCAAGATCATGGGCAGCGAAAATCAAAGGCATAATGCAGATGGATCTTACCTACGCTACTATTCCAGTTTTTGGGGAACAAAGGAGATTATATCGGGAGTCTAGAATGGCTTACATGGTAAGTAGCAAAGATAAGCCTCGAAATTTTCCTATTTATGCCTTTGATACTGAGCTTGGATCTACCATTTTTTTTAATGAGTCAGCTGATAGTATTGATGAAGAAATAAGAGCAGAAAATCAGAAAACAGAAAATCGGCAAGTCAATGACAAACAGATGGAAGAATGGTGGTCATTGTACTTTGATGGATTAGCAGGAAAAAAGGGGGCAGGAGCAGGGATTTGGATTACAAGTCCAACTAATGAGAGTAAGTTCTACTCTTACAAACTAAATTCTGATTGCACAAACAACATGGCTGAATATGAGTCTTTGATTTTGGCTCTAGACCTTCTTAAAAAAATGAAGGCTCAAAATATATTTGTTCTTGGAGATTCTAAATTGGTTATTAGACAAGTTGAAGGTGTTTATCAAACAAAGGATGTAAGAGTGAGGGCTTACAAAAATTTAGTTTTAGACATGTTGGAGAATTTTCAATCTTATTCCTTCATAGTCAAAACTAGAGATCAAAACTCTATTGTTGATTCTCTTGCTTTCTCCGCAAGTCTTTTCATCATTCTATGCATTCAAATGAAAAATATGAGTTTGAAGTTCGTCATAGACCAGCCAAACTGGACAATATCACAAACTGGCAAGTTTTTGAAGATGATCAACAGGTGAAGAATTTTATTGAGTTGAAAGAAGAGTTTGAAAGTACTCATATAGATCAGCAAAATATGTTTGTTGAGTCTAAAGGAAAATCTGAAATTTTGCAATTGAAGAATAATGCAATACCAAAAGGTCTTATTCCTCTTGAGAAGCTTTTTGATCAAAATGATGTTTTTAAAGCGCCAAAATTACAAGCTGATGAAGAGGAAGTAGAGAGCTGTAATCTTGGTACATTAGCTTTGCCTTAAATGATAAAAATTTCAAAGTTTCTTTCAGCTGATACGAAATTCAAATATATTGAGATGATGAGAAGGTTTATGGAAGTTTTTGCTTGGAGTTATGCTAATTTAAAGCAATATTATCCTTCCATTATTCAGCATACTATTCCTATTAAACACAATGAGAAACCATTCAAACAGAAGTTGAGGAGAATTAACCCCCTTCTCATGCCATTGATTGAAAGGGAGATCAAGAAACTCTTTGATGCAAAAATCATTGTTCCAATCAGATTCTCCAATTGGATTGCAAATTTGGTACCAGTTAGAAAGAAGAATGGAGAAATTAGAATTTGTATTGACTTCAAAAATTTGAACAAAGAATCATTAAAAGACAACTATCCTCTTCCCAAGATGGATACAATTTTGCAAAATATTGTTGGTTCTCAAAGAATGTCAATGCTTGATGGTTTTTCAAGTTACAACCAGATTCTTGTACATCTGGATGATCAGGAGAAGACATCTTTCACAACACCGTGGGGTACATTCATGTACGCCAAGATGCCTTTTGGTCTCATGAATGCGCGAGCTACTTTCCAAAGAGCAATAACATTGCTTTTTCTGAAGAAAAAGATAGATCAGTGGTTGTTTATCTTGCTGATATAACAGTCTTTTAAAAGAAAGAAGAAGATCATTTGAAACACTTAGAAAACGTTCTACTGAAATGTAGAAGGTTTGGCATTTCCCTTAATCCTACTAAAAGCATTTTTTCCTTAAATTCAAGCAAATTAATTGGTCATATCATTTCTGAAGATGGAATTAGGATTGATCCTAATAGAATTAATGAAATTCAAAAGGTACATTTGCCAAGAAGTAGTAAAGAGATTCAATCATTTCTTGGAAAAGTGAATTTTGTTAGACGCTTCATTCCTAACTTTGCTGAGATTGTCAAAGATATTACAAGGATGTTAAAGAAAGGATTTGATATCAAATGGACAGCTGAATCTAGAAGATCTTTTGAGAAAATCAAGTAGGCACTCACACAATCACCGGTACTCATCAACCCAGATTTTTCCAAAGAATTTTTGGTTTTTACATTTGCTTCCGAAAACACAATTGTTGGAGTTTTGCTATAAAAAGGAAAGAAAGGTACTGAGCAGACTATTTGTTTCTTTAGTAAAACATTAGAGAATGTTGAGTTGAAGTATAATATTCTAGAAAAACAATCCTATGCTTTGGTGAAAGCTACAAAAGATTTCAGAATTTATATTATGCATTCTCAAGTCATGGCATATGTTCCGAGTGTTGTGGTAAAAGACATTCTAACTCAGGAAGATCCCGATGGTAAGAGGGGAAAATGGATCGCCAAACTGCTAGAATATGATATAGACATCAAACCAACCAAGTTGGTGAAAGGACCAGGCTTGGCGAAACTAATGACTCAGTCAAATTTGGACTGTCTTGACATAAATCTGAATGCAGAAATTTCTGATGATGAAGAGGAAATGGTTGAAATTGAAGAGAAATATATCATTTCTGAGTGGTATAAAGATGTGGTTTTTGTTCTACAACGTCACAAAGCTCCCACTAATCTAACAAAGTCCAAAGCAAGGTTTGTATAGTTGAAATCTCTAAGATATTTTGTATATGACAGAAATATGTTTTGGAAAGATACAGGAGGAATTTTGTTGAATTGTTTAACTGAAGAAGAGGCTGATAAAGTCATTGAAGAATTTCACAAAGGTGATTGTGGAGGACATCATTATTGGAAGGCTACAGCCAATAAGATTCTCAGAGCGGGATAGTTTTGGCCAACAATGTTTAAAGACATTTATAAAAGAATTGTTGCATGTCACGAATGTCAGATTTTTGAAGGAAGACTTTGTTGGAGAGATACATCCACCATAATCAGGGCAGCATCGCTGGATTCTCACGGCAACGGACTACTTCACCAAATGGATAGAGGCGATACCAACAAGGCAAGCTAATGATTCTGTAATTATTTCTTTTCTAGAGAATAATATATTGTCTAGATTTGGTTGTCCCATAAATATTATAACAGATAATGCTCAAGAATTTAAGTCCAATAAAATGATAAATTTCTACCATCAATACCACATCACTCTTGGACATTCTATTGCATACTATCCGCAAGGGAATGGTCTTGTTGAATCATCAAATAAGAGCATTGTAAGGATCATCAAAAAGATATTGCAGGAAAATAAAAAAGCTTGGTACTTAAAGCTGAAGTATGCCTTATGGGCGGATAGGATTTGTACAAACAGGTCAATTAGGACTTCACCATATGAACTTGTCTATGGTGCTGAAGCTATTTTTCCAACATCACTTGGGGTACCAGTCATGAAGTTAATTCAAGGATTTGAAGAGGAACCAAATGCCATTCAGAGGAGAATCAATCAGCTGATATCCTTACAGGAAAAGAGAAGTGAAGTCTATGACAGCCATCATCAGGTTCAAAACAGGATCAAGAAATAATTTGATAAGAAGATCAAAGAAGATAGTTTCCAACTACAAGATAAAGTGCTAAAGTGGGAGGCCAAAATTGAAGAAAAGGGCAAGCACGGTAAGTTTGAGAATTTATGGAAGGGTCCTTTTAAGATTGTTGGTTTTCATGGGAACAACACTTACATATTGTAGTAAATTGATGGAGGATCATATGCTGGAGAGCCTGTTAATGGCAGGTTCCTAAAGCATTATGCTTCTTGAAGTTTTATCAATCACTCATGACACTGTATATATTCCATCTTTTTCAATTTTATTGCTATTAATGACAAGCTGAAACAGAAATCTTAAGCCCGAAGCGAAGGCCCAAACAGTTTGAAGAAGATGCTTGTCAATATAAATTTATGTTTTTATCAAAAATGGATAGCACTGGAGCTGCGGGTTCTTAGTGTACAACAGGGGCACACTATCCCAAGTGGAGCCACTGTTATCACAATAAAGTTTTTCCAAACTTGAACAGTTTCTGTTTGTTCCTAAGTCATGGTCTTAGAATATAGGTTAAGGCATTTTTATGTTTTTAGAGTCTAAATCATAAGGTTAGAGTCTCATCTCCATCATCAAATAAGATCCAACAATTTTGTTTCACACTTTAAAGGCCCCATGTCATGTTTCAGAAACCATCTCTCTAGTCACTTTAAAAAAAAAATTGAATAAGCCACGAAACCACGTTTTCGTAGCGCAGACAGTGTAAAAAACAGCTTTTGCACTATGAAAACGTTGTTCATTTCGTAGCACAAAACCCTGAAAATACATTGCACGCGCTACAAAATCGGGGATTCGTAACCAATCCTGTCCAACTTTCAAATCCATCAATTTCCGTTAAATTTTCATGAGTAGGTGTCAGTCCACGAATCCTTTCTCCCACATGCAACCATTCACAACCATCATGAGATTCGTTAGGGGTCATTTATCATCCGTCATTTAAAAATTTGAAATGGGATGGCTATCCTTGGTTATATTTTATCATGAAAAATCATTTTTTGCGTGTCTTTCTTCGAATAACAAGCTCATGGTAAGCATAAACCAGATTTTTTGAACCAGTTATCAAGCGAGGTTGAAACAGTTATCAAGCGAGGCTGAACCCTTAATCAAGCGAGCTATTTTCTCTTAAATCAAGCGAGCCAGTTTATTACAGGTTTTCTGAAGCCACAAGGATTCCAAGTGAAATATGATAGAGGAAAAAAGAAACCACAGATCAGGCCATTGTTTGAGAATGGAACCCTGTTGGGAAAAATACTGAGAGGGGGGGGTGAATCAGTATTTACTGCATATTCAAAAATTTTTACTTTTTCATTCCTTAGAAACCCATACGCTACTTTCCTGATACAGACTCGCGTATATACGCGGATACCCTTTACTAAACTAGCGTATGCACAGAGATCTTAATAAACACTTAGTTCTTTACTTAGATCCTTGCATTTATTCATTCATCAGATGTTTATATAGCAGCAGACATGTGCAGTAATAACCATATGAACCATCAAACAGAATAAACCATCACACATAAGCATCACACATGAACACCAGGATTTTAGGTGGAAACCCAAGTCGGGAGAAAACCACCGCTGTCGTTGCTCAGCCTTCAATATTTTATTATAGAGAAAACATCTTACAACATATGTGCTAGGTACGGACTCCTACCATCACGCGAGGACCTGGCGGCTGGATTTCCCTTGACCTTACTGGAAGGAGCATCGACCCCTACTTTCCTGGATTTGCACGACACTCTCACGGAAGGGAGCTACGACCCTGCTCTCGTTTACTGACCTCACCTGGAAGGGAAGCTACGACCCTACTCTCGTTTACCGGCCTCACACCAGAGGGACCTGCAACCCCCACGGTGACTACAACCCTCAGTACCAATATGGACCACGTTTCATCAATTTTCACACTGGATCCAAAGCTTCCTTTAGAACACAACTTGCACGCCACGTTTCATCATATTTTCAGACTGGACCCACTCCACATATTTAAGCTCAATCATACAACCAAACTGACAAAGACAACTCAGAACTGTTGAATACAGATAGCAGTAACATAGCAGAAAAGATCAGACATTTCATACCCCATGTTTTAGCAAACCCTAGTTTGCATACGCTCTTTTCTTTCACTGATCCCGCGTATATACGCGCTTCCAATCACATCAACCTGCGTATCCATCTGCACATATTATAGAGCTAATTTCACTGAGCATACGCGCTTTCTCTTCAGCGAAGCCGCGTATATACGTGCTTCTTCTACGGTGAACTAGCATATAGTTCTTCAAACATTTAGGTTATTGCAATTCTTCAGAACAGATACATCACTCAGATTTTTCCTTTTACTTCAGGCAGATGTTCGCCTCATCTTAGATCTAATCATTCCAGAAACAGATCTAGCAAATACAAACACATTTCAGATCTAGATACCCTTCTTCATCATTTTCTTCATTGGTGCATCATGCATTCAGATCTATCATTCAACTATAACCCTTTCCATTCAGATATACTTCAGAGAGAAGTATTCATTCAAGCTCAGACGTCTTGCACCACACCCATGATTTGCACAATGAATTTCTTCTCCTTATATAGGTTTACCCTTTTTCAATACCATGAGCCAAAACCACATTACTTCCGATGGTATTCCTGGACGGGGTCATTTAGACGAATCATTACCCAATACAATGGGTCAATACCATGGTGGTTACCCCTGGTTTTGCACTTTATGAGCGCTTTTTCCCATACGCGACTTGGAACGTTATTTCCCGCGTGCATACGCGATTTCTCCTAGGCAAATCCGCGTATGCCTTAAGACATATTTTTTTCATCATAAATCTAGCACATACTGAATTCCTTTCTTCATTACCTTCAGATTTACATCATTTAACAAGTTCATCAAGACATATTCTATCAAGCACAACTTCATCAGGCCGATTGCCATCAAGGACAACATATGCCAACAATCTCATGTCTTCATCTTCATTAAGTGGGTTGCCATCAAGGACAACACTCTGCATCATATTGCCAACAAACCCGAAGGCATAGAAGCTCTCACCAAGGATAAATCAGTTGAAGAAGCTTTCAAGAAAGTAGGATGCTGGAGATTCTGCGAAAAGATATAGGGAGGTCATAGTCAAGTCACAAAAGAATTTGCCATCAATTTTACAGGTTCAAATACAAAATTTGGATGTTTAAACTTACCAATTTCTCCTAAAATTATATCTTTAGTGACAGATATTCCAAGAGGGGAAGAAAGGTGGTTCAAGAACTTCAGGTTTGAAATGGAACCTTGTAAAATCTTTTCAAAGCCAGAGATTGTGGACACAGATTTAACCAAAGCAGTGCCAAGAGGTTATGTCAAAGATACATATGCTAACATGCTCTCCAACATTCAAAGGTACTTCACTTGCGAAGGAAGATACCATAAGGTGTATTCTTACCATTTCAACCTCTTATTGCATTTCACTGGAATAATTTCTCTGGATTTACCTTTCTTTCTGTTTTGGAGTTTGGCCAAGATGGCAGATAAGGTGCAGATGAAAACTCAGGCATGTGAAACTTCATTATTTCATCATGGTCTTGTCAAATTAATAGTTTTGCATGAGCTTCAGAGGGTGAATAGAGAATGGTCAACGTTTTTGTTTCTGTGTGGATTTGGGGTGGAAAAATATGGAACAGGTGTTAGCCCTAGGGCCAAAGAAAAATCACCATCTGAAATCACTAGCCCTACAGAAACAAGATCGAAGAAGTTTGTCAAGTTAAAGCCTAGAAAACAAGTGAAAGGGCCAGAAATTAAAACACCAGTAATTTTTCAAGAAGCCCCTCAACCTGCACAAAGGAGGATAACCAAAGGTAAGAAAGCAGTGCAGGAACAGTCAACTAGTAAAACAGCTCAGAAAAAGGTTGACTAGAAATCAAATAGTAAGGGAAAAAGGCAAAACAGGGGTTTCAGAAGAAGATCTAGGTTTAAAGGGTAGCTTGAATGATATTTTGCAAGCTATTGATATTGAGGAATCTCCTTTAGTGCAGGCAAATTTTATAAATTTGGATGAAGGGAAATCTAAGAAGATCAAGTCTTCCAAAAAAATGGATTTTAATGATGAAATTTCAGAGTTTGTGTTCAAGCCCAGAAGGCCTCTAACTAGGAATTCAAAAAAGTTTCAAGGATTGGATGTGGAATTAGAAAAAGCTGGAGAAGTTTCAAATGATTATGAGGAACCCATAGACCTTTCATCACCTATGCTTGAGGATGACAGAAACAGAGTTTTCCATACTCAAAGAGAAAAGAGCAGTTATGAAGGAATGAAAGAAAAATTAAGACTAGCTAATCTTCAAATTGCTAGGCTTGAGAAGAAAGTAAGAAAACATGTGGTGGAGAAGATAAACTTTGACATAATTAAAGCTCTGTGGGAACTTGAAAGAGTTTCAAATCCTGAAACAATCAGCAGTGAAGCTCAGTTTTTCACGTGGACCCTACCTGCAATCAAAGAGGCCAAGTTTGTGAGAAGGGTAAATGTAAATTTAAGGGCTACTAACAGGAGGTTAAAGAGGCACATTGAAGATCTTGAAATCCAATTGGCAAACTCTGAAGAAAGTCAGCTACAGCAGAAGTAAGACAGTAAGTGACAAATCCCTGATATAATTTTGTTTTGGGAAGGTCATCACTTTTGGAAACCATGGAAAAGTTGAATTATATTGATTTCAAGGTCCATTAGCATCAAATTCATCATTAAAGACTGTAGATATTCTCAAGATTTAAATATGGTGAAGAAACTGTGTAAATATGGAGACACACAGCAGTTTCGTAGCGCGCTACGAAACTGCTGTAGGTGCAGTTTTAAACATTTTGATAAGCTTCCAAGAGGTAAACACCAAGTTTTTGAAGTTTTGATGCTGTTAGAAGATGGAAATCAGTCTGAAATTAAGTTCTAGCTGTTAAAGCAAAGGAGATTAGATGTTAAGAGATATTTTACAAAAGCATAGCTACTGTGCTACGAAAACAGCTGATATTTTCATAGCGCAGACATATCAGGTCTCTTCACACTCTTTTAGGAACTTAATTTTGCACAGATGGAAGGGCATGGTTCTATGGGGGTGATAACACATATCACTTGTATAAATAGGTCCATTTTTTCAATAAAAGGATTCAAGGAGCATAAATTAAGGTTACAGCTATATTGCAAAAAACATGATCCTAGTTTTCAGGACAGATAAGGAATAAGATAACATAATATGAAAACAAGGTTATGGACATCATCAAGGTCAAAGATTAGGAGGAGCAGTTGTCAAACACAATATTTAATTTTCAGATAAGGTTGTTTTAGTCATAAGAAAGAGTTTTACTCCTAATTGTATTAGGACTCTAGAACAGACAGTTAACTGTCACATGTAATTAATAGTCAGTTTTGTGTAAATAGGTGTCAATCTAAGATAGAATTCGAATTCATTTGAAGATGGATCATAGTATCCAATTTTGTAATGAATCTATAAGAGAGATGAGGTCGAATTCCTCAAGGTTGCCAATTTTCATGAACAAGCAGACTATGTGATTATAGCAGACTGTGTGTTTTTATCATAATACAAATATTGGCTTACTACTCAGGATTCAGAAAGAGTTTTCTAATGTGTGATCTTACTATGGATCTCCTTATCTATCTATTTGCAGTGGTATAAACATATGTTACTTACAATCCATTGGAAAATTCTCTAACTTCCTACATATGTTTATAAACTGTGTTTTGTTCACTCTGTTTTTGTTTCATTGATGCACTTAAGAACTTTGAAATGCCCTGACTTCCATGTTAAGTTGCGGTTGATGTTTTGTGGGAAAATACCTAGACTCCATTTCCCAATAGATGTTTGTTTATCATTATCTCAACCAGTCATACACTTTTATCCAACTTATTCCTAGAGTTAGCCATCTAATCCTTAATTCAAAATCTTAAACCTAGTGAGAGAGCCCTCTTAGGTTGAGGAGGCTAAGCCTCAACTAAAAGTATGGTTTGAAATAGTTACACTGAGGTAGCCTAACCAGCAGCCTATCAGGTCCTATTTTGGTGATAACATTTTGGTGCGTCTGTAGGGAGCCTGAAGATTAATCATTCCCGAAATCAAGAAAGTTGAACTTCTGAAGGTAGCAGGAGCTCAGAAAATTTTTCGAGGCTGCAATCTACCCTGGTGACTCCATACATTTTGAAAGTTTAAAGGTGGCTTCGAGAAGGAGATATACATGGAGCAAACCTAATCCCATTCCACCTACCGTTCAAGAGGTAGTTAAAGAATTTCAGAAATATCAGGTACTCCATCTCATTCGAAATCTTTCTCCTCTGAAATATTAAGAAGTCCTGAAGACAAAAGAGTTGATGATAAAATTCATGAAGTATTGTTTAGGTCAGAAAGTGAAAAGGAATTTATAGATATTATTTTAGACTTGCAAAGGAGGGGAATTAACACTTCAGCCCTAGTAACCCAAGAAGACAAAGAAGAATTTTGGGAAGTTGTTACTTCTGAGTTGTTGTTAGAAAAAGAGCCTCTGGATAGACTTAAAGAAATTGATCCTTTTGAAGTCCTACTAAAATCTAAAGCTGGTTTGCCCGTTCCAAATTAGAGCTCAATTGTTAGTGGCTTGCAGAAAACAAGTAGCCCTCCTCATATCAGTTCTTCATCTTCTGTTTCTGTCATTCCTAAAACTAATTTTCATCTCTCAAGCATGGCTGCTCCTGCTAGGTATGCACCACTCATACTCCCTAATGTTTTGCATGACCTTCCTAGTAAATATGTTGCTAGGATTCCTACTTGGGGTAGTGATGAAGAAATTACAGCAAAGGAATTTGTAGATAGATTTAATGATTTCATAGACAGGGAGGAAGTTGATGATGAAGATGTGAAGCTAAGGTTATTTGCACATAGTTTTATTGGTGAAGTTAGAAAATGGTTTAAAGCCCTTGCACCAGGAAGCATCAGAAATTGGGATGAATTTGAAGATAATTTTTTAAAGAAATGGGGAAACAGAATCAATCCAGTTCAAGCACTTACTGAATATAATAGCCTTATAAGGGCAGTTGATGAGTCTGTTGAAAACTTTTCAAAGAGATTTAATAAATTTTTTGACTCAATTCCAGCTCATTTGAAACCTCCTAAAGCCTTAGCACAAATGAGATATGTTGAAGCATTTGATTATGAATTTTCTATCTTGTTGAGAGAAAGAGAATCACCTTCACTTGCTGAAATGAAAAGTGATGCAGTTAAGGTTGAGGTAAACATGATAGCTGCTAAAAAGTCAAAAATGGGAAAAACTAAATTCAAAGAAGAGGAGAAACCATCAACCTCAACTTCTGAAGACAAATTTGATTCAATGATGAAAACTATGGAGAATTTGATGGATAGGTTAGCTCTTGGAAACACTTCAGCTCCTCCTGTGCAACATGAACCTCAGTTTAGAAATCCTCAATTCAGGAGACCTCAGAATCAGCAAAGGCCAAGAGAAAATAGAAATCAATAGACCGATCCTCCAGTGAGACCTCCTTTTCAGCAAAATTTGGTAGATGAAGAAGATGAACCTGAAATTACTGAAGAATCCATTTATTGTCTTGATGAAGAGATGTCAGGAATTTTCTTGACTAAGGAAGAGCATGATAAGTCAGATTTGGCTAACCAAGAGGGAGAATCGTCAGATTATATAAAGGGATATCGGCATGCCATTTTTGAGATGCAAAAGCAATATAATCTCAGAAACAGAAATGTACCTATCACTACAAGCAAAACACAGCCCAAGAAAGATGCTCCAAATGTTGTTGAAGCTAGAAATGATAACTCAAAGGTGGTTGAAGGTAAAAAGGACACTCCACTTGGTAAGAAAGACACTCACCTTCCTCCTCCTATCAAAGAAGCAGAAAAATTTGTTTATGTTTTCAACCTTGAAAATGAAATTTCAAAAATTAAAATATCAGTCCCGTTTAGCGAGATTCTCAAGGTAAATGAATATAGAAGCAAGATTGTTAAATTGTTAAATTCACAACCAAGAGCTGCTGATATTTTGAATGTTCAAGAAGATAATCCTACTATATATTTGGGTCCAAGGATAGAAGATGAAAAAAATGAAGAGTTTCCTCCTTTTTATGTAAGCATTAGTATTCATGATATGAATTTACATAATGCTATGTTGGATTCTGGGGCTTCACATAACCTTATGCCCAAAGTAATCATGGAAAGGATGGGATTAAAAATCACAAGACCATATAAGGATTTGTTTTCCTTTGATTCAAAGAGACTTCAATGTATTGGTCTAATCAAGGATGTTGTTGTTGGTCTAACACAAATCCCAGCAAAGACAGTTGTTATGGACATTGTTGTGACTGATGTTCCTCCAAAGTTCGGTATGCTATTATCAAGATCATGGGCAGTGAAAATCAAAGGCACAATGCAGATGGATCTTACTTACGCTACTATTCCAGTTTTTGGTGAACAAAGGAGACTGTATCAAGAGACTAGAATGGCTTACATGGTAAGTAGCAAAGATAAGACTCAGAATTTTCATATTTATGCCTTTGATACTGAGCTTGGATCTGCCATTCTTTTTAATTAGTCAACTAATAGTATTGATGAAAAAATAAGAGCAGAAAATCAGCAAGTCAATGACAAACAGATGGAAGAATGGTGGTCACTGTACTTTGATGGATCAGCAGGAAAAGAGGGGGCAGGAGCAGGGATTTGGATTACAAGTTCAACTGATGAGAGTAAGTTCTACTCTTACAAACTAAATTTTGATTGCACAAACAACATGGTTGAATATGAGTCTTTGATTTTGGGTCTAGACCTTCTTAAAAAAATGAAGGCTCAAAATATCTCTGTTCTTGGAGATTCTAAATTGGTTATTAGACAAGTTGAAGGTGTTTATCAAACAAAGGATGTAAGAATGAGGGCTTACAGAAATTTAGTTTTAGACATGTTGGAGAATTTTCAATCTTATTCCTTCATAGTCAAAACTAGAGATGAAAACTCTATTGTTGATTCTCTTGTTGTCTCCGCAAGTCTTTTCATCATTCCCATGCATTCAAATGAAAAATATGAGATTGAAGTTCGTCATAGACCAGCCATACCAGACAATATCACAAACTGGCAAGTTTTTGAAGATGATCAACCGGTGAAGAATTTTATTGAGTTGAAACAAGAGTTTGAAAGTACTCATGTAGATCAGCAAAATATGTTTGTTGATTCTAAAGGAAAATTTGAAATTTTGTAATTGAAGAATAATGCAATACCAAAAGGTCTTATTCCTCTTGAGAAGCTTTTTGATCAAAATGATGTTTTTAAAGTGCCAAAATTACAAGCTGATGAAGAGGAAGTAGAGAGTTGTAATCTTGGTACATTAGCTTTGCCTAAAATGATAAAAATTTCAAAGTTTCTTTCAGCTGATACGAAATTCAAATATATTGAGATGATGCGAAGGTTTATGGATGTTTTTTCTTGGAGTTATGTTGATTTAAAGCAATATGATCCTTCCATTATTCAGCATACTATTCCTATTAAAGACAATGAGAAACCATTCAAATAGAAGTTGAGGAGAATTAACCTCCCATGCCATTGATTGAAAGGGAGATCAAGAAACTCTTTGATGCAAAAATCATTGTTCCAATCAGATTCTCCAATTGGCTTGCAAATTTGGTACCGGTTAGAAAGAAGAATGGAAAAATTAGAATTTGTATTGACTTTAGAAATTTGAACAAAGCATCATTAAAAGACAACTACCCTCTTCCCAAGATGGATACAATTTTGCAAAATATTGTTGGTTCTCAAAGAATGTCAACGCTTGATGGTTTTTCAGGTTACAACCAGATTCTTGTACATCCAGATGATCAGGAGAAAATAGCTTTCACAACACCATGGGGTACATTCAGGTATGCCAAGATGCCTTTTGGTCTCGTGAATGCGAGAGATACTTTCCAAAGAGCAATGGAAATTGCTTTTTCTGAAGAAAAATATAGATCAATGGTTGTTTATCTTGATGATATAATAGTCTTTTCAAAGAAAGAAGAAGATCATTTGAAACACTTAGAAAAAGTTCTGCTGAAATGTAGAAGGTTTGGCATTTCCCTTAATCCTACTAAAAGCATTTTTGCTTTAACTTCAGGCAAATTACTTGGTCATATCATTTCTAAAGATGGAATTAGGATTGATCCTAATAGAGTTAACGCAATTCAAAAGGTAGATTTGCCAAGAAGTAGTAAATAAATTCAATCATTTCTTGGAAAATTGAATTTTGTTAGACACTTCATTCCTAACTTTGTTGAGATTGTCAAAGATATTACAAGGATGTTAAGGAAAGGAGTTGATATCAAATGGACAGCTGAAGCTAGAAGATCTCTTGAGAAAATCAAGCAGGCACTCACACAAGCACCGGTACTCATCAGCCTAGATTTTTCCAAAGAATTTCTGGTTTTTACATTTGCTTCCGAAAACACAATTGTTGGAGTTTTGCTACAAAAAGGAAAGCGAGGTACTAAGCAGCCTATTTCTTTCTTTAGTAAAACATTAGCGAATGTTGAGTTGAAGTATAATATTCTAGAAAAACAAGCCTATGCTTTGGTGAAAGCTATTAAAGATTTCAGAATTTATATTCTGCATTCTCATGTCATGGCATATGTTCCGAGTGTTGTGGTAAAAGACATTCTAACTCAGGCATATCCCAATGGTAAGAGGGGAAAATGGATCGCCAAATTGCTAGAATATGATATAGACATCAAACCAACCAAGTTGGTGAAAGGACAGGCTTGGCGAAACTAATGACTCAGTCAAATCTGGACTATCTTGACATAAATCTGAATGTAGAAATATCAGAAATTTCTGATGATGAAGAGGAAATGGTTGAAATTGAATAGAAATATATCATTTCTGAGTGGTATAAAGATGTGGATTTTGTTTCTACAACATCACAAAGCTCCTACTGATCTAACAAAGTCCAAAGCAAGGTTTGTAAAGTTGAAATCTTTAAGATATTTTGTATATGACAGAAATCTGTTTTGGAAAGATACAGGAGGAATTTTGCTAAATCGTTTTGTTGAGAATTAGACATGGAGCTTAGTGAACAAGCTGCCACTATAACCTTATAGTAATTCTTTAAAAGTTCATTTTTTGATTGCCTGAGCTTTTAGAATATAAAGAGCATGGTCGTGATTCAGCTTGAGATTCTTGGAGCATTGGTCATGTTGGTAAAAATAGATGATTCTATTTTTAATAAGAGTTTATAATGTTTTAATCTGTCAAAATACAAGTCAAATATTATTTACCCTTAATAATATTTAGACCTAAACAGCAGCCACTTCTGTATACCCGCCTTGAGCTACTATATGTACATATAAACGCTAGATGAAATATGGAGTTCAGTGTAGTATTGAGCTCATGCATGGTTGACTTCAGTTGGAATTTAGTGGCAGAGGTTTGGAGGAGTTAATGAGACAAATAGTGGAGTTGTGTTATGTTTATTTTAGTTGAACTAGTTGAGATTAGTTTAACTAGCTAATCAATTAGTTATGAGTGGAGTGAATTAAATATTATTTAATTCATTAATTAGTAACTCATTAGTCAACTCAAGAACACATCAGTTCACTACAGTGCATGATCAGTTCAGTGGAGACCAGTGAAAGAGATAGATGAAAGGGTGAGTATAGCTATCAAGCTATAATTATATTGTTGCTATTTGCAACACCACAGATAAGAGGAGTAAGCCCATGAGGATTGCATGGGGTCAGCCGGTGGGTTTATCTATATAAAGAGGCCATCCCATAGCATTGAAACACGCAATAGGAGGCAAGGTATCAAGGAGTTTTGAACCGCAACTGCTCAAAACTGAAACATTTATAATCGATAGGCATTCAGTACTAGAGAGTATTGTACCTACTAGTTACATGATTTCTCCATTGAGTATTATACACAATAGTCAATATGGGTTTTCATGAGAAGCTTTCCATACATACTCGTTAATGTGTATGATGATTTGATGTGTTATCGCGATTTTATATTTGTTGTATAGTTAATTCAGGTGAGTTGAGTGGGTAGGATTATGTTGTGTATGAAGACATCTTAAATATATGTACTATAGTCTGCATAATTATTTATTATTCAGCAAATTTCTACATGGTATCGGAGGTATTGAAGCAGAGATTGATCATCACAGTGATTACAAACTTATTTCGGTAGACAGAGTTTGCATGCGGGCCAGGTAGCCTCCTGATTCATCTTTCTTCGGAAAGTGAAAGGTCTGGTAAATGCCCCTTGCAGTCAATCTCTGTGCTAGAAATAATTTGTTCTCACAGATCTAGAGCGGTTGAGATTTGAGGTGGAATTCAAAATTTTGCAGCAGTTTTGTTTTCTTGGTGCCGGTGTTGAAAATGTCTTTCAACGGTTTGCGACTCGAATATGCTCTTGAAGGCAGTTCGAATTATGTTGCATGGAAGGATCGCATGGAAGCAGTATTAGAAGATAATGGTCTCAAGGAGTTCGTAGATACGGATGTCCAAAAGCCCACTGATCCTGCTGAAGTCGATGCATGGAAAAAGAAGATGGCGAAGTGTCGAAGGATCCCGTTGGAGGGCGTCAAGGATCATATTGTATCCAGCCTGCATGGAAAGGCTACTCCATATTTAATGTGGAAAGCTTTGACAGATCTATTCCAGAGTAAGAGTGACCAAAGGAAGCTGGCGCTCAAAGATAAGCTCAGGAACATCAAGATGGAGAAGGGCGACAGTATTGCCAAATACCTCAGTATCGCCAAAAGCTCACTGATCGCATGCTTGGTTTCAAGTGTGATGGGATCGGTGTGGTTCTTGGACAGCGGTGCGTCATTTCATATGACGGGAGATCGGGATTTGTTCTCAGATCCGGAGGACAAAGATTTGGGTGTGCACATCGAGATGGGCGATGATGGTAGATACAGTGCGACTGGTATCGGTACCATATCCTTTCAGAGGGAGTCTGGTAAACCCTTTGTATTGAGGGATGTCATGCATGTACCTGGATTGAAGAATAACTTGATCTCTGTGGCGATGTTGGAGGATAAGGGGTATGATGTGGTCTTCAGCGAAGGAAAAGCCTTCCTGCGCAGTAAGACTACTGGAGAGACCCGGAAGATAGGGGTTCGAACTCAGAACCTTTATCAGTTGCAGGTAGATGACTGCGCAGCTATGGCATGCAAGGCGGAAGAAGTGGTGAGCCGGGATGATGAGGGCGAACTATGGCACAGGAGATTGGGCCATCTTCACCATGGAGCTTTGAAGATTCTGCAGCAGATTTCTACTGGACTTCCTAAAGGCACCCTTGCGCAGTCAGATCAGTGCAAGGGGTGTACTTTAGGGAAGTATGTGAAAGCCACCTTTCACGAGAAGGATAGTCGCGCCACGACGATCCTTGAGAGAGTTCACACAGACGTGTGTGGTCCTTTCTCAGTTGCTTCGACAGCAAAGCACAGGTATTATGTGATCTTTGTTGATGGTTTCTCTCGAAAGTGCTGGATCTTCTTCATGCAGAAGAAGAGCGATACATTCGCGAAGTTCTGTGAGTTTAAAGCACTGGTCGAGAAGGAGTCGTGGAAGAAGGTGATTGCTCTAAGGAGTGATAACGGTGGTGAATTCATCTCGGCTGAATTCAAGGAGTTCTGCAGCGCAGAAGGGATTCGGAGAGAGCTCATCGCACCCCATAACCCACAGCAGAACGGGGTGGCTGAGCTGAAGAACAGAACGATCGTGGGTGCTGCACGGGCGATGTTGCATGATCAGGGCCTACCCCTTCACTTGTGGGCTGAGGCATGCAATACAGCAGTGTATGTGCATAACCGTTGTCCTCACAAGGTTCTTGGCATGAGTACACCGGAGGAGGCTTATTCTGGCAAGAGGCCTGATATTTCCCATTTGCGGATTTTTGGTTCTCCCGTCTACATGCATGTGACGAAGGATGCAAGAAGGAAGCTGGATCCGACCGCAGAGGTTGGAATATTTGTGGGGTACACTGATACACCTCACAACTATCGGGTGTATTTGTCAGACAGTCGCAAGACTGTTGTGCGACGAGATATAAAATTTCAGGAGGAGAAAGCCATGCAGTGTTCGCTTGAGAGGGAGATACACTTGCATGCAGATGAGGAGCTGTTAGTTCCTAAGGAGGAGCTTCCGGATGTGGATCAGCCACAAGAGGAAGTTTAGGAGGTGGAAGAAACCACCCAGGCAGCGCCAACCATCAGAGGGCGCATGCGCACTACAAAAGCTGAGCGACTGGCTCGGGATGCAGAGAAGGTTGTAGGACCACCTACAGCACAGCGCAGACAGAGATAGTCACCGGATCGGTACACTGGATACATGGCTCTTGTGAGTCAATGTGTTGTGACGAAGCCATCCTCTTTTGAGGAAGCTGTGGAGGAACCCGCATGGGTTGATGCCATGATCAAATAATATGATTCGATCATCAGGAACAGTGCATGGGAGATTGTCCCAAGACCGGTGGGGAAATCAGTGGTGGGTTCGCGATGGATCTACAAAGTGAAGCAAGCGGTTGACGGGAGTGTGGAGAAGTACAAGGCAAGATTTGTCGCTCGTGGATTTTCATAGATCGAGGGGATTGATTATGAGGAGACCTTTGCACCTGTCGCAAGGTACTCTTCCATACAGATGATCCTTTCTCTCTCAGCGCAGATGGGGTGGCACATTCATCAGATGGATGTGAAGACTGCGTTCCTCAACGGAGTCATTGAGGAGGAAGTGTACATAGAGCAGCCTGAAGGTTTCGAGATCTTCAGCAGTGAGTCGCATGTGTGCCGACTCAAGAGAGCACTGTACGGGCTGAAGCAAGCACCTCGTGCTTGGTACACTCCGATAGACAGCTACTTCACCGGGCTTGGATTCTCCAAGAGTGAGGCGGATCCAAACCTGTACCAGATTGTGGTGGAGGGGAAGCTGTTGATCATCGTACCGTATGTAGATGATCTGATTTTGACTGGCGATGAGCAGTTGATACTTTCATGCAAGGAGGATCTTGCACGAGAGTTTGAGATGAAGGACTTGGGCATCCTTCATTATTTCATGGGATTGGAGATTTGGCAGCGCAGCGGAGGACTGTTTGTTTCTCAGGGCAAGTATGCCCAGGAGATTCTGGAGAGGTTCAACATGCAAGGTTGCAAGCCTGTTGACACTCCTCTTCCTGGTGGTTGGAGGAAGGAGGATGCTACTTCAGCGGAGGTAGTGGATGCCACTGTCTATCGACAGTTGGTGGGGTCGCTTATGTATCCGGTCAATACACGACCCGATATATGCTATGCAGTTAACCAGCTTTCGCAAGCTATGGTTAAGCCTACCAAGCTCTTTTGGAAGGCAGGCAAGCATGTATTGCGCTATATTAGAGGCACATCGGGATATGGTCTATGGTACAGACAGGGGGATGGAGCGAAGCTTTCTGGCTTCACTGATGCAGATTGGGCAGGGAGTCCAACGGACCAGAAGAGCACATCTGGAGGAGTTTTCAGCATTGGGTCGACAGCAGTTTCCTGGTACAGCAGGAAGCAGAGATCCGTGGCACTCAGTTCAGCAGAGGCCGAGTACATGGCAGCTAGTTTGGCTGCATGCGAGGTTATTTGGATGAGGAAGATCCTCGCAGGATTGTTCAGGTTGCATTTGGAGCCTACAGTGATCTACTGTGATAACCAGAGTTGCATTAAACTCTCGGCTAATCCAGTATTTCATGATAGGTCCAAACACATCGACATCAGGTACCATCATATCAGAGATTGTGTTCAGCGGAGAATCATGATGCTTTCATATGTTCCTACGGAGGATCAGGATGCCGACATCCTGACGAAGGCGCTCACCAGGAGCAAGTTCGAATTCCACAGAGGCAGGATAGGGGTTGCAGATAATCCATATCTTGCCGAGAGGGAGTGTTGAGAATGCAGCAAGATGATGGAGCTTAGTGAAATGAAGTCGCCTTCACTAAGTGGGCCCGCAGGCAAATTCTGGCGCAAAGTCTATTTTTAGACTATGTCTATTTTTAGACATATGGAGCATGGTTCGTGGATTCCAGTTTGAGATTCTTGGAGCATTGGTCATGTTGGTAAAAATAGATTAGACTCTATTTTTTAGGTCGAAGAGGTCGAAGGCTATTTTTAGACTGCCTCTCCTAAAAATAGGGAAGTCAAATATTATTTACCCTTAATAATATTTGGACTCTAAACAACGGTTTACTCTCTTGGAGCACTTCAGTTTGAGCTACGGATGTGGCACATGCAACTGCCAGAAGGAAATACGCTTTTCTTATGGGGTATTGAGCTCATGCATGGTTGACTTCAGTTGGACTTCAGTGGCAGAAGTTTGGAGGAGTTAATGAGACAAATAGTGGAGTTGTGTTTTGTTTATTTTAGTTGAACTAGTTGAGATTAGTTTAATTAGCTAATCAATTAGTTATGAGTGGAGTGAATTAAATATTATTTAATTCATTAATTAGTAACTCATTATTCAACTCAAGAACACATCAGTTCACTACAGTGCATGATCAGTTCAGTGGAGACCAGTGAAAGAGGTAGATGAAAGGGTGGAGTTAGTTATCAGTTGTGACTATACTGTTGCTATTTGCAACACACAGATAGGTGGAGTAAGCCCATGAGGATTGCGCAGTTCAGGCTGGTGGTTTATCTATATAAAGAGGCCATCCTATAGCATTGAAACACGCAATAGAGGCAAGGCAATTGGCGGTGAGTTTTGAACCAGTAACCTGTTCAAAACTGAGCTAGATTGTGAGTAACTGTATGAGAAAGTACTGAGTACTTGTGAGGAGTATTGTACTGATTTAGTTACATGATTTCTCCATTATAATATACACAATAGCTGCGGGGTTTTCAGCTATAAGCTTTCCCCATACATACTCTGTTAATATGTATGATGATTTGATGTGTTATCGCTTGATTTTATTTCCGCATGTGTGATGATCTGAGTTGAGTTGAGTGGAAGAGATTATGTGTTGTGTATGAAGATCAAATAGTATGTGACCAGGATAGTCTCGGTGGATAATTATTTATTATTCAGCAAATTTCTACACGTTTAACTGAAGAAGAGGCTGATAAATTCCTTGAAGAATTTCACAAAGGTGATTGTGGAGGACATCATTATTGGTAGGCTACAGCCAATAAGATTCTCAGAGCGGGATATTTTTGGCCAACAATGTTTAAAGACATTTATAAAATAATTGTTGCATGTCACGAATGTCAGATTTTTGAAGGAAGAAGAAACCTTGTGCCTCTACCTTTGGTTCCTATATATGTGGAAGCCCCTTTTCAGCAGTGGGGGTTAGACTTTATTGGATAGATACATCCACCATCATCAGGGCAGCATCGCTGGATTCTCACAGCAACAAGCTACTTCACCAAATGGATAGAGGTGATACCAACAAGGCAAGCTAATGGTTCTGTAATTATTTCTTTTCTAGAGAATAATATATTGTCTAGATTTGGTTGTCCCATAAAGATTATAACAGATAATGCTCAAGCATTTAAGTCCAAGAAAATGATAAATTTCTACCATCAATACCACATCACTCTTGGACATTCTACTGCATACTATCCACAAGGGAATAGTCTTGTTGAATCATCAAATAAAAGCATTTTAAGGATCATCAAAAATATATTGCAGGAAAACAAAAAAGCTTGGCACTTAAAGCTAAAGTATGCCTTATGGGCGGATAGGATTTGTACAAATAGGTCAATTGGGACTTCGCCATATGAACTTTTCTATGGTGCTGAAGTTGTTTTTCCAACATCACTTGGGGTACTAGTCATGAATTTAATTCAAGGATTTGAAGAGGAACCAAATGCCATTCAGAGGAGAATCAATCAGCTGATAGCCTTATAGGAAAAGAGAAGTGAAGTCTATGATAGCCATCAGCAGGTTCAAAATAGGATCAAGAAAGCATTTGATAAGAAGATCAAAGAAGATAGTTTCTAGCTACAAGATAAAGTGTTGAAGTGGGAGGCCAAAATTGAAGAAAAGGGCAAGCACGGTAAGTTTCAGAATTTATGGAAGGGACCTTTTAAGATTGTTGGTTTTCATGGGAACAACACTTTTATATTGCAGGAAATTGATGGAGGATCATATGTTGGAGGGCCTGTTAATGGCAGGTTCCTAAAGCATTATGTTTATTGAAGTTTTATCAGTCACTCATGACATTGTATATATTCCATCTTTGTCAATTTTATTGCTAATAATGACAAGCTGAAAGAAAAATCTTAAGCCCGAAGCGAAGGCCCAAACAGTTTGAAGAAGATGCTTGTCAATATAAATTTCTATTTTTATCAAAAATGGATAGCACTGGAGCTGCGGGTTCTTAGTGTACCACAGGGGCACACTATCCCAAGTGGAGCCACTGTTATCACTATAAAAGTTTTTCCAAACTTGAACAGTTTATATTTGTTCCTAAGTCATGGTCTTAGAATAGAGGTTAAGGCATTTTTATGTTTTTAGAGTCTAAATCATAAGGTTAGAGTCTCATATCCATCATTAAATAAGGTCCAACAATTTTGTTTCACACTTTAAAGGTCCCATGTCATGTTTCGGAAACCATCTCTCTAGTCACTTTAAAAAAAATTCGAATAAGCCACGAAACCACGTTTTCGTAGCGCAGACAATGTAAAAAACTGCTTTTGTGCTACGAAAACACTGGTCATTTCATAGCGCAAAACCCTGAAAATACATTTCACGCGCTACGGAATCAGGGATTCGTAACCAATCCTGTCCAACTGTCAAATCCATCAAATTCCGTTAAATTTTCATGAGCAGGTGTCAGTCCACAAATCCTTTCTCCCGCATGCAACTATTCACAGCCATCATGAGATTCGTTAGGGGTCATTTATCATCCGTAATTTTAAAATTTGAAATGGGATGGTTGTCCTTGGTTATATTTTCTCATGCAAAAACATTTTCTGCATGTCTTTCTTCGAATAACAAGCTCATGGTAAGCATAAAACAGAGTTTTTGAGCCAGTTATCAAGCGAGGCTGAAACAGTTATCAAGCAAGGTTGAACCCTTAATCAAGCGAGCCAGTTTATTACAGGTTTTCTGAAGCCACAGGGATTCCAAGTGAAAGACGATAGAGGAAAAAAGAAACCACAGATCAGGCCATTGTTTGAGAACGGAACCCGAAGGCATAGAAGCTCTCACTAAGGATAAACCAGTTGAAGAAGTTTTCAAGAAAGTAGGATGCTGGAGATTCTGCGAAAAGCTACAGGGAGGTCATAATCAAGTCACAAAAGAATTTGCCATCAATTTTACAGGTTCAAATACAAAATTTTGATGTTTAAACTTACCAATTTCTCCTGAAGTTATATCTTTAGTGATAGAGATTCCAAGAGGGGAAGAAAGGTGGTTCAACAAGTTCAGGTTTGAAATGGAACCTTGTAAAATCTTTTTGAAGCCAGAGTTTTTGGACACAAATTTAACCAAAGCAGTGCCAAGAGGTTATGTCAAAGATACATATGCTAACCTGCTCTCCAACATTCAAAGTTACTTCACTTGCGAAGGAAGATACCATAAGGTGTATTGTTACCATTTCAAACTCTTATTGCATTTCACTGGAATAATTTCTCTGGATTTACCTTTCTTTTTGTTTCGGAGTTTGGCCAAGATGGCAGATAAGGTGCAGATGAAAACTCAGGCATGTGAAACTTCATTATTTCATCATGTTCTTGTCAAATTAATAGTTTTGCATGAGCTTCAGACAGTGAATAGAGAATGGTCAGCGTTTTTTTTTTTTTTTTTTTTTTTTGGATTTGTGGTGGAAACATATGGAACAGGTGTTAGCCCTAGGGCCAAAGAAAAATCACCATCTAAAATCACTGACCCTGCAGAAACAAGATCGAAGAGGTTCAACAAGTTAAAGCCTAGAAAACAAGTGAAAGGGCCAGAAATTAAAACACCAGTAATTTTCAAGAAACCCCTCAACCTACACAAAGGAGGATAACCAAAGGTAAGAAAGCAGTGCAGGAACAGTCAACCAGTAAAACAGCTCAGAAAAGGTTGAATAGAAGTCAAATAGCAAGGGAAAAAGGTAAAACAGGGGTTTCAGAAGAAAATCCGGGTTTAAAGGGTAGCTTGAATGATATTTTACAAGCTATTGATATTAAGTAATCTTCTTTAGTGCAGGCAGATTTTATAAATTTGGATGAAGGGAAATCTAAGAAGATCAAGTCTTCCAAAAAACTGGATTTTAATGATGAAATTTCAGAGTTTGTGTTCAAGCCCAGAAGGCCTCTAACTAGGAATTCAAAAAAGTTGCAAGGATTGGATGTGGAATTAGAAAAAACTAGAGAAGTTTCAAATGATTATGAGGAACCATAGACCTTTCATCACCTATGCTTGAGGATGACAGAAACAGAGTTTTCCATACTCAAAGAGAAAAGATCAGTTATGAAGGAATGAAAGAAAAGTTAAGACTAGCTAATCTTCAAATTGCTAGGCTTGAGAAGAAAGTAAGAAAACATGTGGTGGAGAAGATAAACTTTGATAGAATTAAAGCTCTGTGGGAAATTGAAAGAGTTTCAAATCTTGAAACAATCAGCAGTGAAGCTCAATTTTTCACCTGGACCCTGCCTGCAATCAAACAGGCCAAGTTTGTGAGAAGGGTAAATGTAAATTTAAGGGATACTAACAGGAGGTTAAAGAGGCACATTGAAGATCTTGAAATCCAATTGGCAAACTCTGAATAAAGTCAGCTATAGCAGAAGTAAGACAGTAAGTGACAAATCCCTGATATAATTTTGTTTTGGGAAGGTCATCACTTTTGGAAACCATGGCAAAGTTGACTTATATTGATTTCAAGGTCCATTAGCATCAAATTCATCATTAAAGACTGTAGATATTCTCAAGATTTAAATATGGTGAAGAAATTGTGTAAATATGGAGACACGCAGCAGTTTTGTAGCGCGCTACGAAACACGGTAGTTTCTTAGCGTGCTATGAAACTGTTGTAGGTGCAGTTTTAAACGTTTTGATAAGCTTCCAAGAGGTAAACACCAGGTTTTTGAAGTTTTGATGTTGTTAGAAGATGGAAATCAGTCAGAAATGAAGTTCTAGCTGTTAAAGCAAAGGAGATTAGATGTTGAGAGATATTTTACAAAAGCATAGCTACTGCGCTACGAAAACAACTAATATTTTTGTAGCACAAACATATCAGATCTCTTCACACTCTTTTAGGAACTTAATTTTTCACAGATGGAAGGACATGGTTCTATGGGGGTGATAACACATATCACTTGTCTAAATAGGTCCATTTTGTCAATAAAAGGATTCAAGGAGCATAAATTAAGGTTACAGCTATATTGCAGGAAACATGTTCCTAGTTTTCAGGACAGATAAGGGATAAGATAACAAAATATGACAATAAGGTTATGGACATCATCAAGGTCGAAGATTAGGAGGAGCAGCTGTCAAACACAATATTTAATTTTCAGATAAGGTTGTTTTAGTCATAAGAAAGAGTTTTACTCCTAATTTTATTAGGACTCTAGAACAGACAGTTAACTGTCACATGTAATTAACAGTCAATTTTGAGTAAATAGGTGTCAATCTAAGATAGAATTCGAATTCCTTTGAAGATGGATCATAGTATCCAATGTTGTAATGACTCTATAAGAGAGATGAGGTCGAATTCCTCAAGGTTGCCAATTTTCATGAACAAGCAAACTATGTGATTATAGCAGACTGTGTGTTTTTATCATAATACAAATATTGGCTTACTACTCAGGATTCAGAAAAAGTTTTTTAATGTGTGACCTTACTATGGATTTCCTTATCTATCTATTTGCAGTGGTATAAACATATGTTACTTAGAATTCATTGGAAAATGCTCTAACTTCTTACATATGTTTATAAACTGTGTTTTGTTCACTCTGTTTTTGTTTCACTGATGCACTTAGGAACTCTAAAATGCCCTGACTTCCATGTTAAGCTGATGTTGATGTTTTGTGGGAAAATACCTAGACTCCATTGCCTAATAGATGTTTGTTGATCATTATCTCAACCAGTTATACACTTTTATCCAACTTATTCCTAGAGTTAGCCATCTAATTCTTAATTCAAAATCTTAAACCTAGTGAGAGAGCCCTCTCAGGTTGAGGGGGCTAAGACTCAACTAAAAGTCTGGTTTGAAATAGTTACACTGAGGTAGCCTGACCAACAGCCTATCAGGTCCTATTTTGGTGATAACACCTCTAGCCCTAGAGTGGGTATAGAAACAAAGAGACATGCTAGAGTGTAGGTTCCTAATTACAGAATGAAAGAGGACACGGTAGATCAACCTCCCTGGATTCTAATGTTGTCGTTACATCTGTAGTGGTGGTCGCCTCTCACTCCTGCCTTGGCAAGTCACAATCCTTCTGCAGTCATGCTCGGAGAACTTCACATAGAACAGTAAACAAGAGCAGCATACAACATAATAATTCCATTCGTAATCACTAACCAGTCAAAGGGGGCTAAGCATATTGCATTAAACAAATGACATAACACAAAATGGGAACCCAAACAATAGTCACATATATATTGATAGAAGGAATAGGTAAAACCAAAGCTTTGACGTCGCAGTCTCCTCCAGTGGGGTTCAACCGAAGCGCGTCTCAGATACTCGTTAGGGGATTTGGACGAGATGAGGGCATGGGCTTAAGCTCTCTCAACGAAGTTCCTTTTTTTTATCTCTTAAGAAATTCAACTCTAGTAATTCAATTCTCCGTGTTCAGCTAGCTTATGCAAAGAGAGATAGCTTCTTTTTATAGAGGAAATGGAGGAGGTTAGGATCCCTACAAAGGTGGAAGGGAGGCCTATCCTTTAGGAGGTTCTCATGGGAGGTGGAAACCATAAAATAAAGGAGGGAGTCTGTGGTTATTCAGTCCAACCACTCCCAATGACTCATCCTCGAAGTTGTTGAAGTGGAATCTTCGCCTCTATTTTTAAAAAACATTCCATAAACAGCTCGACGCGGGTGTCTAACTAGGACAGAGCACCAACTGGCATGGGGCCCAGTGTTAATCTTCCTCATCGGCGCGAGGGTAGAACTGACTACTTGTGCCAAGGCAAAAACAAGGGTTTCTGAAGCTCTGCTCAGGGAATTGTCAACAGAAGGAATATTTCTCTCATGTAAAGGGATGCAATGATGGTATTTGCAAGGCATGACACTTCTTATTAGTCACAGAAATAACCCTCCATTGTGCGAGTTGGGGATTGTAGGGACAGTGAAAAAATTTTGTGTAACAGATGCCCCCTAAAGCATGAGGTCCGAGGGAGAGGGAGGGGCGAAATTCTTAATGAGAACACGTTCGAACCAAACACCGTTGTCGAAAAACCTGCAATTACAAATACAACTGATATCTCTGATACATGAACATGTGGTATGGGCGCAGCCATCCATAATAGAGTACATAACAACTGAGATCCAAGGTATGGATGCAACCATCCAGCAGTAAGGATCAACAAATAGATTTAGGCATGGTCGCAACCATCCAATCAAAAGAGTCATGTAATAAGTCATGATAATCCAGAAAAAATCCGTAGCCTGGATTTTATCAGACAAAACCCAAGGTCTTGTGCTCCATCTCGACCCGAACAAGTACAATTTCAAGCATGCGAATATATGAGCTAAATTCGAACGTGCAAGAAAATCGTCTGATTACCAGCCAATCATGAAAGTCGTCAACAGACGCGAGAGAAACCACCAATAATGATAATGGCCCTCAAGGTATGAAAGGTACAATCCACAGAATGTGAACAGTGATATGATGTCGAACACCTGCAGAATCACTCGATCAAAGGCCAATGATGTGAACCTTGCATCGAATGCAAAGAATCTTCCATTGAGGCATGCAGGCTCCAAGGTACTGGAAGGGAGTCTCTAAATCAAATTCCTAGATAATGATATGAGGTTGATAGAAAATGACCTGGTCGAAGGAGGGCCATAATGTTTCCCACATCATCGACACGAGACCGAGAAAAATGATGATAGTGAATCAAGACCAATAGAGAATCAGAAGAAGGTTGAAAACTACAAAGGCAAACTTCTCTTGAACATATCAGCGACATGACACTAGATTTGGTAGTATTTGACATCAAGGGATCTGAGGTCATGATGATGTGGCAGATAGAAAATGAGAGGTCAAAAGAGATTACCCAAACCCATGGAGGAAACAATGACGAAATGAGATGTCCCCAACCCGACACGAATGCAGACAAGTGCCATGTTCAAGAGCGACATACTGCCAACATAACTAGAAATAAGGTCCATTTTCCCCCACCATTTCTGGTGAGTACCCCGATTATTTTTTAAAACAAGCTTGAAGGGGATAGCATATGCTTGCAATGTAAGTTTTTCCTTCGGAAAAATCCAACCTAGTACATTTTACGAGCCCTAGGAAGGAGGAACTCGAGGAACATCATGGTGACAAAGTCTGATGTCATCAGGGTTTAACGAGTCTGACAAAGGGAGAACTCGGCATCTTTTCATGTTTAGAGAGTTTGAAAAGAAAGCGGAAAATAAAACACCAGCACGTCCCTTTTCGTAGATATTCTCTCAGATCTGAAAAGGTAGAAAACAATATATGAAAGAACCTCTTAGTCGCGATAGGCTAAGGTATTCCTTTTTCGTAAATAATCCATCCCAACCCGAAAAAGGGGTAAACGTATACTAGGTAGATATCATTTCGCACCCATTTAACAAGTTCAAAACAACAAGACTCTCGGCAATATTTCCAATTTTAGAGAGTCAGAAAAGAGTTGAAAGATGACTCCAGTAGTGACTTTTTCGTGTTTTTACCGAGTCCGAAAAAGTATAAAATATAACTCATTACTTCATCACTGTCGCATGAAAACCTGTCGTTGCACAAGAGACACGTGTAAAACCCATTTCTCGAAATAATATAATAAAATAATCGAAAAAACATGTCTTAAAACCTAATTAAGGTTGTGAAAAAGTTATAAAATGCCAAAAATGGTAAAAATAATTACTTTTCACTTTTTACCTCTTATGGAGCAATAGTTACCCATTTCACACTGCGATTTTGCGGCGATGATAGCGGACAATCCGGCAAACCAATCTTGAATCCGTCAGTTCCAGGTAAGAGCCAACACCTTTCCCTTCATTTTGAGTCCTCTTTTATGCCTAAAAACCTCAATTTTGATTTCTGAGGGGGGGAATTGTAAAATTTAGGGCACGGCGGTTGGCGCGAGTTTAGGGCACGAACTCGCGCCAATCACCTATTTTTCTTAAATAGGGTGCGCCCATTGGCGCGAATGTTTGAGAAACAGTCGCGCCAACAGCACAAACCATTTTTATGCTCAAAATTCCAATCAATAGACCCAAATTTTCACAAATTCAATTTTTTAATTAGGCTAACATTGTCCATGTAATAATGTTCGCAGGTACGAGGCGGTAAAATGGTAATAGAATTGAAAGAATGGGAACACAGCGAAGAGGATGAGCTTGCCATGGAAAATGAGAGATGCATGGAAGCCCTCAGAGACTGTGGACTAAAAAAGCTCTTCTTAACACCGTGTCTCCGAGCTCAACTGGAGCTGCTACAGTATTTGATCAGCATAAGGGATGAGAATCAGGAAAATTTCATCCTTTGAGATCAGGAACTTGAGATTGACGTCTCTGATGTCTATTTCATAACAATATTATTGCGAAGGGGAGCAACACCAATCTTAACTAGCACCCGGCCTTGCATGGAGAACATGTCCATGGTGATTGACAGGGTATGCCCAGGGGCACAGAAGGGATCATGAAGTGGGAAAGTCGATATTGAGACTATCCCAGACTTGTTACTAAAAGTAGTGCTACATACCATCACATGAGCTGTGGGATATCAAGCACCACACGATGCAACAAAGACACATTTTCTTCTTGTTGTACACTGTTTGTCACCGACCATCTACAACTGGGTAGAGGTTGTGACAATAAACATGAAACGCCAACTAACAAAATGCAAGAAGGCCAAATTGAAGAAATTTGGTTATGGGTCTATCTTGGTATCGTTCTTCTTGGAACGACTACCAATCTTTCAGCGGTAGGAGGTCATAGTCCCGACACCACCAACGAGGGAGCCACGGATGGCCCGATGGGTAGCTCTGATGCCAAGGGTAGGGGGCGGTCAATAGATTTCCTGGAGACTGGAATTATTTGATTGGCTCCGCCAACAGTTAATTGTCGAGGAGGACTAGCCCTACTCTGATACAAATTTCACTGGTGATCCGGACCTCCCACTCCGGAGGGAGAGGATTGGGATGAAGATTTGGGTAAGACTCATTTTTTCAATTT
Organism: Pinus albicaulis; assembly: GCA_034641835.2. Lineage (NCBI taxonomy): Eukaryota > Viridiplantae > Streptophyta > Pinopsida > Pinales > Pinaceae > Pinus > Pinus albicaulis. The sequence continues at coordinate 1,154,797,993 of CM076584.1, forward strand.
TCATGAGTGTTTTGATTTTTTTTAAATTATGTATGTTCTGACATTAAATCCATGTGTTTGCAGATGTTGGCCCAAAGAGACCTGCAGGTATGTCACTAATAGAGAGGCGAATCCCTTGCGATTTCGACCCTCATGGCAAGGGAGGCGAGGAAGACGAGATCGTGTGCAATTTGGAGGGAATCACACGTGGAGTCCCGGACTATGCACGATTCGACGATGTTCCTTGTGCCTACCAGAGACATACCGTAGGGGTGCCCAGCCAAATTCACCGCTTGTTGAGGCTGTTGGTACGGGCAGTGACATGCTATCATGAGCATCATGCCGATTAGACACCTAGGTTTTTTATCTGCATATTTTGAGAGACATGATGTCTCAGGATGTAACAAAAACACACATATTTTTTGAAGTTATGATGTACACTAATGCAAACATTCGATATATATATATATATATATATATATATATATATATATATATATATATATATATATATATATATATATATGTGTAGGTAAGAAAGTATATGTATGTATGTATATGTATATGTATATGTATATGTATATGTATATGTATATATATATATATATATATATATATATATATATATATATATACACACACACACACACATCTATTTTCCTACATGGATATTTTACATATGATGATGATTTTACAAATTATGCAAATGTCTATAAAATACAATGTTGGCCATTGTATCAGTTAATGCATTCATTCGTCTAGGAATATGTTGATATGTAATAAAATCAAAATGTCTTTCTAGCAAACGAATACGTAAATACAATCTCAGAATGTACGGATTTCTAACCGAATAATGACCATTGACCTGAAGAATGACAAGCTGTGAATCTAGATTTCCAAGCAATGCGCGTATGCCGAGGTTGATCGCCTTGGATAATAGTTCAATGACAGCACTATATTTAGCGACATTGTTTGTAGTTTGTCCTAGACAAAAACCTTGCAAATCTATCAACTCACTAGCAGAATCATAAATTACCCAGGTTGCTGAAGAAAAATTTCTGGTACTGCAAGAAGCACCATCCGCGAAACCGACATAAGGGATAATAGACATCTACATAATAAGCAAGACCCAATAAGCAGGAAAAAATGCTCAGAAAGCACACCAAAACATGTACAACAATGAAAACAACACCTATATACACAAATCATGCATGAATGACTCACGCATAATATTTTTGAGATACAACCCATTTCTGGGTTGTTCTAGAGGATGACCTTCATAATCAATGAGCTCATAAGCCCCATTATGCAACACGCGTTTAATAATGTAGGGCCCATACCACATGGGTTCAAATTTGCCTGCCCCCAGCTTATCGTGACCTTGGTCGTACAGGAGGACGAGATCTCCTTCAATGAAGGAATGAGGGGAAACCAACTGGTCAAAATGAGCTTTGACTCGCTTCTTCTTTGCTTCAATAACCAGAGCAGCAAAGCGGTGGGTTTCATCCAACCTTTCTAAATTAAGGAGACGCTCTTCTTCTGGCGAAGTGTTCAGCAGCAATTCAACAACCAACTTGAGCGAAGGTATTTCACATTCAATCGGAAGAATAGCTTTCAGACTGTAAACAATTGGAAAGGAGTGAATCCGGTTGTGTTCTTAATAGAGGTTCGGTATGCCCAAAGAGCCAAAAATAACATGAGATGCCAATTGGATTTGTGGATCCCAATCGTACGTTGAAGCATGGTGACAAGAACTTTGTTCACAGCTTCAACCTGACCATTGGCCTGAGGGTAGTACAACATTGAGTTGTCGTGACGCAGACCCAACTTAGAAGTCAACTCCACCACCATATAATGTCGAAAATGGGAACCATGATCGGTAACGATGGCTTGAGGGATGCAAAACCTAGCAATGATATGATTGAATATGAATTGAGCAGCTGTCTTATCGTCAGTGGCAAGTGTAGGCATTGCTTCGGCCCATTTGGTGAAGTAGTCCACGGCTATGATAATATAGGCAGGTATGAATGGGACGCCCTGCTTTAATAATCGTGTGAATTCGATCCATAAGGCCAGCCTTTATAAAGTCAGCCTTTGGTCCAACAAGGACAACCCTCCAGTCTGTTTGGTCAACCTCAGAATCAACCAGGACCATCCTATGCCCTGCGGGGAAAATCTATCCACCACAGGGATAACCTGTTGCACCACAACCGCAACCACACGTTTAGTATGGCCAAAACCTTATGCAACAAGGACAACCCTGCGGTCCTCCTCCGGGTCAACCTGGCTATCAAGGACAACCTGGTCCATCCCAACCATCGAGCCAACCTTTCCCACAAGGGCAACCCGGTGGTCTTCAGTATCCAGTTCAACTAGCTCAGCAGTCGGTTCAACTTGCTTCTCAGCAGGTTCCATCGGTTCCGCAGCCGATTCTACCTGTTTATCCAACTCAGCTAGGTCCACCTACTCAGCAGCCCACTCAACCTGCTCAGCAAGGTCCGCCTGCCCAACCACAAGGCATTTATTACCCTCAAGGTCAATATCAACCGGTATATAATGCACCCCAAGGTTTTTACCCTCAAAATCAACCGCAAAGCCATGCTTACATTCCGCAACAGAATCCCTACATTTCTTAGCAGGGGCCTCAATGGTCTACTCAGACTCAGTATCTTGGTCCCCAACCCCAAGATCAACAGAATTATCCTGCTTTTAACCCCTATGGTCATAATCCTCTGGGACAGAATATCTAGGGGCAGAATTTCTCTCGAACTGGGTGGAATGTGAACACAGGTCCTTATTAGAGACCTCCAATAGCTTTTAATCCTCTCCATAAGATGGTCCTAGTTGATTCTGAGGTTGACCGATAGACTAGAGGGTTATCCTTGTTGGACCAGAGGTTGACCTTGTAAAGTCTGGCCTTGTGGACCAGATTCATACGATTATTTAGTTAGGTATGAAACGGCATAGAAAATTAGCCTTCCCTTGTAAACTTTGCAACTAATGCAATGAGGAGGGAGAGGGAAGATTGATAATAGCCTCAAACTTGAGCGGATCGAGACGAATTCTGTCTTTAGACACGATAAACCCCAAGATTCTACCAGAATCAATGCAGAAGATGCACTTGTGTGGATTAAGTCGAATGTTGTAGCGTCGACAACGAAGAAAAATCTGACAAAGATGGTCCCCAGTGGAGTCGCCAATTTGTTAAGCAGGTAAATCCTCTCTACAGACAGAGATGATCCCTCTAGCCCTAGAGTGGGTCTAGAAACAAAGAGACATGCTAGAGTGTAGGTTCCTAATTACAGAATGAAAGAGGACACAGTAGATCGACCTACCTGGAGTCCAATGTTGTCGTTACGGCTGTAGTGATGATGGCCTCTCACTCCTGCCTCGGCAAGTCACAATCCTTCTGCAGTCATGCTTGAATACCTACACATAGAACAGTAAACAAGAGCAGCATACAAGATAATAATTCCATTCATAATCACTAACCAGTCAAAGAGGGCTAAGAATATTGCATTAAATAAACGACATAACACAAAATGGGAACCCAAACAATAGTCACGTATATATTGATATAAGGAAGGGGTACAACCAAAGCTTTGACGTCACAGTCTCCTCCAGCGGGGTTTAGTCGAAGCGCGTCTCAGATACTCGTCAGGGGATTCGAACGGGATGAGGGCATGGACTTAACCTCTCTCAACGAAGTTCCTTCTTGTTTTATCTCTTAAGCAATTCAACTCTAGTAATTCAATTCTCCATGTTCAGCTAGCTTATGCAAGGAGAGAACTTATTTTTGTAGAGGAAAAGGAGGAGATTAGGATCCCTACAAAGGTGGAAGGGAGGCCTATCCTTTAGGAGGTTCTCATGGGAGGAGGAAACCATAAACTAAATGAGGGAGCTCGTGGTTATTCAGTCCAACCACTCCCAATGACTCATCCTCAAAGTTGTTGAAGTGGAATCTTCGCCTCTATACTTAAAAAACATTCCATAAACAGCTCGGTGTAGGTGTCTAACTAGGACAGAGAGCCAACTGGCACGGGGCCCAGTGTTTATCTTCCTCATCGACGCAAGGGTAGAACTGACTACTCGCGCCAAAGAAAAAACAAGGGTTTCTGAAGCTCTGCTCAGGTAATTGTCAACAGAAGGAATATTGCTCTCATGTAAAGGGATGCAATGACGGTCTTTGCAAGGCACGACACTTCTTATTAGTCACATAAATGACCCTCCAATGTGCGAGTTGGGGATTGTAGGGACAGTGACAAAATGTTGTGTAACACCTCCTCCTTTTGCTTCTGCAACCCTGCCTCTACAATCTCACTCACTGAAATCGAATTCTCTTGCTTCAGAATCGATTTCCTTTGGGTACTGAGAGTGTCCCCTACTTGATTTCCAAATGGCCCTCAAGTCTCTTCTTATAGTCTTCTCGTTGATGAATCAACGGCCAATATTATATCATTAATCAGTGGCTCAGATTAAAAGATGACTTGATCTTTGTTTTCTAGAAGATTCACACTTTTTGTCTATTAATACCCTTTTATTATTTAATTTCCTTAAGTTTAAACTTAGGGTCTACATTAAATTAATTAATTATTTTAATAAAGTCATATCCGAGTGTAATTTCCGCAAACGATTTTTGGGTTCTCTGGATAACCAATGTCCAATCCTCTCTACCAAAAATGAGACTTAGAACACTTCCCAATGCTAAAGAAATAAACAAAATAAGGCACTCTGTGTGGTAGGTTCTTTATATGCTCTTTCCTTTAGATAGTATGATCATGTATAGCATCATATAGATAAGCATATGATAGTAGCATGTCTAGAATTTACATGATAAATTTGCTTTGTAAAGATCATCTAGATAGATAGACCATTGTTGCATAATGTTCATCTAGGTATTATCTAACATTATGTTAGAATTTCTCATCTTTCTTATTTGAATAATCATGATTCAGGAAGGACCATAATTTTGGAAGGTCCTTTGGAAAAGAATCATGACAAGGTTAGTATTCATTCCATGTAATGTGGAATCAATACTATCAAAGGGATGAAGGAATGCAATGGGTCAAGTTGCAAGATCACTTTAGGGCAGATAGCTAGATGATTGAGTAAAACCATAAGAATGCATGTTGGATTAAAAAACTTTAGATAAGATTCATAAGTATAGAATCTTGTGAAAAGAAATTTGGTCATAAAATATGCTCAAGTATAAGGATATATGATTCTTGAAAAGAATATGATTTGACTTACTCTAAGATAAGTAAAATAGTAGGAATTTATCTATAATATATAAATAGTGATTAACATCCAATATAATCTCTGGAATAAAATTTGTAACTTAGTAATCAGGGTCGATCCTTGGGCACTCTGATGCATGAAGGAAGTTTCAATTGGAGATGGTCTATGAGGATGTTGACGGTATGATAAGGTCATAATTATGAGGTAAGTTTGATTTTAATTGTTGGTTATTTGGCTAACATATTATTTTTCTATTTGGAAAAATGTTGCAAGAATACATGATAATAGTTGAGACAAGTTCAACTGTATGAATGAAGAGTATTGAGGGAAGCTCAATATATGATACCTGGCAACCATCAATTAGTTGATATTATCATGAAGATAAGCCATAAGGATTGTGGTTTGGGCATCCACTATAGAAAAGAAGTTTGGAATAATCTTTGGTTTTAAGAGGGAGAAAATGGAGACTCCTTGAATAGGAGTAGGGAACTATTCTCTAAGAAAATCAGGGATATCCTCTCTAGTTGAGATGGAGCAATGTTGGACATCACATGTGGATTCCCTAATTCATGTGTTAAGAACTTGAACATGACTAACAGCCATAATTCTAAGTGAAGGCCTTGAAGAGAGAATGGTAGAGGATTGGATAAGCATTTTTGGTTTCAATGAGGATAAAACATCCAAGAAAGGAAAGGCATCGAAAATATTTAAGGATGGGGTAGGAATCCAAGATAAGAGTGGTCGAAGAGGACCGATATTCTTTGAGGACTCAATATTGGAGGTTGAAGACAAGAATATTCCTAAAAGGGCATACCTTGTGGACATCTGGATGGGGTATGTGCTTTGTAGAGGTAGTGCGGTATCACATAATGCACTTAATTAAAGAAAAGGTTGTCTAGTTAGGCCTCAAAGACAATGTTGGTCATGATGATGATGATGCTTAGAGTATGGCTTATTAATCCGACTAGGCTTGTGAAAACTCTTCAGTTTGAGATATGATGTTATACTAGTTGTACAATTATTAATACCTCCCTAGTTAAGAGGGAATGTTGAAATGTAACTAGTCTCAGTCTTCATAATTGTTGTTGTACTCATTTAAATATGTATCCTACAGACAAAAAAAGAAAATAAAAATTTATTATTATTAAAGCATGGGTTTTATGCCCTTTATTGATGGTCTTCTAGGTAAAGGCATGTTATTCATGCTTATAGGGTTTGTTAGGAATAGGATTTATTGTCATGAGTCAAAGGAGTCAACATCGTGTTTATAAGACCCTTTCGGGAAAAATGTATTTATAAAAAGAATTATTTTTGAGACTAGAATGTCTTGGAATCTCCTAAAGTACAAGTCGGCCTTGGAAACATCAAGTCGGCCTAAATGAGGGAAATAAACCCCTTGAGAAGGCTATATAAAGGAGCAATTCGACCTCATTCAACCAAGAATATTCGATCATCATGTTTGAAGTTTCTATCGAAGGTAAAAAAATGGGGTGCAGAATAGACCGAAGGTACAAAACCATGTGCGAAATAAGTCGAAGGTACAGAACTCGGTGCGTAACAAGTCAAAAGGTACAAAATCGAGTGCGAAATAGACCAAAGGTATAGAATTGGGTGCAAAATAGGTCAAAGGTATAGAACTCGGTGCGGAACAGGTTGAAGGTACAGAACAGGATGAAGGTGAAAAATTGAGGTAATAAACTGAAGGGTCAAAGTAGTTGTGCAAATTGCAGGGTTAAGGCTGGCAAGTCGAAGTTGCAGTTGGTTGGTGCAGGTTCAAGGAAGGACCTGTTGGAAGGGCTTAGTTGGTACTTGGAGAAGGACTTGGTCTAGGGTTTGGTTTTTGTATCTCACTTGAAGCAGATTCTAAGAAGAGAAGATTTTTTCCGAGTTTTCCCCTTGGAGGGGTTTTTCCCTAACCGAGAACCTAATTTATGTGTCCTCTTTTGTTACTGTTTAGTTCTAACTAAAGAACATAAAGAAGACTAATAAATTTCACAAGATAATATTAAGGTTAAGGAAAATAAGAATTACACGCTGCCACTTTACATTTTTTCAACAGAAAATTCCCACAACCTTAAAGCACCTTCGAGGATTTCTCAAGTTGACAAGGTATTATCACAATTTTGTTAAGAATTATGGGAAAATAACAGCACCTCTAACAACATTATTGAATAAAGATGCATTTTCTTTGGACTCTGAAAGCAACGAAGGCCTTTGAACATATTAAAGAGGCAATGTGCTAAGCTACAATCTTAGCTACACCACACTTCACAAAAACCTTTATTGTGGAATGTGATGCCTCAGGTAATGGAATTGGTGTTGTTTTAATGCAAGAAGGAAGACTTGTTTCTTTTGAAAGTCGTCCAATCAAGGGAACTAATTTACACAAACCTATTTATGAGAAGGAAATGTTGGCAATACTACATGCCCTAAAGAAATGTAGGAAGATACTTCAAGGTAAAATCATATCATGATAGTATTAAATACTTCTTTTAACAAACATTATCTTCAAAAGAGCAGCAAAAATGGGTCACACAGATGTTGGGTTATGACTTTGAAATCATCTACAAAAAAGGGAAGCAATATGTTGTTGCAAATTCACTCTCAAGAAGGGATCAAGATGTGGAGGCATTGCTTTGTGTCATTTCTATTATCCAAACTAATTGGATAATTAAATCAAGGGATGGATATAAAAAATGACAAAGAAGTGTGGACACTCATTCAAAAATTGTAACAAGATCCTAGTGCATTTGATACATTTATCTAGAAAAATGATTCATTGCAGTATAAAGATCGCTTATATCTATGTAAGAACTCCAAACTCAAACAAAAGGTTCTTTTAGAATTACACACCTCTACTATAGGAGGGAAATCACTATGTTTAAAAACTTATCGAAGGGTCAAGAAGGAATTCTTTTTGGATGGCCTTAAATCTGATATTCAGAAGTTTGTGGCAGAATTTTTAGTTTAAAAACAAAAGAAATTCAAGACAATTAAGACCTTGGGTATTTTACAACCATTAGCTATTCCAAGTCAGGATTGGGAGGAGGTATCAATAGATTTTATCATATATCTACCCAAGTATGAAGGAAAAAATGTCATTGTGGTGGTAGTTTATAGACTTACCAAGTATGCATACTTTTGTGCATTGTCTCATCCTTTCAAAGCTAGTACAATTGCTATTGCATTTGTGGAAACAATTCAAAAGCTACATGGAAACCCAAATATTATTGTAAGTGACAAGGATCCCTTTTTACTGGAAATTTTTGGACACAATTTTTTTCCTTATCTTGGTACTCAATTGGTTCATAACTCATCTTATCATCCTCAATCTGATAGGAAAACTGAGATAGTGAACAAATGTTCGAAAGGATATATTTGTTGCTTTGTATCTGAAAAACAAACACATTGGGTCAAATGATTACCCCTGGAAGAATGGTGGTATAACACTTCCTTCCATACCACAATAAAAATGACCCCATTTATGGTGCTTTATGGATATCATCCACCCTCCATCACATCATATTTAAGAGAAAATTCTAGGGTTCAACCAGTGGAAGATCACATCGAACATCAACAACAAGTTCTTCAAGTTTTAAAGGATAACCTAACTCTGACACGGAATCAAATGAAACAACAAAAATATCAACATCACAGTGAAATAATTTTTGATGTGGGTGATTGGGTATTTTTATGACTACAACCTTACAAACAATCATCCCTCAAGCAAGCTAAAAAGGATAATAAATTATCACCCAAGTATTATGGCCCTTACAAGTTGTTGCAAAAGATTGGTACTATGGCATACAAATTGGAGCTACTTGCATATTCGAGAGTACACCTAATTTGTCATGTTTAATTCTTAAATAAGGTTATAGGTGACAAGCTCCCAGTACAAACTATATTTCCATAACTTGACAAGGAAAGAAAAAATCATATTCGAGCTTGCAGAAATCACGGAAACAAGAATCCAACAATTACAAAATCAATCAATTTCAGAGTATCTCATTAAGTGGAAGAACTTACCGACTGAATATTCCACATGGGAGGATGAGTACTTTATACAAAAGCATTGAGTATTATTCAAGCATTGAGGGAAAAACATTTTTGAAGGAGAGAGGCATGTTAGGTCCCCATAGTACTAGTGTATCCCCTATATTTTTATTATTGTGTCCCATAGAATCCCACTATTTTTATTGTTCTTCCTTTACATTATTATTATTACGTAGGCCCTAATTATTTTTTGACCCTTTAGACTCCTATATATACCAAGGAGGTTTTATCATTTGAATCATCTAGGAATTGTTCATTTATGTGATGTAAAGGGAGGTTTCCCCCTCGAAGTGGCTTATTATCTAGTCATTGGTCTATCTTTTCTTATGTTTCTATGTTATTTTGATTTGAATACATAATACTCTTATTCTAACTAGGGATGGTTAAATTTAAAGGTCCAAGGAGTTTTATGTTCTTATTTTTCCACTTGGAACAAAATCGATAGATGATCTAAGGAACCTCCTTATCCTACCTATGATTTCAATCTATATGATTTTTCCATAATATTTCCTACTAACAGGAATTTTACCAACCATTTTGAATGTCGTCCTTGCCACTTCTATAGTTTCTCCATGTTGGAACAAGCTTAGTGGATTCCACATCACAGATTCCTAGTTTTTCAAACAACTGAGAGAAGTAAGCAATCAAATTATATTGTCTAGCTTCTTCACCCCATATTTCTCCTACCTCTATGATCTGATTTAGATCAATATCCACAATAGCATTTCCATTTCTAACTATGCCAAACATTCTAAAATTATACTAGAATATATTTTTATCTCCATAATGATCATAGAGATTAATGTTTCCCCAATTTGACATTACGACCTACCTTGATAACCATTTATTTTCCTTCCTTAACTTTTTTTTGCTTTAATTTTCACCAGAGAAAGGAAGGATTTCCAACCAATTATAGAATAATTTCCAAGGTCTAAGGCTAAACCTTCCTCAATCCCTAACTCTTGTTTTTGAGAGGTGTCATTCATAGGTTTAACTCTATATTTGGATCATTTCCTTCCTTCTACATCTTGGTTAATTACCTCCATCTCACAATTTGAACTACTAACTAAGGAAGTTTCCTCTAAACCTTATAGCCCTTTTTCTACCTAGGATGAATCCTTAGGTGCATCTTCTAATATAATATGGCTTATAAGTTCTCCTATATTCTCTATGGCACTCAATTCCCTAGTCAAAGGAGGGCTCATATTTGGAGTTTTCTTATCAAACTTTCCTCTATTGTGTCTATCTTCAAAAAAACCATAAAATTGGGCTATAGAATATTGTTGTTCTTATCTTTTTTATAGCATTTCTTTAATTTGTTGTTGTAGCCCCACCCTTTAGATATTAACTTTTACCCATTAACAATTTATCATAATCAATATTCCTTTTGTAATCTTCTACTCCTTTTCCTATATTTCTTTATTTTGGTCCTCAAAAAAATTTTGCAATCTTCATTTGTTCTTTTTATACTTATTTTCCTATATTTCTTTGTTCTAGTCATCAAAAGAATTCTCCAAAATCATGTAAAATTGTCCTTGATTTCCTCATTTATGGCTCCATTCCCATTTGTTTGCATGGACTATTATGTAGTATTTTCTTTTCTCTTCTAAATATATTTTATATATGGTCTAGGACATTCTTTCCACGTGTGACTTGTTTCATGGTAGTTAAAACATTAAAATGAGACTTTCTAGTAATTCCTCGCTAGTGTGAATTTCGACTTGCCTCAAATAATCTTCAATTCCTTTAAAAAATGCTCCTAAGTGTCAGAAGCCACCATGATTTTAACATTTTATCAGCTTTGGAATGAAAATTAACCTCTATATTTGAACTTTCCAATCCCATTCCCCATAGCCTTGAACATGATTTCACTCCATAATTTCATAGGTAAATCTGAAAACTTCACCCTTACAATATGCACATGCATAACTTCCTTTATAGGGTTAATCATAGCCTCCATCACCATAAGTATGGTAAGGAATGACCCCATAACCATCTCCATGTTAATATTCCCTCTAGTTGAACTCTAGAATGAAACTCAAAGGCAAGCCAACCTCTTATAACATTGTGCAACTCTAATCAATTCCTAATAGCCCATAATGGGCCTTCCCAAACTTAAAACATAAAGAGCTTCATGAGGCTTTCTTCCTCAAAAAATGCCCAATTAAGGTTTTTCATTAGGGAGATAATGTTATCCATACCCATGTCCTCTCCCAAGGTAGTACTTACTTTATCTTTCGAAGAATTTGTACAGTATCATTTCCTTTTACTCCTTAAGTAGCCCATGATTAGAGAGATTTGACATCCTCCTATTTCCTTCGTCATGGTTTCCTAACAATTATTCCCATGTTAAGGCTCTAAATCATTGTCCAAGGCTAGTTCCTTGCCCAACATATAACATGATCCCATATATCTTAACCTTCTTTAGCTCCTTTCATGTTTGAAATGATAAGGCCTTCCTTACTAGTATTAATAATAATGGTACAACCACTTCAATATTATCATAATTAAATCCTTCCTTGATTGTGTGTCCTCAAGCTATATCATTACTATGGAATGGACATTCCTAACATCATTGTATGTATTTCCACCTTGTGCATTGTAAAAGTTCCTTACCTCCTTCACTTTTGGTTCTCTAATCTATTAGGTAGGTCTAAGTCCCCACACCACCCCACCCCCCAAAAAAACCATTGTTAATCTCTTCTCTATAAGTCATATACCCTTTGCAAGTATGTAGGATTTTATCTCTTGAACCAAAGATTAACGTTGGAATGAACTCATCTCCATCCTCATATTACCTTATTATCCCTTCCTCCATGTTGACCCCCCCTTGCTCTCAAATCAAGTGTCAATACCACAAGTAGTTAAAGGTGGCCCCTTTTGGATTCATAAGCCACAATTCTATTAGAGGATACTTTTATGAGTTTTTTAATGAATCCCCTCTCTTGGATGGTGAGAGAATGCACACAAGTTACATATTTACCAATGTGTATTGTCCTTGTGATTCAAATACATGTGCCGATAATGAACCCTAGTAGAGAGTTTGAAACTTTGATGCTGAAAATTTATATGTGATTATTCTAAAAGAGTTTTTACCAAACACTTTTATTTTGTTTAGTTTATTTTATTTTTTTCGTAGACAAAAAACCGATAACTTTTTCATTAATTAATATAAAAGACATAATTAAGTTAAATTTGCAAAGTATTCATGGGACTTAATTAGATGCATGTCAAACAACCAAGCTGAAGTTGATTCCCTCTACCAGGGAATCCAGTTAGCCAAAAAAAACAAGTATCTTCTCTCATTGTTTTGGGAGATTCCCCCCTTCTTATTCATTATTTGGTGAAGGGCTCTTCTTTGAGGGACAAAACATTAGAAAATCCTACAGAAAGAATTAGGAAAGCAGTGGAAGGGTTATATTCAATAGTGTATTTCCATGTTCTGTGTGATATCAATAAAGATGCAAAATTATGTGCTAATGAAAGGTGTAAATTAAGATTATGAGATTTAAAAATCAATGGTCGAATCAAGATTCTCTTATTCCTTAGAGCTAAATGAATTGGCATTACAAGGTTATGAAGGATTGCATTATCAAACAATTATAGTATGCATGGTAAATTTTTCTTTTTGGTGGGTGAGTTTTATAAGGTATATACCTACAAAACCTTGTTTTCTGTTGTCCAGTTTTTAGAACCTCTAGAAAAAATTGTAGTTTTGCTAAAAAAGAGGACTCAATTTTTTTTTTGAAGATATAGATATGTATTTTCTATGAGTGGATAAGCTATTATGAGAGATTTTTGACTCACTAAACCTCTTCCTCTTGATTTTGTAGGGTTACAAATCCACTCCTTAATGCTTATAGGTCCAATGTACTTTTATATTATCATTAACTGAAAAATTCCATTAGTGAATAGAAATATCCACTATCCCCTTGTACCTATAGCCTTCAGAAACTTTGTAGGACTTTCAAACCCCATACACCTATTTTTTTTACCTTGCAAGCTTTTCCCAACTCACCAGGGGTATATCTTTTTTTATCTTTCTTGCTTGCCTAAAGATATCTAAAACAAACTTCCATAATTTTATCAAGGAGCTCTTTTGGAATGCAAACCATTGATGTCCATTGCAATGGTATTGTTTCAATAATAATCTTGAAAATTGGTAGTCTTCCTCATATTGAAATCCACCTATTGCATCACTAATTGATCTTCCTTTTAATCTGTTGATACAAACTAAACTAGCCCTTAGATAAATAACCTTTGACTTTAGGGTAGAATATTAGATACTTCAAGGGATCATATTTTTCTTGAAATAGAAGTAGAGCTCAAGTTATATCCATTATATCTTCTTCCACTTTTGTCTTTGGCTTCCCATATAGTATTATGTGGTTTTATAGCTTCAACAAATTGATGAAAAAAAGAAAGAAAAAAAATTCACCCCCTCCTTCAAGCATGTTGTTCTTATTTTTCTCCACTAAGCCTCTTACTATGTCATTTATTTACTCCTATTCTCTTCCATCTTTTCCATTTCCCTTCCGCTCTATTTAGATATGGATCCCTTTTTTATCTCTCCATATATTTTCCTCCATTATTCCTTCAATCTAATTGGCGCATTAGTTTGAATAATGATCAATTCCTTGTTTTTTATCTTAATTATTGTCATATTCTCATGAATGGATTACCGGACACTCCCCCCATATGAGGGATCATAATGAATCCACTATTTCTTTATTAATTTTCTATTTTTTTCATCTTTTAGCTTGTAAGAATTGAACTTATATTGGGAACAAGGTTTTTTGCCTTATTTTTCCAATTGTAAGATAATATGACGATGATTTGATGTTCCTTCTAGTCCCGCCCGTGATATACACCTTTCAACTCCTACCAATATTCTATGATAGATCGAACCTTAACCCAATCTTTTTGTCATTGTAGATATACCTATTCTGTAATATTACAAAATAGAAAAAATAAGAATATTGAACATAAAATTGGAAAATGCAGTAAACATCAACACATAAAAACATGAGAAGATCATTGAGCCATTTTATTATATATTATAGCAGAAAACGAAGTACAAGATTTTGAGGAAAAGACACTCAAGCTAGGCAAAACAAGTCTGAAATGACCCTATACATCAAGACATGAGAAAATGTTGCTACATAAACTGTTGGGAGGCCATGACTACGCAATCCTACTGGAAATAATTGTTGCTGGAAACTAGGAATGCATAGATCTGCTGATATAGTGCTCAGAAAATGTCGGGATCAGGGATCTGGGCTTTATAGCACAATTCCAAGATAACCCAGAAAGGGTTTATGGAAATACACAAGATGAAAAATGCAGTCCTAGGGCTGAATTACACTCTCCAGTTGGGTAACTAATGGGAGGTGGCTGATCTGATGAGAAAATAGCTGATACTCCTCCCTACTGACTTTCTGGATGAAGGGTTGCTCCCCTCGCTAGAAAATAAGCTCAAAATCTTGGGTTATCAACCCTCCACTAAAACTACCCTCCTGGATTGCGCAATTCCTGAAGGAGACTGCGCTACTAAAGGTGGAAAAAGATTGGCTTGATGTCAGATGATGGAATGAAGCTCAAAGGAACCTTTCCTGAGTGGGCACTCAAAGTCCCCCGAGGATGAGGGTGGTATTCCGCCCGGAAACACCCTTGTGCTAAACAGCACAGCAGACTCCGCTAAACAGCTGAAGCGTGCAGAAATTCATAAAAGACCAAACATAAACAATATTCAGAATGCTCTATATGGCTTCCATCCCCTTCCTTATATGCTTTGTGAGCCTCCTCCCCCTTGGTCTCACTCAATAAAGATGATACTCTCATGGAGACTTCCTCCCATTATGATTGTGTTGTCCTCCACTATCTCCACTCCCTCCATGACTGCATTTTTCATCTGGTCAACCTTGTCCCCACCACATGCATTGACCCCCATTCACACAAAGGAGTGCTTTATTCAACTAGATGCACTAATCCACATTCACATTAGAAGTGTTTTTATTCCTACTAAAGAGATTTATGGGTCCCTCTACCCTCTTATTCATCTATCTTATTGACAAAAACAAAATTTAATATTCTAACTAGTTGAAAGCTAATTAGGAATATTATAGTCCTCCCCTCACAAATGTTGCTTGTCCTCAAGCAACTGCAAATATGGATGCTGCAAAATATTCTCTCCTTCCCAAGTAGCATCCTCATATGGTAGATTCCTCCATCTAATCAGATATTCTCTAATCACCCTAGTCCTTAGTTGCCTCTCCCGAGTATCCAAGATAGCTTCTAGTTGTAAAATCAGATGGCCCTCATCATCAATAGGTGGGAGATTCATAGTAGCAACTACATGTTATCCAATGGCCTTCTTGAGGCATGAGACATGAAAAATGTTGTGGATCTTACTCCCAATGGGGAGCTCCAACTCATATGCTACTTCCCCAACACAACAGATCACCCTGTATGGCCCATAGAAACGGGGCTTAAGCTTCTCATCCCCCTTATCCTTCAGTGTAGATTTCTTGTAAGGCTGAAGACGGAGATAGACCAAGTCATCCACCTCAAAATGTCTCTCCACCCGACCATGATCTGCATAGAACTTTTGTTGATTTTGGGTTGTAGCAATGTTGTCCTTGAGAGCACAGAGTATATCCTGACTCTCTTGGGTCCACTCTTTGGCTCTAGGAGCCTTGCTTGCTCCAAACATCACATCAACAAATGATAAAGCATCATATCCATATAGAGCCTGAAATGGAGACATACCGATTGACATATGAAATGTCGTATTGTAGCAATACTCTCCCAAGTGGAGCCGGCACAACAATTCTCTTTGCTGCCCCGAAACATAGTTGTGCAAGTAGCTTTCCATCCACTTGTTTCCTATCTTTGTTTTCCCATCTATCTGGGGGTGATAACTGGTACTTGGTGTGAACTCAGTACCCACCAAACAGAAAAGCTCCTGCCAAAAGCCACCCATGAAGCGGCTATCTCTATCACTTACTATGGTCTTAGGAAGACCATGAAGTCTGAAAAAATCTCTAAAGAATTTCTCAACCACTTGTGAAGCAATGTAGCAAGAATAAATGGTGAAGAAATGTGAATACTTTGTTAGTAAATCAACGACCACAAAGATACAATCCTTGCCTTATACTACTGGCAAACCAGTAATGAAATCCATAGATATGCTCTCCCATTTCCCTTTCGAAATAGGGAGTGGATGTAACAACCCTGCAGGATGGTTGTTCTCTCCTTTGTTCTGTTGGAAAAATACACACTCCTTGATGTGCTGGAGCACATCCTCCTTGAGACCCTTCCATGAGAATCTCTCCCTAATGGCCTGATATGTCTGTGTGAATCCTTGGTGGCCTGAGAGTGGTAAATCACGTGCTAGATGCAAAATATTCTCCTTGAGCTTAGAATTTATAGTCAACAAGATCCGGTCCCAGTAATATATGATCTCATACATCACTCTATACCTCTCATCGGTCACCTGCCCATCTAGGATCTCACATGTGAAGTGGTCTTTGGAATACTCCACCAACAACTGGGCCTTCCAATATGTATCCACACTCATCAATGACAGCGCTGGTGGTCTTCGTGATAAGGCATCCTCTACCGCATTACTCTTCCCTTTGACATATTCA
Source organism: Pinus albicaulis (assembly GCA_034641835.2). Taxonomy (NCBI): domain Eukaryota; kingdom Viridiplantae; phylum Streptophyta; class Pinopsida; order Pinales; family Pinaceae; genus Pinus; species Pinus albicaulis. The sequence goes on from CM076584.1 coordinate 1,154,814,912, forward strand.
ATTTCAAAGTCATATGTCTGGATTTTGCTAACCCATTTTTGTTGCCTCTCTTGCAGCTACTTCTGCTCAAGAAAATACCGAAGACTATTGTGATCAGTCTTCACTTGGAATCTGTTGCTAACCAAATACTGTCGGAATATGGCCAATGCATGCATAATAGCCAACATTTCCTTATCATATATAGGATAAAACCTCTCATGAGGCAACAAATTCTGACTCTCAAAAGCTATGGGGTGGCCCCCCTGCATCAAGACTGCTCCAATGACCTCTCCTAAAGCATCACATTCCAACACAAAGGGCTAGGTGAAATATGGCAATGCCAACACCGAAAAACTGCTCATCACCTCCTTGAGCCTATCAAAGGCCCTCTGCGTAGTATCTGTCCAACCAAAGGCCCCCTTCTTGGTCAGATTTGTGACTGGTGTGGCTAGTTGGGAGAAACCTTTGACAAACTTCCAGTAGTAAGTGCAGATGCCTACAAACCCCCAAAGTTCTGTTACATTCTTTGTCTCTAGCCAATCCCGAATAGAACAGATCTTCTCCTCATGGACCCTCACTCCATCCACTCTAATGATGTGGCCCAAACAAAGCATCTCTATGATCCCAAACTCACACTTGGAGAGCTTAGAATGGAATTTTCGCTCCTCCAAAATGCGTAATAATGTCTCAATATGTTGCAGATGCTCCTCCCATGTGTGGTTGTAGATAAGGATGTCATAAAAGAAAACCAACACAAATTTCCTCAATTGACCAAGTAAGATGTGGTTCATACAAGACTGAAAAGTAGCCGGTGCATTGGTTAACCCAAAGTGCATCACCAAGAACTCAAAGTGCCCATAATGACATCTAAATGTAGTCTTGGGGATATCATGATCCCTTACCTTGATTTGATGGTACCCTGACCTCAAATCAATCTTTGAAAAGAACTTTGATCCCCTTAGCTCATCGATCCTGGGAATCGGGTACCTATTCTTCATTGTCTTCTTATTCAAGGCCCTATAATTAATGCACATCCTCAATGTACCATCCTTCTTCTTCACCAAGACCACAGAAGAAGCAAAAGGGCTGGTGTTTGGTCGAATATGTCCTAAATCCAAGAGCTCCTGAATAGCTCTTTCAATCTCATCCCTGTAGGCTTTGGGATGCCTATAGGGTGTGGTGATCAGGGCTTGGATCCCCTTCTCCAATTCAATAGTATGCTCAAACCCCCAATCTGGTGGCCTTCCCGATGGTATGTACCCAAATACTGTAGAATAGTGGTCTAGAATAGACTGGACATCCGGGTGGACTGGTTGACCCTTGCCTCCTACCTCTGACATACGCAGTTCCAATGCCCATTCTATGTCTCCTATGCACAAATAAGACTCAATCCTATGTGTTGAGACTATCTGAGGTGGATAGGTGTGCATGCCCATGATCATTTGGTGCTTACCGCTCTTCTTATCTGTCCATTCCATCTCCAAGGTCTCTCAATCCATGGTGAACTTCCCCAATGTAATCAACCATTGTACACCTAATATCACATTAGTGTTTGGAATATCAACCATAAAGAGGTGGTTTGTCAATGTGTAAGTCCCCAAAGTGATATTCAATGTCGAAACATACTTTACACACTGCATGGTTCTAGCTCCTAGAACCAAAACTAAGAATCCCTCAAAATCATATGTGGGAATGCCTCTCCTCTACGCTAATTGGGTATCAATAAAATTGTGAGTAGCCCCATTGTCTATCAACACCGACACTCGCTGCCCCCGAATAGTGCCTTAGACTCTTAATGTTAGATACTTGGGAACTCCCTGCAAAGCTACAAGGGCTCCTCAAGTTGGAGAAAATTCTCCATTTCCACCCCTTGACGCTACAGCATTGGTATCTCCCTATAAGTCTTCTTCTTCCTCCTCTTCACCATCGGAGAATACCTCAATATAATGTGCCTTTTCGGTAGCACACTGATGCCCTGGTGCCCTTGGTTCTTAGCAAGTGAAGCAAATCTTTCTCCTCCTTAGATTCCTCCGGACATCATCACTAAGAGATCCTTTATCTTGGTTCTCCTTTGAAGGAGAAACCTTCGTATCTTTCCCCTTTGACTGAAAGGAGAGCTTTTGCTGGAATGGAGCTCTTTCTCTTGGTAAAGAATTTTGTAAGTCTCCAGCCCTCTCAATAGCATCCTAAAGCATAGTTGGTCTAGTGGATTTTACCAACCCATGCAAAGGCTCTGCTAGCCCATCAATAAACATATATACTCTTCTAGTTGTAGACAGATCTAGCACCATGACTGAAAGTTTCAAAAATTCAGAGATATAAGTCTTCGGATCTCCTGACTACTTGAGCTTAGCTATCTCAACAAAGTGTGCTTCTAGATCTCTTTGGTCAAATATTTCCACCAAAATCCGGCTGAACTCTGCATATGCAGTCACACCTGCATGCCCCAATGTAGATAGACCATGAAATGACTATTCATGTGCTTCACCTTCAAGGTGCAGCGCTGCTATCTTAATGGCTTCAATCTTTGAAACTTGTTTCAGCTGGAAATAGATGTCTAATTTCTCTACCCAAGCCTTAGTTGTGCACTTGAGTGACCCATCAAAAGAAGGCAGAAAGAACCTACCCATACTACGTTGCAGATCATTGTTCTGCATGCACCCTACACCTCTATCGTTATTACGGGGTCTTCTATTATCCTTGATCCGACAGAACTCTTGGAAGTTCAGATGCTCTTTGAACCTTTGAGATTCAGATTCGTATTCTAGGAAGTAATCACCAAGAATATCCTCCTCTTGGGATCCTCCAGCCTCATTTTCCAATGTTAGGAATGTAGGCATGGTGGAGCATTGTGAAACTTGTTGTACTCTCGGTTGCTCAACCAATGATGTGAGGTGCCGAAACTTTCTCCATGTTGAAACCCTCGGGGGGGGGGGGGGTTCCTTCTGTCTTTCTACCCTCATCTACTTGATTTCTTGGCAATATCTTAATAGTTTGGAGAAGAATTTTTGGAAACTCTTTTTCATCCATTGCTCCAGATGTTATAGATGTAGTTCCCCATAGGTTGAGCCAAGATTATGCTCTCATACCATTGTAATATTCCAAAATAGGAAAAACAAGAATATTGAACATAAAACTGGAAAATGCAGTAAACATCAACACATCAAAACATGAGCAGATCATTGAGCCATTTTATTATATATGATAGCAGAAAATGAAGTACAATATCTTGAGGAAAAGACACTCAAGATAGGAAAAACAAGCCTGAAATGACCCTATACATCAAGACATGAGAAACTGCTGCTACATAAACTGCTGGGAGGCCATGACTGCATAATCCTGTTGGAAATAACTGTTGCTGGAAACTAGGAATGTGTATATTTGTTGATATAGTGCTCAGAAAATGCCGAGATCAGAGATCTGGGCTTTCTAGCACAATTCCAAGATAACCCGGAAAGGGTTTCTGAAAATACACAAGATTAAAATGTAGCCCTAGGGCTGAATTACGCTCTCCAGCTGCGTAACTACTGGGAGGTGGCTTATCTGATGAGAAAATAGATGATACTCCTCCCTACTGAATTTTTGGATGAAGGGTATCTCCCCTCACTGGAAAATAAGCTCAAAATATTGGGTTATCAACCCTCCACTAAAATTTCCCTCCTGGATTGCGCAATTCCTGAAGGAGATTGTGTTGCTGAAGGTGGTTGAAAATTGGCCTGATACTGGGTGATGGAATGAAGCTCAAAGGAACCTCTCTTGAGTGGGCACTCAAATTCCCCCGAGGATGAGGGTGGGATTTCCGCCTGGAAACACCCTGCTAAATAGCACAACATATTCCACTAAACAGCTGAAGCGTGCAGAAAGTCATAAAAGACCAAACATAAACAATATTCAGAATGCTCTCCATCCCCTTCCTTATATTCTTTGTGAGCCTCCTCCCCCTTGGTCCCACTCAATAAAGATGCTACTCTCATGGAGACTTACTCCCATTATGACTGCGTTGTCCTCCACTATATCCACTCCCTCCATGACTGCGTTGTTGATTTGGCCAACTTTGACTCCATCCACATGCATTGACCCCCATTCACACCAAGGAGTGCTTTATTCAACTAGATGCACTGATCCACATTCACATTAGAAGTAGTTTTATTCCTACTAAAGAGATTTATGGATCTCTCTACCCTCTTATTCATCTATGTTATTGACAAAAACAAAATTTAATATTCTAACTAGTTGAAAGCTAATTAGGAATATTACATATTCTTTTATTTCTCTTAGTTGGACTCGACTCTTTAACTTCAACATCTACTCAATTCTTTTACCTCAAACAACATTAGCAAGTATTTTTCCAATCTATATGATCTTTGCTTCTTCTCCCCATTCCTTTTCTCTTTTAGGTGCGAGGCTTAAGTCTTCTCCTCCAATAATCTCTTCACATAAACATGCATCATTCATGATTGTTATATGATATTTACAATTGCGGAGAAAGGTATCTTTCCTAGACCTAGTGGACTGGTCTAGAACAACCGAAAGCAAAGAACATAAGTTTTCCTTAGAGAAATTGAAAGATGGAAAGAGGCCTGCTTGGAATTCGTCGCAAGATTTACTTTCCTCCCAGATTGTAGGCTCCAATCATAGCTCTGATTTTTATAATTAGAACCTGCACTTTCAACCAAATCAAGCCAAGGATCTACAACATCTACGTAGCATAATTCAATTATTCTATTTAATGAATCAATAAAGCATTGAAATAAACGAATATAAACATAACATAACACATATAGGAAAACATTATACTCTTTGTATTAATAGAAATTGGAGAGAGTTTACAACCAAAGATAGTGTTGATATTGTAGAGATCTCCCCAAGTTGACTTGTCCTTCCTTACCACAAAGCACAACTCAATGTCACCCTAATGCATGAAGATGATAACTCCTTTAGGTTCAAGGCAGCAACATGAGGGCATGATCAATATCCAAAATCCAACCATGATGTCGTGGATGGTAGTAAATATATAGGAAAGTGTGGTAGTTTAGGAATTCTTGTCCATTTATCAATTTAGGCTTGACATCCCCTTAAGATGGGAGGATGAGCTTAAGGGATAAGAGGTGAAATCTCCAAGGTAGGATCAGATAACATTTGAGCTTCTTATCCAAGGTAAATGGTTAAAACAAATTCTGGAAGCTTCAGGATTATTTTTAATTTTCCTGAATTTTAGAATCAGCGCACCCTCGACAAGGCACAAGTTGTTGTTGATCATTGCTAGTACAGAATGGAGCAACCTATTGTTGAACGCAGGTCTCTAAAGGGGAAGGGTGCGTTGGGACATAAAAGCACTATTCTAAAGTAGTTAGACCCAAAAATTCAGGCATTTGGAAGGTCATTCATAGGGATTTATGTAGGGATGATGACAACATGTTCACGAATGATGATCAATCCGGTTTGTAGGCCTATTGACTAGATGTGACTAAATGGCCTATAACAATGATCTAACCCCGCTTCTCTTTTTTGTTTTGATATGAGCCATAGAAGTTGAAAAAATGAAATTCCTTATCCAACTATTGCACATAAAGAATACAAATTATAGTTGATTCCAAAATAGTATGGTTTTTGTACTTACAAGTATTCTCACATCCCATCTATAATCCTCCAAATTTTCTATAAGCATTACATGCCATAAAAATACCAATCCTTAAGTATCTTTGTAGGATAATTTATAGTATCTCTGCTACTTACCATAGTTTCTCACGGAAAGTGAACCTATGTTTTATATTTATTAATATCCCTCTTTATGAATTTATGTTTCAAGGGAGACTTAAACCCCTTATGTTCGAAGAATTAAAAATCAACTCCCACTCCCATGAGGGGATTTCATTGCATGAGTGCCTCTTCAATGGACTTTTGTTTCCCTCTACTTATCTCTTCTTGTGTTTTATTCCATAGTGAATATGTGACTTCCTTAACTCTTCTTTAACTTTTACCTATTATCCATTTCCATCCCTCCATTATTCACCTCCCTAAAATCATCCTTTCTAGATTATATGAGCCAGTTCTTTTCTGTAGTGAATGGAGGTCCATTTTTTTCAAACAAGGATGATAGGCTTGATACTTCTATTGTGGAGATTTTCTTCTACGCATCCACATTCATTTGATCATTCCTATCCTTAGTGAGGCTTGGTGTGATACTCTCTTTTTTGTTCATACATTTTATTTTTATCATTCCCATCCTCGATGAGGACTAGTGATATCTTCTACTTAACTACTTAAGATAAATTTTGTATGGTTTTCAAACTCTTTTCTCTGCTCTTTGGTAGGGTAGTTAATTTCCAATGTATGGAGAGTTCGGGTTGAACATGTCTCCCATGATTCTATTATTTTTTTCTTTATGATTTGGGTTCATATACAATTTATAGTACATAGTTTGGAAGGATTCACAAATTTATATTTGAGATTGATGTTCAACCTTCAACAATGGCGGATTTTTGCTTGTGGCCTCCGCATTATCCAATTCCTATTTAGTTCTAATTTGGCTACCCATGCTTTTAGGCATTGTGAAGGAGTTCATACATATTCAAAGATTATCCTTGTAGATTGAATTTCTAGTAAACATCATAGCTTCATCTATAATATTGTCTTCTTCCGTCTCTAGGCAAGTGTTCCTGAGATGGCCATAATGCCTACATTTGGCATATTTAAAAGGTACCTTCTCATAGTATAATAAGTCCATATCTTATTTATTACCTATCTTTCTATTAATTCCATTTGGAAGGCCATTCCCCAAGTCTAGTTCCACACAAATCCTTCCCATTATAGCATTGTACTATATTGCTTTTATTTTATCATCCATAGTTATGAATCTTCCTAGGTTATCTCCTACTACTTTAAAGACATCCTTTGTCCATAAATGTAAGAGCAAGTATGGCCTTTTAACCCAAAAAAATGGTTTGTTTTCCTCGTATTTTAAGGGATAAAACCTCGATTCCTAGTAATGCAAATTTAAGTGCTTATCATTCCAAAATCACATCCTTTTATCCTCCTTCTCTTTATTTTCCTTGGTGTTGAATACAATGGTGATGAAATGTCTAGCCACAAGAAGTAATTGTGGGAGATTACCTATCAAAGGCTCCTACCATTTCTTCATCCAAATTCTTTGCCTACATTGGTCCCTAAGAAGTGCCCTATCAATATTGTATTTTTCTTTTTCTTTTTTCAAAAATACATTGTTATATATTCCATATGAGGAATATACATATTTTTTCTATCACATCAAAGTTTGTCATGTCACTTGTGGGAATCGAACCTAGGTGGGGAGGATCCCATTCATTCCTCCCAAACATCTAAGATAACTTCAATTACCACCCTATCAACATTGTTTATTCACATAACTTTTATCTTTCAAAACAATTAGATATTCTACTTCAATCCTCATCTTAACTATACTATGCTCATCTACTTTTCCTCTTTGAAATATAGCTTTTGCTAAGACGTGGCAAAGATATTTCCTACTTTATCACTACTCAAATTATTTGTTCTACCATAAGCCTTTTCAGATCCATAATGAAAGGGGAACTCCAACAATTTTCCGATGATTTTTTTTTTCAAAGGGATGATTAAAATATTTCTATTAAAAATAAAATGCATATGTTCTGGTTTTTGGGCTAGAACCCTTACATGGTTCATCCATTTCAACCATAATTCTACTTTCATATGTTCAATACATATGCAACCTATGCTTGTGGCAATTTTGGCCTATAATTCTAAATAGATTCCTAATGTATACTCTGTGAAAGACGCATAGATAGAAACATTATTTGCATAACATCAGAAACTAAAACTAAGAAAAAAATATCCACGAACTAGCCTCCATACATATTCATAAATAGAGCTTGAATATTACTTTTGTTGCTTTGGATCTTGAACCCTCTTTCCTCTTTTTGTGTTGCGCCTTCACCAGATTTATCCTTTGTCAGAGCTAGTTGCATTCCTGTGGCGAACAGGTCCTTCATCTCCACCATTTTGCAGTGAATGGATGCCATTTTTGTCCTAAGTTCACACTACAGATGATCGATTTTAATCTGCATCAATTTTAGCTTAGAGTTGGTTAACAATTGGAGGTATTTGTGAGCTTTTTCTTCAAACTCATGTTGCTTCTTGAAGGCAAGTCGCATGTCTTCCATATCCTCAAGAACCTTGTCCATAATTTCATTAACGTCGATGGATGCGATGCCACGGGAAGAGGAGCCCGCATTCTCCATGGAAAACTTGCTCAACGTCAACACTTGCTTGCAGATGTTAGCTTTATTAACCACTACATGTTTGTCACCAAACCTTGCAAAAATTAGGGTCTGGAGGATGAAATATATACTTTGCCATCGAAAAATAGTCCTGGGGGGGTCGTTGCCAAGACTAAGGATTCCATCATGACTTCTGCATTTCTTCCTTATTTCCATTAAATACAAGACTAGGATTTCCATGTCAATTCGGCTTTGAAGTCCTTGTTGATAGAGAAAATTGATATAGAGAAGGAAGGACAATGGTTATGGAATGAGGAAAATTGAATGCATTCTTCTAAACCAGCTAATTAATAGAAATCCAATGCAAATCGAAGGACACACAAGGCAGTGGAAGGCAGACCTTACATGTCAGGTGTGGATGTCGGGCCAGGAGGTAACTCCACCAAAACTGAATTGACTTTACATTAAGGGTGCACACAAATATGTACATGGAGGGAGAGACTCTTGGGATTCATCTCCCATTTTCTCTTCATCTTTAAACTCTCCTTATTTTCTGCTTACACTATTTTACAATTTCATCCAATCCCTAGGATTAGGCGTCAACATTCCCCCCCTTAATCTGAAGGGATGTTGGTGAGTCTAAGCATCGTTCTGAATATTTCAAAATTTTCTCTTACAAGCGCTTTAGTGAAGATGTCTTCAATCTGATCATTTGTGGAACAATGGCGTAGATGGATTGTCTTGGCCTCAACATGATGTCGAATCAGATGGTATTTTGTATTGATGTGCTTCGTTCGATCATGTAACATTGGGTTCTTGGCCAATTTTATTGCAGAAGTGTTGTCGATCATGAGTGGAGATGAATGCAATTATTTCATCTGCAAACCTTTGAGTATTTTCCTAAGATGCACAATTTCCTTTGTTGCTTTAGTTGTTGCCACATATTTTTCCTCACTTGTGGAATCTGTTGGAACTGATTGTTTGTGTGATCTCCAGGAGACAAATCCCGATCCAAGACTCATATTATAACCTAAATTAGATGCCCCAATTTATATGTCTCCATCAAAGTATGATTCAGAGTGTCCAATCAAGCTGAAGTCGCCCACCTGTGTATACTTGAGTCTAAAGTCTTGAGTCCCCTTCAAGTACTTTAGAACTCTTTTTGCAGCAGACCAATGTCCCTCACAAGGATTTTGCATAAACCCGGAGATGATTTCAACAAAAAATGAAATGTATGGTATGGTAGTAGTAAATTAATTGATACTTCCTACAAGTTTTCTATACTTTATTGCATCCTTAAATTATTTTCCTTCAATGGATGTGAGCTTCAAGTTTTGTTCCATTGGAGTAGTCAAAGGATTACACTCAGCCATGCCAAACTTGTTCAATAGATCTCCAATGTACTTCTTCCAAGAGAGGAATGTAATATTAGGAAGTTGAGTTACTTCAATACCAAGATAGTAGTGAACATAGCCCAAGTCAGTCATTTCAAAACCTTTCCTCAATTCATTCTTTATGGATGCAATATAGCTCTCATTATTCCCTGTCATCAAAATATCATCTACATACACCACAAGATATACAATTGTTTTCCCAAATTTCTTGAAAAACAAATTTGCATCGTCAAGATCATAATCTTTGACGTTAAGTTTCAGAAGATGCTCAGTTAACTTTTCATACCAGGCTCGCGGTGCTTGCTTGAGGCCATACAAGGATTTTACAAGCTTGCATACTTTGTGTTCTTGGCCCTTCACAAAAATCCCTTTTGGCCGAGACATAAAAACATTCTCCTTTAGATCTCCATTCAATAAAGTAGTTTTTACATCCATCTGATGGAATTTCCAACCATTCTAAGTTAACAAGGAAAATATTGTTCGGATGGTAGCCCATTTTGTTGTGGGGGAAAAATTCTCCTCATAATCGACCCATTCTTTCTTTGCAAAACCTTTTTCTGCAAGCCTGAATTTGTGCTTGTCAAGTGAGCCATCAGCTTTGCACTTGTTCTTGTAGACCCACTTGCATTCAATTTGTTTGGTTCCCAATGGAGGATCAACCAGCTTCCAAGTGCCATTCTTTATCAAGGCATCATATTACTTATGCATCACTTCATTCCATTCATCATGAGAAGTGGCTTCTTTGAAGTAAGTTGGTTCAAAAATCTGTAGACAAATTCAATTCAAAATTATAAAAACATCCATATCAACAGGTGAATCAAAATCATCTACATCACCTCCATTTTTCCCAATGGAACTTCTTGTTCCTATCTTTCCAACCTCATCAGGAAGAACATTTTCAAGTGTCTTTGTCAACCATTTCTGAGGACCTTTCTGAGATGGCCCAGGCTGCTCAATTGATTGAGTTGGGTCTGAATCAACATTCAGTCTCCCAATTATGTCATTCAAATCACTCAAAGTATCATCTGTGGTTGGATCCTCATGTGGGGAAGAGAGTGATTCAGAAGAATATTCAACAAATTGATACAGTATAGGAATCCCCCCTTCAAGATGTGGAATATTATCAAATTCTTGAAATTACTTTGCATTCCAGAATCTATCCAAGCGATCAAGATGCTACTCAAAAACATTGTTAGTCTTGGACGATTCAAGAAATATGACATTTATAGACACTACAAACTTCTTATTAACTTCGTCATAGAGATGGTATGGTTTGGAGGTATTTGAATACCTCAAGAAGATACACTTATGAATCCTTGCACTAAGTTTGTTTCTTTGTTCCCTAGGTATCAAGGCATAACACGTGGAACCAAAGACCCTGAGATGCTTTACCAAAGGAATGTGACCATGCCACAATTCATAAGGAGTTTTGTTTCTAATTGCATTAGAAGGACACCTATTCTTTATATTCACAACACATAGAATTGCATCAACCCAAAACATCAATTTTACATTCTTCAAAAACATCATGGAACGTACCATATTTAAGATTTCCCTATTCATTCTTTCAGCTACACTATTTTGTCGGGGGATTGTAAGGCAAGGTTGTTTAATGTTTGATCCCATGTTGGTGAATACAGTTTTCAAATTCATTTGAAGTGTATTCTTTTCCATTATCAATGCGAATAGAGCCAATATGAGTTTGTGCATAATTTTCAATCCATGCATGAAAGTTCTTGAATGTTTGAAAAACATCATATTTGTTCTTCAATAAGTAAACCCAACACATTTTGGTGTAGTCATCAATAAATGTCCTCATATATTTATTGCCATTTGCAGAAGGAACATGCATGGGGGCACATAAATATGAATGAATGATTTCAAGTTTTCTATGTTCTCTGAAATGTGAATCATGAAAACACTATTTGCTATGATTTTCTAGAATACAAGCATCACATTGCTTAAGTTTCCTAGGAATTGTAGGCAAACCAATAACACCATTTTCCTTCAAAAATTGAAGGTTGTCATAGTTCAAGTGTCCAAATATAGCATGACATAAAAGACTTGATGGAAATGTGCCTTCACCATAGTGAGAACTAAATGCAATGTTTTGTGCACAAGCAGAGCTACCTTGCAGCTTTAGAAGTCTTTCCTCTTTTATCCCTGTCATGACAAGTGAGCAATATGATGCTTTTATAACCTTAACCTTGCCATCAAACATATGAATGGATTTTCCTTGCTGGCGGATGTGGACCAAAGACAACAAGTTTCTCCTCAACTCTGGGAGGTATAGAACCTCATGTAGAAGAAAATCTAGAAGACTAGGCAATTTTAAGCCTGATTGTGCTAAGCCTTGATGGCTTGAGTTTTGATTTGTCTGCAAAGTATACTGCTCCATCAAACTTGTCAATAAATTCTTCAAAAAAATATTTTCAAAAATTCATGTGGTATGTTGCTCCTGAATCAAGCAACCAAACATTTTCCCAAGAAGCAAGTGAAGCATTAAACAAGTCTCCAGTTACTCCAATATTACAATGTTAGACAACATAATGAGTGGATTCAAGTGCTTTAAATTTCTCTTTGTCATGAGTTTTACCTTTAGCTTCATTTCTTTCTTGCTCAATTCTTTCCCAAGGTAGCTTACATGTGGATGCATCATGTCCATCTCTATTGCACCATGTAAAATGAAGATCAAAATTTTCTCCTTGAAATTGTCTACCCCTCTGCCTCTAAAATTTCTTCTTCCTCTTCCTCTTCGGCCAACTCTTCATCTAGGAGAATCTTATTAATGTATTTTTAAAAAATATGTGTATAGTGTAAAAAAGAGTGCACTTCTTGTATCAATATTCTGTAAATATATACAATTATGGTGGCAATATATATATATATATATATATATATATATATATATATATATATATATATACGAGAGGTATTATATAGGGGAGGTGTTATATAGTGGAGGGGTATATGGGGGAGATATTGTATGGGGGAGGGGGAGTTAACGTATGGTGGGGGGGGAGGGGTATTATCTGAGAGCGGAGTTTTATATCTATCTGGTAGGATTTAATTGGAGCAGAGTCGATGGGTAACAACGAGAGGTGGAAGTGCTATACTCGTGTGGTGTATGCAGAGTCTAGTGAAGCGTGGAGGGGACAGTAGAAAAATCCTCAAATTCGTGCTTAGAAACTAGATGGTGTTATAAAATCATCAATTTTCATAATCATATTAACCACCTGTGTGGCAAGTAACAATTATTCCTTGGGAGTCACCATGGAGAGGAGGCTACAGGTCGATGAACTGTGGTATATGTGTTAATGAGAAATGGTATGAACAATGGGAGGAGAGATCTATCAATGTATGTGGAGGGAGCTGTGGAGGAGGGTCGACTATGAAGATCACGGTGGAGGTAGAGCTGACCAGAATGATTGGAGTAGTGGAGCGTTGTCAGAGTATACAGTGGTGTCGAAGGACCGATTTTGCAATATTCCAATTCGATACCAATTCGATGTCAGAGCTAGAAATGCAGCGTGGAGCTGAATGTATAGATATTCGAAGTATGTGCAAACAACAAGGAGTGGGAGGGGTTTGATGGAAAAAGGGAGGAGGTGGGTTCCAAGGAAAATCTAGGTCAGTGAAGGACGACAAACAATCATCAATGCAGAGATCAATGAAGAGAAATCGCTCGGGAGGCAAAGAGAAACTAAATCGCATAGACAGAGGATAGAGGTGACAATTATGCAATATGAAAGATATGGACAGTTTTTCAGAATGGAGGTAGTTCTGAAAAATATGCAGGAGGGAGTTACAAGGGTACGGAAGCCAAAAATGGAGCTGGCTCTGATACCATGTTAGGTTAGGAGGTAACTCCACCAAAACTGAATTGATTTTGCATTGAGGGTGCACATCAATATATACATGGAGGGAGAGACTCTTGGGATTCATCTCCCAATGTCTCTTCATCTTCCGCCTCTCCTTAACTTCTATTTACACTATTATACAATTTCACCCAATCCCTAGGATTAGGTGTCAACAATGGATACAAGCTCAACATGGGTACATCATGGGAAACGATCGAGACCAATCAATAAATGAAGACCACCAAACCTTATAAACCATCGTGTATGAGATTTTAATACCCCAACTATATGTTGACTCCTCATATTTCCCTTATGTCCTTAATTTATATTTTCCATTCATGCAAATTAATATTCCCATTTTTCTATTAAAAAACATCATGGAAATGGGGAGTTTGATTGGCCTTCATTACTCAACTCTATCATCCACCATTGAGTTTAAATTTCTTAAGACATGAAATAGTTCAACATGTTCAAACTATTGAAGTTGAAGAAGAATTTGGAGTGCCATGGGAGACGGATTGCATTTGTGTCAGTATTTGGCCTCCCATACTCACCGGATTACTATCAATGAATCACAAAATATCCAAATTATCTAGATCTTCTTTTATATAGATAGTTCTAAACATTTCCAAAGAGTAAGGAACTCTACTTGATTGTTGGTTGTAACTCCCAATCCCAGAGCATATTGTGTCTCAATTTTTCCATCAAAACATAATGAGAATTGATGTTTTCTTGCATGCCAGTTCTAAAAATATGTTGGGTCCTTCCTGATAGAAATGGGTTTCCATCTTGTTGGGCGAATCTTGAAACTGCTGGCTCGATTTGGTGGGATGCCCACCCTCAGCCAATTATTTTCGACAGAAGTGATGTATTCTAACTCAAAAGCTTTGAATCCTTGAGATGTGATAGCTTCAGACATACATGTGATTGCCTTAAGATCCACTTTGGAGGGGTCTTGATTTTTATTTTTAAAGATTATAGCATTTATTGTGAGCCAAATGGACCAACATATATACTTTAGAAACACTTACCAATATCACAATACTAAAGAGGAGGAGTTTCATGGCCAAGGGAATTTACTTTTTCATGTTACAAACATCTTCGTTCAAGCGTATTTTTTTCTATGTGAATTAGATTTGCAAAGGCCACTTGCCAAACCTCCAGAGAGAAATGACAGAGCTTCAATAAATTATGGATGCTTTCTTCCACGACCATGCAGAAGGGGCATCAAGATGAACCTTGGATGCTTATATTTTGAAGATTTTCAACAGTTAGGATCTTTTGATGGATTAAGGTCCAACAAAATATTTTGACCATTGGGATTTTGTCCCTTTGCCAAATTTATTTCCATAGTTTGTCTTGAGTTGGATGAGGCATCCGCTTTACAAGGAAAGCATAACCTTCTTTGACAGTATAGCGTTGTAGAGGACACATGTTCCAAGTGTTTTTATATCATTATGATTGTGAGATGGGGGGCATTCCTTTGAGATTCATCAGAATCTCCAGTTATGGAGAAGGTTGGGAGGGATGTTTGGACAAGACTAACTGGACCATATTCCTCTTTCGTCCCAGATTGAGATATCTTTGACCTTTTCATATCCCTTTTGATGCATCCAATTTGATAACTCTCTTATTTCTGTTGGATTCCCTAAGATTCCCTTTTTAGAGAAGTTATCATTGCACAAAATTAATGATAAATCAAATAGAGGTTTCTTTTTTACACAATTTCCATATTTTGGAACTTGTTCCAGACCAATCCGATGTTTCTACTCTAAGGAGGCAAGTTTTATGGAAACATTTTTTCAAGAAGGGTTGCTTCCACCAATCCTTGGAATCTAATAGTATCCCCCATACTATTTTAGATCAGAGAGTCAGGTTCATAAGGCGTGGGTCTTTAATTTCCAACCCCCACAAGATTTAGGAAGCTGAACAATATTCCAATGCACTAAATGAAATATATTTTCATTATGTTTGCCTCCTTTCCATAAAAACTTTTGAATGAGGTTGTTAATATAATTGAAAACTCCTTTTGGGGTTAATATACTAGAACATAGATAATTTGGACGCGGCAAAATAACAAACTTAATCATTACTTTTCTTCCAGCTGTGTTTAGCCACTTAGCTCCTCAAGCCTACAATTTTTTTATTTTTTTTAATTTGTGTGGAGAACTTCGGTCCATTCCTCTAAGTTTGACATCCCTATAGAGAGGGGAATTCCGAAGGACTTAAAGTGTTTATTCCCTATGCCTTCTTGGAATTCCAACGAGCTTGAAATCTCCTAGAGAGTGGCATCAGAGCAATTCTAACCGAATAATTGTCTCTTTTTTTGGTTAATTAATCCCCTAACAAATCAAAATAGGATTTTGTTACCTTCTTGAAGTGTTGAGCAATAATTTTAACTCCCCCTCCAAGGGAATAGTATCATATGTGAATTAGTAGTGATTGACCTCTTTTGCATTCTCGTTGATACTGAGAGCCATCAAACACCCTTTTGCCCTAGATAACTCCAAATTTATACTTAAACTCTCAACAACAAAAATGTATAATAGAGGGGAGAGAGGGCATCCCTGACTAAGACCCCTAGATGCATTGAAGAAATTGGAGTGCGTACCATTAAATAAGGGGGAAATCCATGAAGAACCTATGCATGCCCTTACCCATCTAATAAATTTGTTGCTAAATCCAAACTTCTCCATAACGAAAAAGAGAAAGGAGTGTCTTACCCAGTCGAATGCATTCGCCATATCAAGCTTGATGACAATACTCGGATCTTCGATTTCCTTGCTTGAATGGATGGCTTCTTGTACAAGGATGATGTTATCCAAGATTTGACGATGTTGCATGAATCCCCTCAATTTTTAGATATTATTGTTGGAAGAACCTTTCTTAATACGTTGGAAATAACCTTGGTGATAACTCTATAAGCTAAGTTGTAGAGAGAAATTGGTAAAAATTGAGAGAAGAAAGACTACTTAAATTCTTTTGGAATGAATGTGAGGAAGGAGGAGTTCATGCTCCCTCCCAGCTTTTCTTTATATCTTAAAGAATTGATCATTCACATAAAATCCTTCTTGATAAGGGACCAAAAAGGAGCAAAAGAAACTTACTGAAAAACCATTCGGGCTAGGGCCTTTATCTAGGCCCAAAGACCAGAAAGCCTCAATCACTTCTTCATCATTGACCTCCTTGACAAGCATTTTATTCCTAGAATTCGAAATTACATGCAGAATGTGGGATATGAAGTCACAAGATTTTACTAGATCGATCTCCTTATCTTTTGAATAAAGATTCTAAAAAGGAGAAAAAGCTTCCTACTTAATTTCTACAACAAAGGTTAGTTTTGGGCGCCCTTCCAGAATGATTCCTATAACCTGGTTGTATATTTTCCTAGCCTTGGCTTGCTTATGAAAGAAAGTACTCTGTGATTTTAATCTCTAAAAGTCCTCTTCTTGCCTACATACCTCTTATATTCATTTTGTCAGCTCCTTTTCCCTTTTCTACGTGCCAATGTGACACTCGCCCAACAGCCATCAAGGAGTGTTGCTTGTGAAATATTATTTTTTTATGTCTTGGGGGTTTATAATGCTCCTTGACCCAAGATTTAAGAGCTTGTTTAACTGATTTTAGCTTGGATTCCCATACAAAGGTAGGAGAACCAACAAGGAGGACGATCCAAGCTTGTTTTTATAATTTCCACCACTCCTTTCTCCTGGACCCAACTTGGGGTTATATCATAAAGGAATGGATCCCATGTCTTCCAATGGATCGATTTCTAGAGATATGGGTCGACGATCTGAATCGCCTTGTGTTAGAATTGGTGAAATGCATTTGATCCCTTTAGATAGTTAGTTCTATGAAGGAGAAAGTGATCCAATCTAGCTGTTATGTGGCCTTCCCATGTCCTCCTATTTATCCAAGTGAACTTTCCTTTCTTGGGGACAATGTCTATCAGATCCCATTGAGCTACTAGGTCCTCCATTCTTTCTTTGAAAGGATCGCGACCTATCCCACCACCCAACCACACCCCAACCCCCCCCCCCGCCCGAATTTTTTGAAGAGGACATAATCATATTAAAATCTCCCTCAATGATACTATGATCATGTCAATGATCTTCCTTGAGAGTGATAAGGGAGTCCCAAAATTCAAATTTATCTCCATAGTGAACCTGTGCACACATATTTATTATTGTAAATTTCCCTTTGGAGTTATTTTTTCTAGCCGAAAAGTTATCCAAAATCTTGAATTCATGCTAGCTATATGGGTAAAATGGGAGTCCAACCATAAAGTTACTAATCCACCAGAAGTGCCTCGAGAGCTCCGAGCTACTCCAATTATTCCTTGCCAAAAGTTTTTTGAGAGATTTAAAATCTCATTTTCTCTCAGTTTGGTCTCCTAAAGCAATAAAATTTGAGGTTTCTACTTTGCTACTATTTCTTTTACAACTTAGGATTTAATGGAGTTTCCCAATCCCCTCACATTCCATGAAACAATTTCATAGGGGGGTTGATTTCTTACCGCCTCTTGCTTTGTTGCTCCCGTGCTTATGATTTGCTACAAATTTTAAGACATTCGTGATTTGGGGTTGATTTCCTAATTTTTTGTTCAGCTTCGCCTCTGCCTTCCTTTCTTCTTTTGTAAAGTATCTTCCTCTTTTATGACCTTATAATTCATGGATGGTTTTCTTGTCTCCCCAACTCATATTTTTTGTTGTTGTTTCTTATCAAGAATTCATAACCAAAATTTTCTCCTTTTGATGCTTGAGGGGTGCCTTTTGGATCAACCCTTGGGGCACCTTTTGGTTCTGAGGGGGCCTTGAGGGTTTTCCCTTTGTAATGGGGTTGGAGGATCTTGTGTATAGCTTTTTTCCTTGGATGGAGAAGATTCTTTTTATGATGGAGTCTCATTTTTCCCGAGCCCATATTATGGGATTTCCCCTTCTTTAATTCCTTGAGTTCCCTCATTCCCTTCTAGATTTTATTGTTGTAGGACTTCTGGTTATTACTCGTCTTAAGTTTGGAGAGCACCAAAAGGGTTCGAAGAGGTTGTGGAAATGTTTCACTTTTTCCCTTAAGGGTTCCTAGGGGGCCCTATTCTTCGTCTATTTCCCCCCCTTTTTTTCATTTTCCACTACTCCTCTTGCCCCTCCTTTGATTCTTATCCTTTTTTTGGTTGGGATTTCTTGCAATCCCTGGAAAAGTGACCATATTCATGGAAAAATATGCATTTAAAAGGAAGTTGCTTGTAATCCATTACCTGATAATGGCTCCATTCATCCTACGTTAGATCAATATCTGAAGGTAACCTTTTTTTCGTATCTACCTCCACGTAATTTTTTATGCAAGTGAACTAGTATCCTTTGGGCTCTGCTCGATCTAGGTATATGCCTACTCCATTACATATTGCTCCTAAGAAATCATCACTCCAACATGAGAGGGGAATCCATAAACGCTTGACCCATAATTGGGTATAACTTCATTGGGGTCAAAATCCAAATACCATGAGTTGAGATACATACCTTTGGTTTCAAAGAACTATGGCCTGTTCCAGAAGATAATGTCTCTATCTTCCTTAATCTTGAAGAGGAAAGTGAAAAAACCATTTCCACAAGCAAAGAGGGCTATGTTACCCTTCATCATTAGCTTCTAGGTTTTTTCAATCCACTAGTCCATTGATTTTGGAGAGGGCCACATGCCAGTGAAATTTCCAACCAAGGATTTGTCTGAATACATTAGGTTTGTTTTGTGAAATCCAGATGGATGCGTGACGGAGGGGATGTTTTCCACCCTTTTCACAAACTTTGAATTTTGTTGCTTCATGCACGATTTCTTTCGAAGACCGGCCACTAATGATTGAAATGCTACCAAATTGTCAGTTGGAGGGGGAGGAGCCCCCTCTGATCTAGATGCCATGTGCAATCAACAGAGAAAGTGAAAATGATTGCAGACCTAGGGTTAGGGCCACAGAGCACAAGAGAAACTCCCCCCCCCCCCTTAATTTGTTGAAAATGTTTTTGTTATCTCTTAACTTTTAGTTTTGAGAGGGAATTTGGAAATCTTAAGACCCAGAGTTTGATTGAGCTAGTTTAGGGAAGAGCCATATATTAGCATGGATTGGATCATCTGAGGGGAGATTTGCGTAGATACTCCTTCCTTTTATTTTATTTTATTTTTGTTTCCATGTAACAAAGCACCTCATCCTCCAACTAGTAGGCAACTATAATGTATTCCATATGGCTAGAGGTTGTACAACAAACAAAGCTCAAAATCATGAGCTCAACATGTCACTTATGGGAATTGAACCTGGGTGGGGAAGATATCGTTCACTCCTCCCAACCACCAAGGATAAACCTAATTCACATTGATACTCCTCCCTTTTGTTGTAATGGATTACCATTTTTTCTTTTTGCTCTCATGCATGATCCATGGAACATATTGAACTTATTCACACGACTAGTTGATTGATTGAATACTCATTGGGATGACATAGTTTATCACTTCTACACTCATTTGGTGCCTCTTGAATTTATTATACACATCTCTTCTTAGACTGGAGGTGATTTGATTAAGGTCCATTTCCCCTATCAAATTTATAGTTAGTTGAATGATTGTCCATAGTGGCAGTGATAGGTGAATGCTTTCATTACAATCTAGGATTAACAAAGAAAAAACTCTTGTGGTTCTCATTAAAGTTAGTATCTCATTATTGAAACATTTAAGTGTACATTCCTCTGGCCATTGTTCCTCGTGAGTGGGGAAAATGAATTGAATACGAACTCACCAAAGGGTTCATGTGAGAAGTCAAGCTTCTTCTCCTCCACTATTACCTAATCTCACATTTTCCTTGCTTCTTCCTATTAAAATCCTTATTTTTAAAAATTAGAAAAAAGAGAACTCCATGTTGTAAATCCCATTTTCTCTTCCAACATCTCGCTACTTGCACATATATGTGAAGTAGAGGACCATTTTTCTTGATTATATGTATAGTTTCCTTGAACACTTGCAATTTGGATAGTTAACACCCATAATTTAATTAATACTAAAAGTGTGACTTCCTCTTTGTGTGCAATGACTAGTCACTAAATCCAAGCACCCCCAAATCCATTTATGCTCTCTTACTATGTATTAAAGGTCTCTCTATGACATACTTTAATGTGAATATTGAAAGCTAAGCTATGAATTTCTAATCTCATTATGTCATCTATTATGTACCTAAGCTTGCTTGAATCTTCTATCTCCCACCAAAGGTTTTTTACTATTGGTGTCTCCTCCTTATTGGTTTGGATTTGTCTTTCTTGGATGAGACTTTTGTATATTTTGGTGTATTAGCTTCATCCATTTGTACTCCACTTAACCTTCAAGTTCACCTCAAAGAAGTCTTTAATACAACTCCTAAGAGAGGAAATAAACTTCACTATCGAGGGCACATAGATTATACAAATTTTGTGCCTTAATAGATGATATATCTTTTGTTTATTTCACTAGCTTATTTCTCACATTTTTGTATATATTGAAGACAAGTTATCTTTGTTTATTTTGAAAAATGAAGCCTTAACCAATTTAGGTATGTTAAGAAGTCCTAACCCTACTTAATTGCATATTATTTGTCTCTTCCTTGAGTCAAAGTAGTTACCACTACATTTATACTATAGTAGGTTAGTATAGCTTCAAAAATAAAAATTAATGGTTTTCACCCACCTAGGAAACAAATAAACCACAAGTTTCCCTCTAATTTGTATGATCATTGTTCAAATTGGGTAACAAAACTTAAAAGATTACTATCGGTTTGAAAGGGGAATATTTAGTTACAATTTTTTCATTTTTAGATATGTACTTCCTTTTAGTAAAAATGAAGTAGATGACATATTGCAAAGTGGTGAATAAACCTACCTCCTTTCAGAAGTCACCTTGACAACCTTTAGTTTGGCAACTCCATTGGGAAGCTATTATTAACCCTTTTGTTTCTCAAGTAAATGACTACTCTTATCCACTTTTTCAACTTTCAAGAACGATTGCTTCTTTCCTTACTACTCCCTATATCAATGTTATGACAATTCCAGTAGCCTTAATCGAGCTTATCCCTAAAACACATAAAACCTTAACCAAGGTAATGTCACTTTTAGCCAGACACCATTAAACTTGTGAAATAACCACTTCACAAATAATGCAAATGGATATCCATCCAAAATCACATTGAGATGAACATCTTTAACATACCTCTCCTTGATAACCAAAATCAAACATTCACTTATAAAGTGTAATACCGTGCACTTGATCTTTAAATGAATAATGTATGTATGTACATGACGAAAGGCCAAAGAGCCTAACAACGATAATAGTTTGTGAATGTTTTTGATAAAATACATCAGCAGTTACAAACAAACAAGAAAAAGAGTTATAACAGGCTATACTTCCATGAGAGAGGGGTAGCTTGAGTGGTTAGACAAATTTTTATCATATTCTATTAAATCCATATTTGAATTAGTTGAGAAAAGGAGTTAAGCGAGTTTCTTGTTTGGGGTGCTACATGGCACATTGTGGAACATTCATATATTATCCCTTTTTTTGGATGATCAAGGGGGATTTTCTCATTGATTCTTGCTCTGGCTTCTCGGAGAGAAGAGTTACATAGGGGATAACCATTGTTAGTTGGTTGTGTCAAGATCGACTATTGTCTAGCATGCGAGGAGGCCTTAGTGCATGGATGCATTAACATCGCTGAGGAAATTGTCCATGGCTAAGAATATTTGGAGCTTTTGACATTGAGATTTCCTGTGAAGTGGTATTGGAGTCTTAGTAGGAAATATAATAGCCCAAGGCATTGCATTATAAAGAAGAGAATTCCTTTCCATAGGTTGTGTAGGTTGAAGGGAAGAGAGCTGGAAGTTGATATGACTATGTGACTAGTCGAGTAAACTGTGACGACATGAGTTTGTTATGGTTGAAGGGAAGAGAGTTGGAAGTTGATATGACTATGTGATTAGTTGAGTAAACTGTGACGACATGAACTTGCAATGAAACTATATAAATTGTGACAACACGGGGGTATTGACTGTCTCTGAGGGATTAGAGCTGGCTCAGGTGCTTCCTTGTCAATTCTTGGCCTCAACTCGAGGGTAACTCATTGCTGGGAGATTTGGAGCAATAGAGTCTATGTTGAGGTGGAACATCTGACATTAGCCACTAGTCAGTGGAGTCATTTGAGAAAGATAAGTGTTCTTTGTATATTTGATTCATGTTGTGTTTACACTATTCTTTATTACCATTCGTTGTTGTGTATCTCTATTGATGCTATGCATGGTGTGTTGAATAATGTACTTCATGCTAATGCACATGGTTATTGATGGATCACATGGGTTTCTTTCCCACTACATATTTTTTAAATTCATGTGAATTGTATCAAAGGTAAAAATTTGTTCACAAATGTGAGTGCTTGATATACCTTGTGATTTGGGTACATTGCAGTTAGCATCAAAGACAAAATTTTACTGTAACGTGGCTCAACTTGGAGCTAGGTATGCTACATAAATGTCTCAATACATACCAAAATGTAAATCCAACAAATGTTCAAAGGACACTAACTAGCCAAAGTTGTAATCCAACCATGTAAAATTCACAAATTCAAATACCACCTTGAAACATTATATCACTTCAACACACAAACAATATACAAGACAACGTGAATCATACTCAATAAAAATTAGGTTCTCCTCTCCACCCAGACTTAGACATCAACAAAAGTTGCCCAGGGCCTCCTTCCAACACTATCCACAAAGTTGTACTTATCTAAGGTCATAACACAACTTTACCTTAAGCTACACACAACATCAATGTTCAAGCTTTGCTTAAAGAACCACTTCAAACTCCACATGTAGGTCCAACACATAACTCATGGCCTATGCTATGTACTTCATTAGTTGAACAATTTACTAAACATCTTAATTTTTGGTGCTATCCTCCTAAGGCCTTGCCAATTTCAAACTTGTCCCCACTTAACCAACCAAACATATTGTTTAAGATGACAGTAAAACTCGAGTAAATATCTATGAAGTTTTATCAAGTGCATATCCTAGTGCACCTACTACATCACATTATAATTATCATGAATTTGATGGTCACATAACATATCCTTATCATGCCCCTAAAATCATATCTACATTATACACCTAACACACCAAGACACACCAAGATAAAACAGAGGATCAACATGCTTCCCTTGCCTTTAACCTTGATGCATCGTGTCACTACCACAAGTGTGACATTCACAACATTAAAGATTTAGAGTCCTTAAAAAGGAAAAAGCTCGTGGAAACACTAAGCAAACTCACCAACCTCCTAAAATAAGCTTTGAGCAACCCATAAATAAGCTAACATTGGACAACCTTGAACATGAACACCACATATGGAACACACCAAATTTCAACATTTCAATGAGACACATTGAATTTCATTATAAACACCTAGCAAAAAGCTTGTGGAAACACTAAGCAAACTCACCAACCTCCTAAAATAAGCTTTGAGCAACCCATAAATAAGCTACGTTGGACAACCTTGAACATGAACACCACATATGGAACACACCAAATTTCAACATTTCAATGAAACATATTTGAATTTCATTATAAACACTCACCGAATGTCAACATCACTACAATTTCTCCCAAATTAGAGATGGTGTAACGTGACTTCCTATAAACCAAATACATTAATATTTAGGGGAAGATGTGTTGACACAACCACCTTTAACTTAGCCACGAATCCTTTTATTCCAAATTTAAACATAATCACTAATAACTCACGAAAATAACCTTCATCCCCACCATGACTTGGCTCACATAGTCTCAACCACCTCTTCCTCGAAGCATCACTCTAGTCTCAAAGCATTGCTGCTATCTCACTCCCTCTCGGGGGTATTATTCATGAAACACTTGGGTTTAAGGGCATTTTTGCCTCATTCCCCACGGGTACATTTATCGCTAGAGGGGCAGCTCCCTTAGGTTTAAGGGCATTTTTGCCTCATCCCCTGCGGGTACCTTTATGGCTAGAGGGGCAGCTCCCTTGTCCCCCCACCCAGGTAGGGTACACGGCATCGTTTGTTTGTTTGATCGCATCAGCAATCTATTTGTTTCTAACTTGCCTTAAATATCCGAGCTAAGAATTAGAATTATGTTTGCACGAAAGAAGACTTGGCCCTCCCGTTCAATCCTACCGAGTAAGTCAGCCATGCAGGTGTAGGGAAAAGGAGATCATAAGTTCTGGTTATCGATTTCCATTCCTCGCTGCATAGCCAGAGCAGAAGGCCGTCCGTACATAAAGGTAAGCCAAAGAAAATGGCCGATGTACAATTACCTGTGTCGAGGGGGCCGAGATCTGTGACCGCACTGTTTGGAGAAGACTCCAACGATTCGCAGCAGCCATTATGGTTCAAAAAAGACGTCTTTCTGCAATCCGATTTCGAGAGCGAATCATACATTGCAGATCTGAGGCGCTTTATTGCCCTGGACACACTCAGAGCAGAGCTCCGGGGCCATCTCGGCGTGCTTAAGAATGAATTGGTGGAGTTGATCAACAGAGATTATGCAGATTTCGTTAATTTAACTACCAAGCTCGTGGATGTGGAGGGTGCAGTGCTAAGAATGCGAACGCCGTTAACGGAACTGAAGGCCAAAATAAGCTCCACTAGGGACAGCATCGATTCCTCCCTTCTGGCTCTTCAAAACGGTTTACAGAGGCGGGCCGAGGCTTCTTCTTCCAGAGAAATACTTGAGCTTCTTCTCGACACCTCTCATGTCGTCTCAAAGGTAGACTAGCTCAGTAATGTAAATTCTTATGATATTTGTTAGACTTTGCTTGATTTGATTTGAAAACCTGCTTTCATGAAAGCCCTCTATTTATGTATTAAGTATGGAAAAACAATTCTTATTTGAAATTGCATAATTTCTTTCTCATCTTCATTACAAAGTGAAGGAAAAACACTAGGTGTGAGAGCCAAAATTTCATCGTGAGTGAACCATCATTTCTGTTTGATGTGTCGTGGAAAGTCCCCTAGGTTAGACTAACTGTTATAATGGTGCAAGTGGTTTGGTCCAAATTGCCAACTAAAGGTAGTGCTTTAACTCTATGGTAGGATTTTGAATCTTTATAATGTAATTGCAATATTGTGTGCCGAAATAATGAATGAATGATATTTTAATGTCCACGAGATTAAAAATAGTCTATGGGACCACCAACTTCTTTGTTTTTTGCTTTCTGCAATTCAACCTTTTTCTTACTCAAATTGATGATGAGCTGACCCAACCTTCTAATAGTTCCATCATTGAAAAGACAATGCCACGGAATTGATGCTAACATACTACGGTAATTGTCCTTGATGTCTCTGAAAGCGTCACATTCTAAAATGAAATGTTTTTCTGATTCCACTTCCCCAAAAGTGCAAAAAGTACATACTCTTTCTTCCCAAGCTTCTTTAGGTCTCTTCCACTGTCCCGTTTCACACCGAAGTTGATGTGAGTTAGTTCTTAATTGAGCAATAAGAACCTTTGCCCTCCACAAAATGCTAGCTCCAATGTATTCTTTTTGTTGGAGATCACAAGTGGAATTGAATTCCTAAACATAATACTTCTTCTTTCTACCCAACTCTTTTCCCCATATACCCTTACGGAACTTCTCCAGCACAAAATTCTTTAACTCCTTGCTATTTGTGGGACATGCATTCAGGTAAATATTACATTTTTGCATCCATTTGTTGTTTTGTCTCATCCATGATTTCTTTCTTTCACTCATACCTTCATTGAAGATAACTTTCGGCCATCTACCTTCTCCCATTTGCTCCATTCTCTTTAGGTACCTTATAAGACGCACCATGGCAATTGCTTCGATGGGAGCTGCCCCTGTTTCACTCAACATTATCTCATAGGGAACCAAACTTTTTATTTTGAACTTGCTCATGATCAAATGTTTTTGAATTTTTTCAATTTGTTTCCATTTTGAAATAGAGATGCTGCTAGCCCACAATTCACACCCATATAATATCACTGGACAAACTAGGAGTCCAAAAAGTACTTTGATCGTGTTCCAATCCCATAACTTTGCCTCTCTACATCTATTTTGAAGTGCATATAATGCTTTCCACCCTCTCAGAATTCTTTTCTTTCTGCAATCCTCCTAATTAAGCTTCTTGTTGAAATCGATCCCAAGGTACTTGTATTCATTTACTTCTTCAAGAATGTTGCCTTCAAAGAAGAACGTATGCTGGCTTTGCTTTCTTTTATTAGAGAAAATCATTATCTTGGTCTTACTGGTATTGACTTGCATCCCCACTGCTTTACAAAAATGCTCAAGGGCATATAGGTGCATTTGCAATCCATGGGCCGATTTAGCAACCAACACAAGATCATTGGCATATAGAAGAAGCTTTATCACAAACTCCCCCAATCGAACACCCTCCCCACCTTGCAAATTTAGCCACTCTTCCAGTTTGTCAATATATAAACCAAAAAGGGTAGGGGATAAAGGGGAACCTTGCTTGACTCTGATGTCACTTCTAAAACTTTCTGAAATGCCTGCTGAAGTTCTAATCTTGACTTTCATTTCTTCATAAAGCCTATGGACAACAGCTCTATATTGTAAAGGAATTTCAAGTTCTTCCATTCTACGCCACAACTTATCTCTAGGGACCGTGTCAATTGCCTTTTTGAAGTCAACAAAGCAGCAAAATACTTCTTCTTTGCTCCCTCAAACCTTTTCAACAATGTGTTTCAGTGTGATACCATGATCTACTGTAGAATGCTTTGGCCTAAAACCTACTTGCCCTTTTTTCTTTTACTTCTGCCCACTTACTAATTATATTTTCCACCATGACATTGAAAAGCTTTGCAAATAGAGGATTGACCATAATGGTTCTATAGTTGGAAGGATTATTAATATCTTCGCTTTTAAAAAGGGGAATTGCTAGACTAATTGTCCAATCCCTTGGGAACCCTTGCTGAATGACGTTGTTGAATATTTCCATGATGTGGGGTGTCAAAATGTTCATTCCCCACTTTAGATATTCTGCTTGAAGTTCAACCAAGTCCTTTGCCTTTCCTGCTTTCAACTTTTTAATTCCCGCCTCCACCTTCTGTACTGTGAAAAGCTTTGTAGATGTGTTGATAACTTGATCCTGGGAGGAGGCTTAACCTGTAATTATCTTTCATAGAGTTTCCTTGCATAGTCAATCCACTGATTAGCTGTAATATTATTTTCAAATTGTTTCTTCCTTGGTTGAAGTGCCTGCCAAAAAAGTTTTGGGTTATTCTTGCCTAGATATATCAGCTCTTCCCGCCTTGTTTGCATGAACTCATATTTTTTCTTTTTTAAAATCTGCTTATATAACTTTGATTCCCTATTTTTTGATCTTTTGCACTTCTCAAGCGCACCCTGGATTATACTTGTTAACTCATGGCTGTTGAGGCTTTGGAGACCAATTTTCTCCTTCTGAATTGATCTCCTCAACATTGTTTTGAAGATAGTGCATTTTTCTTGTGTTAGAAAAATTTTGCCCCTTGATGTCGGTTGTTGAGAACATTGGGTTTTCCTCCTATTCTGTCTTTCTTTTAACCATGATAAATTTGTATAAATTGGGTTATGATCTGATTTTAAGTCCAAAATATGCTCTCCAATCTTAACTTCATCTATTCTTTCTATTAGGCTTTGTGACCCAATAACATAGTCAACTACATTTGCCCCATTGTATGTGTTGCAAGTGAAGTTCCCAGACTTTTTCCATTTCTCTAGACCATTGCAGATAATTAAGTTGAAAGCACCACACAACGTAAACAACTCCTCTCCAAAATGATTACTAACTTTGTCATCTTCTGAACATCTCACCCATCGAGAATTCTCTTCTTCAATGAGCCAGATAGGATTGTGATCCTCTTTGCAGCAAAGAATACTAGCTTGTTGATTTGTTGTTCTAGCATTGAAATCTCCCACTAAAAGAACTTCTCCCTGTTGAGAATATGCGGCAATATCTTGCTTTAAAGCTGCATATAGATCTTTGCTGTCCAATCCCTTATTTTTGTAAGTTTTTTGATACTTGAGGCGCAAAATAACATGCTGCAATTCTTATGCCGTTCTCATTCTCTGTTATGTTGAACCATAAATATTGCTTATTTGTATTTTCTTTCACTAACTGAATGTGACAACCTTCTTTTTCTTTCACTAAAGCTAGTATTCCTCCGTGCCCTTTGCCATTTTCTGCTGCCTCGTTCCAAATTGTTAACTTCAAATAGTCTTCAAACATAGGAGTTTTGCAACCATCATGTTCATGAGTTTTTGTGAGACAAATTATGTCTCTACCTTCTACAATAGGCCCTATCCCAGGTCCCCTCCTCCAAGGGTAACCTCTACAGTTCCAACAAACTAGACTTAGGTAGACTTGGGTAGGATTTGGTTGCTACGTTGTTTGGCACACAAGACTCGAATTTGAGTCTTCGCCCCCTTTCATCCATGTTGATCATGTTGTTTTCCTCCCTATTATAGAATTCCCTGTTTTTTGTTCATTGTCAACTTGCTGCCCTGTTTTGCCATGAGGCCCAAACATTGCAATAACCGCTTTACCGTTGTACAACCATGCTCTTTTCCCTTCGTTTCTTGATGCTCTAACTTTCTCCACTTCTTCTCTTCTCTCTTCTTGTTGCTTGCTAGTTAAATCTTCATCTAGGAAGAAGTGTGAGCCTTTCAAGAGTTTCATTTTGCTTAAGAGATGGTGTTTCTCTTGCACACTTGACATGATGACTTTTATAGGTCGAGGTCTTTCCTCACATATCTTTCCTACCCTCCTTGCTTGACAAATTTTCCCTCTCCACTATAATTTCTCTCTCAAAAAGTCCCATGTCAAATTGAAAGTGCTTTCATTCTTTCCATAGTCCCTTATGCCCCTGATAATACAGTTTGTGTCTCTCTCTTTTCTTTCTTTATGTTCTCTTTCCTATGCTCTACGAGAACTTACATCTTCTTTTTACTCCATCTTGTGACCATTGGTGTCCTCAACCCTAGTTTTGATTTCTTTTGGAATGTATGTCTTCTTTTCGGAAATGACTGTTTGCTGACCCATTTGTGTGTCTACCTGAGTTGTTTTAGAGATTATCACATCTTTGTTCGCTGCCATTGCATCATTCCTGCTTTGCCATGCTGCCTTCATGTTTCCCCATTCTCGTTTTCCTGCCTCTACAGTATCTTGTAACATTGTTACCCGCTCTTTCAGAATTCTATTACATTCCATTAAACATTGATTTGCAAGTGTGATCTCTGAATGTTTGCGATCTCTTTCCTGTTCATTGGCTTCTAAAATTTCCTGCCTTGCCCTAGCTTTCATCAGTTCTTGGACATAGAGATCTTATGACCAAGTAAGAGGTGTAGTTGTGGGACTGCACATGATTGACTCTTCTTTATTTTTGGTGCTCTTCTTTTTTTTCTTTTTTCTGGGTCTATTTTCTTCTTCTTTGTTCCCATTTAAAGCGGGCAAGTTTGCGTTTTAAAATACCTTGATATTGTTTTGCATTTACCCAAATCTATTTTCTTGTTTTATCCGCAGAAGCAATTTTGACTTGGCCCAAATGATTTGTTTCCACAAAATCTGAGATTTCCTTGCCATTTTTAACATTTACTATTGATTGATTTTCCATTTTGGAATTTGGGATTTCACTCTGCTTCTTCTTCCTGCCGTTTACGGTGGGTTACCATGTTCACTGTGCCTTCGTGCCTTCTCTGTTCACGGTGCCTTCATGCTCCTGCCTGTTCATGGTGCCTTCGTGCCTTCGCTGCTCCTGTTTGTGCCTTCAGTGATCTTGTTTCTGAATGAGCAAACCCTGTTCCTGTTCCTGTGCCTTCGCTACTCCTGTTCGTGCTTGTGCCTTCACTGCTTCCTTCTGAGTCCCAAAAAAAACTCGGTCTTCCAGAATTGATTTTGACTAAAACTCACTCATGCAAGTAAAGATTTGAATAAAGTTGTCTATCTACGGCTGCGGGCAAGATACATGCCTCCTCTTGTTCCTGGTCTCGGCTCGATTGGCGAATTGATAAGCGAATCTTCAGATGAAGTGCGCAGACTTCGATTACAGACCAATACAGGCCAAAACGGAGGATATATGATCCATAATATTCAAAACCAAAAGAGTTTTCCACCGCACTGAGAGTTCCCCAAAACTTAAGTTGCACAAAACACCAAAACATCTAGAAATTTCTGAAATAGGTACGGCCCAAAATGTGGCCCCAGAAAATGGATATATATATATATATAAGAGTTAATAACACATTATCTTGCAAAAAAATAAAAAAAGAATGAGACACAAAACCAAGTCTAATCACGCCGAAGGCGTTATATTGTGGGGGTTCTTCGTGAGGACACTGTTCAGATTCGTCGTCACTGACAGAATCTTGAATAGTGTCCACCAACCACCAATCACCGCCGAGAGACTTGTTGATGTGGCCAGCGGGCCCCCTTCGACGTTTCTTTTCGCGGTAGTGAAAATGCTAGTTTAACTTTCATAGATGATTACATGATGCAAAAATCCAAAATTAGCCTTCCTTTATAGATGAGGCTTTGCATTGAAGGCTCCAAAATCAACCTTTATACATGAGACTATATGTGCTAAAACTGAAATAAAACATGAGCTAAAAACACTTATTGGCTACATTAACATATCATTAATCATAAAAATCCTCAAACCCATCAACAAAAAGAGAATAGGATGCTTGTTCAGTGGATGAGACAACTCTACTAGTACTTGCACTTGTTGTTCTACTTACATCACCACTAGCACTAATATCAAGAGTAGAAAGAGAGAGCTTTATGTCTGGACATTTTGCTTCCACATCCCAATCTTTATAAGGTCCACTTGTATATTCTTTACCCCTACGAGACACAAGGCGTAGGTTTGAATGAACATATACAAGATCCTCAACCTTTTGATGCAGGCATGCTGCATAGATCTTTGATTGCCAGACAACGATTAACACAGTATTCAAATAAGCCAACATTATAAAAACAAATATACATCTCAATAACCACAACAGTATATTCAAAGCATGACCGTATGCATAGGATATCTATCTGCGGAATCTGAAACCCTGCAATTTTCAACTAAACACTGTCATCAAATCTGAATCTTTCACTATCGATTAACCGCTATGTGATTACATGTGTATGCCAACTCAAATCGCAGCCACACGAGGCTTGGGTGCGAATTGGTTTGGGAGTGTTTGCATCCAATATCGATTTGTGAAATCCACAACTTATCCCACAATGAATTCGCTTTCAATTCTTCGCATGCACATTCAGATTTGCACAATTCCCTTTCTACTTCACATGACAATCCAATGCGTTATCATGCGTTAATTACCTGCAATGCAATGGCACTTCAAGGGCATTTAACTACTGTATGGTATAATGCGTATGATGTGTAATAGAGGCAAATAAACAAAAGCTGAATGAGAATAGTAAATAAACTAAACACTTTCATAAATTGCAATAATGACTGTATCAAACTTTTATTGGCCGAATATTACATTTGTTGCCTTCTTGGCCCTCACCATTCTTCACACTGGCACACTATCCCTTTCTACATTTGTTTCCTCTGTCCTATTCCATTCTCTATATCTCTATATTCCATCCTCACACAAAGCTCATATTTATACATAATTGTGGATTAATTTGAATCCATGATTTCCTCCAAAAATAACTCAATCAAATTCTAAAATAGCTTTATCCCTCCTTTGACTCAACTAAGTTCCATTTAAGGAGTTCATAATCCCTAAAATATCTATACAACTCAACTCCAACTCATATTCTCAATTTATTAAGAGAATATTTACAATAAACCTCACACAGATTTTCCTCTCAATTTATTTAAAATGTGCATAATTTATAAAATAATTAAAAAAAACATCACCCCCTAAATCACCCAAATACAGAATGACAATTAAGCAGGATGCTCTTGCATCAGACTCCCCATGTAGAAAAGTTTCCATAGACTCCTGTCTATGAGGTCTGTCACTTTTATGTAATAATGCGACAACCACAAGTCTCAATGACTTGCTACCTCCAAGATTCCAAACTGTGTTTTGCCGCCGGTCCTTTAAAGTATCAACTTCATTTTGTAATTTTGCACAAAATTCCCAGAACAGTATTTTCAGAACACTATTGCATGTAACTCTCGGTTTTCCATAACACACCATCTTTATTTCTGGAAATACAGACTTGCGTAGAAACGTTGATACCCATTCTTCTAGTCTCCAAACTTTGAAAGAATCTTGAACTGACTTTACATCAGCATCACCAACATCACTCTTTCTGTCAACCGGATTCCATCGGCCTCTACAACAATTACTTTCGCCAATTCCTCGGAGTAATTCCTCTTTGTATGATGCTTCCATCTCCAATTGCATTGAACACTCAACTTTCTGAAATGAAGAATAATCAAGGACTTCTCCTTGATCACAATTATAATCATTGACTGTCCCTATAGTAACAGATTTCTCGTCCGATGCTGTACCTGCATTCATCAACAATTTATTAGTTTTAAAAATACAAGTTCTTTCGGCCTCTTTTGATGCTGCAAACACCAATCTCCCATCATAGTCCTTATGGATTTCAATAAATCCTCTTTTGAATTGCTCGCTGCTTTCATCTTTATCCTGCTAGATTAACACTGCTGTTTCCTTTATGCCTCTAAGGACATAACTTCCTTGCTGCTCCTGATCTTTCATCTCATCTTCAAATACTTTCTGCTCAATTTCTCTGATTTCAACATCATATTTATTAATGTTGCCTTCTGTACCTACAACCACATTATTATTTGAAGAGTTAAAGCATTCACTTAATTCTATAAAATTTAGAGACATTTCATCCTTATCATGCATGACAACTGCGATCTCTTCTCTATCAGGTTTTGCAAGCTTCATCTCCCCTTCAGGTTCCTTGAGCCATCGTTCCAAGAACTCTATTTCCATGTGAAATCTTTTCAGCATTTCATCACAAACTTCATTCTCAGTTTCATTCTTCTTCTGGCAATCCTCTTGAGTTATCCTGTTTACTGTATCATCACATTGAAAAATTATTTCATCAATTTCATTAAACAAATTCATTTGTTTACCTCCTTGGAATATCTCTACGGCATTTTCATTATGCTTCTGCTCCATAACAGCTTCAGCTGGCTGTCTTACACCAAATAGGAATTCATCTATGAATTCTTTCTGCTGCAACAAATCAGTACCTTCCTCTTCTAAAAGGCATTCTCCATCATACTTCACCTCAAGAACTTTATTCATCTTTGTAACAGTTTCACCAGACTGTCCATCATCTTCTGCACATCCTACATACACAAACTATGAGATTTAAAAATACAAGGCTTCATAGCCTCATCTGCTTCTCTTGTCAACATATCCTCAAATTGTTCTGAACTATTCCAATAGTCCATGAGATCTTTCTCATTATTCTCTTCACCCATAATTTCACTCTGTTCTGATCCACAAATGGAAACTTCCATTTCTAACTTAGCTCCTCTGAGTTCTTCACGTCTCAATTGCACACTCATCATCTGCTCAAGCTTCCTCAACTCTTCTGTTAACTGCATATTTACCTGTTGATTCCTCTTTGCTTTTAGTCTCTGCCATTTCACTTTCTTCCTCATGGCCCAACCATGTCTCTAGTCTTTCGTATTTCTCTGCAACAATTCCATCAATAACTCAAGATGGACTGTTATCTCAGCCTTCTCCCTCTCATATTCTTCATCAGTCAATTGCTTCCATATGCCATTTGCCTTGGCATCTTCCTTCTTTCTTCTGTTGTGGTCTTTCTCAGAACCTCTGAAATGACTATCTACAGTCATCTTCTCCTCCTTTGCGAACTTCATCTGTTCACTTACGGATTTCATTCAATCTCCTTTTCAGCAAGCCTTCATACTTGCCATCCAACAATGCAAACTCTCTTCCTGCGCTTGACCTCTTGGCATCTTTTGATTCTCTGTCTTGGAATCATCTCTGGGCAATTCTCTTGCTCCTCTTTTCTGCAAACAACAACTGCAGTATTTTTTGCGTTACAATGATCAACTCTTTGGGTGTCGGGCTCCGTCGATCATGCACCCAATTACATTCAAACCTTTGACTTGATTTAAGACTTTTTGACTCCAGACTTGACATCAACCCTTCATTTTGGATGAAAAATGCATCCTTTTGTACAATAACTCAATGATGGATTTTAACTGGACTCAAGCTATACAAATTTCTTCATTTGACCATGACATCTAAATTTGACCTTTCAAATTTATGTGATTACTCTACATAAAAATAACACACTCAAATACTTATCACTCCACTCATTTTTTTTTCTTTTCTAAATTATACTAATTCTATTTATGAAAACATACTGTTACAAAACTGCCTCAGTTCAGCTATGGGAGCCTGAAGACTGGGCTTGATGTCCATGCTTTAACAAAATAACGAACTGCCCTGAGTGGGAAACCAGTTCTTTTAAGAGGAGTTTCGCCGCCCTTGAGAGAGAAACCGGCTCATTGTTCATTGCATACAACATACTAAAACAAAAAAGACTAGAGTAGCATGCAACTGTTGCTGCTATAGAAAACCAAAGAAAATCAGTGAATCTCCCAAAACAGTAGAACGAATGTACCATGTTGAACCAAGACAGTCGGGAATGACTGCGCGTGAGCTGGAAAAGGCGGCTCCTCCACTATGCGACACCAATACTCTTCCTCCGGATCTTCAACATCTTCTTTCTGTTTGCCATCCTTGCTTGTGATGCCCGCGTCCACCTGCATGGGTTGCTTACCCAGGTCGGAAGGAGCAGAACCTGGGGGCGCAACCGGTCTCTCAGGAAAATTCGCAACCAGGGCGGGACTAAGACCAAGGGGAGGTGGAGTTGGACCGGGCATAGGAGGAAGACAGTGAGGCGTTTCTTCTCTCAGGGTGACAGTAACAAAGGCAGTGACAATGGGCTGATTGAAGGAGCATTCAAAGCGGAATTCTGCCCTTTGAGAGGTCTGACGCAGAGTGTGACTGTCAGAGGCACGAGAGGCAGGGGAGACAGGTCTAGGCGGATCAGCCAAAGGAGGCGGGGAGGGCTGAGCTGCGTGTGCATTGCCAGGATGGCTAGCGCGACCTCTGTGGCTGCGGGTGTCTGGATAACGCCCCCACTCAACGTCCTCAGAGGAGGTCTCTGCATCTGAACTGGTAGAAGGACGTGAGTGTGCAGACCGGCCTCGACTCGCACCCCGGCGACACCGCATTTGGTGATGGAGCCTTGGCATGGCAAATGCAATAGTTTGAGGCTGCCTGAGACAAAAAGAACAGGAAGGGGCCGGAGGAGACCCGCAGTGATTGACAAAATGAGATTGCAGACAGGAATTGGAGCAGCAGAAGGCGCTTTGGGAAAAATGATAACCAGGTGTAGTTTCCAAACAACTCAAAAGAGAGCAGCGTCTCCTCGTCTGTGTGTGAGCGCTTGGCTCGGCACAAGCAGCAGGGCAAGCGCTCCACAGGGGATGTAGAGAGCGGCAAACGGAGCAAGAACAATCTAGATTGCCCGAGACGAAAGCCATTGTTAACCAACTGAGTAGGACGGGAAGAAGAATACGCTGGCGAGGGAGAGTAAATGCAGAGGGAGCTGGCTGATTAATTGCGAGGTTAATGGAGCCGCAGGGGGCCATATGGCCACCCCATGCGAGCCTCCTCGGGATGTGGCCAGGGACTAACGTCCCATCAAACCGCGTTACCATCTGCATTCAGAATTATCACTCCACTCATTATCTCTCTTCCCACTCATGAATTTTGGTGAAAACTCATAAAGTGTATATGGCCTTCTCAACTTGAATTACATATCCCTTTTATTTAAATAACATAAAAACTCATTTGACTTACCACCTTCATAGTGTGCCCACCGATAGTTCTTGAGCTTCCGCACTACAGCTCTTCTTCCGAAGTATCAATATATATAGCAGTGCAAAATATTATCAAAATATTTGTCAAAAGAACAAAGAGAATACATCGCTGGACCAAACATCCGTAGTACCACCATCGCATCCTTTACCAGAAATCACCTCAAATCTTCATGCATTTCCAACTTGCACACATGTCATCCTTATTTGCATATGATGTCCATGCTTTGGAGTAAGTTCTATTTACTCAACACTAGACGATTTTTCTGCAATCACAATTTTATTTTTCGTAGCGGATGACTTCTCTACAGCAACTAAACATTTTCTTCGTTTAGATCATAGAGATTTTGGTTTTGGCTATGCGTTCAAACTGATTGACGCACCTTCAAACCTTGAATTAGTTCGGATCCTGAAAATTTCTTTTTCAACAGGAAAAAAAAATAATGTTCCCTCATGGATCTTCGATCTTTGTGGACATGCGGGATTCTGCATCCACATTCAAACATAATTTCGTATCAACGCAATTCCCACAGATTGCCCATTGATCCTCAAAAGTATGGGAGGAATCTTCATAAACATAACTTGCAAGTTTGGATATCAAGCCCTTAACCAGTAACAATAGATTTAGCATAAATTGTGCGGTGGGACCACCCATTTAGGATAACATCCTTTTTCGCCGATGGGCTGCCGACAATGTTTTATTAGGATTATGAGATACTCCCTTCGGATGGACTTTCAACGTCACTCGGAATAGTAGTGATAAAAAGTATTAAGTAGAGAACATGTGAGAAAAAAAACTCAATAACACAAACATATAATTTATTAAATTAATTTTCTCACCAAACTTCAAAACAATAATGCTCCTCGCATAAGCTTTGTGTCACTGCAATTCTCTTCACGCAATTGCTTTCTTTCCTTCACCTAGCACAAGTTAGAATTCACACAGCTTTCTCCTGACATCACTCATAGCTCGCTCTTTAAGCATACCGAAAAAGAAAAAGAAAAACGTCTCAAACTCACAAATCACCGCACCATTCTGTCACGATTTGCTTTCCAAGCCTCTCAGGCTTCACGCTGCACAAATTCAATGTTGGAGACATCTTAGCTCATGATCTTCGTTATTCAACAATACAGGCAACTCCTTATTCAATTCAACATGCAATTAATTTTGGTCACAACACCTTCGCAATTTCACGCTAGCTTCAGTTTTGTTGGATCCAAAACTAGTCTTACAAGATGACTGCTTCTAATTCACACTAACTGGATTCACACACAGATGAATCTATGTGTTGCACGCTAGCATTCCCAGTGAATCCGACATTATATTAGAATTCTTATTCAGCGCAGGCACTCAAGAATTCTATATAGCTCAAGTTCGATAGCTCGCTAGCTGGAAAATGTTTCACTGTTTACTCAAGCAACGACCATCATACCCGCTCTTGCAACGTGCTCAGTTCTTGTTTATTGCTCCGCACTCGTCCAGCTTCCACGACTACACGAATTAAATCTTTTGGCTCTGATACCAAAATGATGCAGGCATGCTGCATAGATCAGATTGTATGCGAAAGAATAGAGTTCACGAGTTCTTTGATTGGCAGACAACGATTAACACAGTCTTCAAATAAGCCAACATTATAAAAACAAATATACATCTCAATAACCACAGCAGTATATTCAAAGCATGAATGTATGCATAGGATATCTATCTGCAGAATTTGAAACTCTGCAATTTTCAACTAAACGCTATCATCAAACCTGAATCTTTCACTGTCGATTAACCGCTATGTGATTACATGTGTATGCCAGCTCAAATCGCAGACACACGAGGCTTGGGTGCGAAATGGTTTGGGAGTGTTTGCATTCAATATCGATTTGTGAAATCCGCAACTTATCCCACAATGAATCCACTTTCAATTCTTCGCATGCACATTCAGATATGCACAATTCGCTTTCTACTTCACATGACAATCCAATGCGTTATCATGCGTTAATTACTTGCAATGCAATGGCACTTCAAGGGCATTTAACTACTGTATGGTATAATGCGTATGATGTGCAAGCGCAGAGTGCACAACAAAAGTCAATGAGAATAGCAGGTCAGAATAATAATATTTCATAAGGTTAATTAGGTGATAATGAAATAATGATCAGATTAAACTTTTATTGGCCAAATATTACATTTGTTGCCTTCTTGGCCCTCGCCATTCTTCACACTGGCACACTATCCCTCTCTACATTTGTTTCCTCTATCCTATTCCATTCTCTATATCTCTATATTCCATCCTCACACAAAGCTCATATTTATACATAATTGTGGATTAATTTGAATCCATGATTTCCTCCAAAAATAACTTAACCAATTTCTAAAATAGCTTTATCCCTCCTTTGACTCAACTAAGTTTCATTTAAGGAGTTCATAATCCCTAAAATATCTATACAACTCAACTCCAACTCATATTCTCAATTTATTAAGAGAATATTTATAATAAACCCCAGACTCATATTTTCCTCTCAATTTATTTAAAATGTGCATAATTTATAAAATAATTAAAAAAACATCACCCTCTAAATCACCCAAATACAAAATGACAATTAAGCAGGATGCTCTTGCATCACCATTTGCGATCCCAACGTGTTGCGCTTCACAGAGTGAATGAAACTATAAGTGCTCCAATTATGTTCCATTGATGAAGAGCTTGCCACTTGTGATAGAATACGAGTGGCAAGACTCTACAAATAAACACCATTTGTGCCATGACAAATCCACCACTTAATTAGGTTCATGGTCCTCTCATCCAAAGCTGATATGTCTGCAAAATCCTCTAATTCAGTAGCAAAACATGCAAATTGCTCCCTTACATCAGTTTGTAAAGAAGTAGTGTGCACCATCAATGGAATGTTGGTATGTTCGAAATAGCAGCTGTGAGGAGCGGAGGAAGTTTATTTTAATTCTTGGAGGTTGAAGGGGAAATGATGCAGCACCCAGACATGCCATTGCTTGAGGACAAACAATGTTTGGAAGGGGGGACTGTAATGTCCCCTATGGATTAATCGCCTATGGAAGGACAAAGTAGCCTATCCAACCCTGTAGGCTATGGTCTTGATAGAGGGGGAAAACCTAATTATCTAATGTTTGGGGCAACATTGGGTAAATTTTGGGTCGGTTGGGCAAAAAGTCCAAATTGGGGGGTTGCACTTGCAACCCCTCATATGAGAGTGAACCCCATGATAAAATCTATAAATAAAGGGGAGTTGGAATCATTTTGGATCATCGATTTGGATTGGAATATCTATGATTTTCTTGAGCCCAAGGCTTTGAGGGTTTTAAGACCCCTTTTCTTGATTAGCTTCGGTGGAGGTGATCCCACCCTGTCTAATCCTTTTGTCTAGTTTTGGTGGAGATAATCCCACCCTACCTAGACACCTATTTCCTTGTTTTGGCACAATATAATTCGTGGAGTAGTTCTAGTCTGGTTTTGGCACATTGAGACGTCCTCTATTCTGCTAAAGAGTGCGGTTTTGTGGCTTTGGATGATTCGCGGATGATTGAGGAAGCCCTAATCTTTGGTCAAGCTAAATTCAATCTACGACCCATTAGAGGAAGTCCAAATTTTGTTAGGGCAGAGTAGAGGTCCTGTTCCTGAAGCAGGGAGGCCCTACTGCTGAAATAAGGTTTTGACCCTCTATTTACCCACTAGAGGGAGGCTCAGTCCCAGAGACAAGGGGTCTTGTGGCTGAATACATAGTTCGTTTCTGCGACCATCCAAAAAATGAAAGTTAGACCCTAAGGCAAGTAAAAGTTTGGATCTTGAGGCAGGTGAACCTGCGGCCACGTATACATCTTTGTTTTGCGGCCACCCACAGAAAGAAGGTTGGAACCTAAGGCAAGTGACACTGTGGTTCTATTTTTGTGGCCACCAACAAAAATGAAGTTTCTGTCCTTGTGGCAGTGGTGGTCGTGCAACTAAAGTCTCTGAGTTTGTGGGTGTCCACAAGAAGGGAATTTAGCCCTTAAGGAAGTAAGATTAGGCCTTGCTCAGTAGAAAATAAATCGGTATAGAAATCTTAGATTGACATAGTTTATTTACAATTGGATATGATTTACTAGACTGTGACATTGTAAACAATCATTGGTGGAACTATTGGTTGGATACTATCTCTGTTACATTGGGCAGTCAACCCTAGTCATTGTGGATTTGAGGAGAAGCATATTGCTGTTGATAGTCCTTAGATTATTCATGCATGCCTATTGTTACTGTTTAATGATCATTATATTACATGAAGGGATGTCCATTGTTGTATGAATGAGTGGATTCTGATGTTGTTCTGTTGGAAACCCTAGCATGAATAAGAAACCCTAGGGCAAAAATTACCCTAGAACATTTCAAACTTGAGCAAGAAATCAATCTTGCTTGACCAATCTTCATTAATCAACAACCTCCTCACCATACTTCCTTTGTCTGAATTTGCTCGTCTCCACTCAATCCAAGTTGAACCCATCACCATACTCATTAATGCAGTTTTAACTTCAACAAGGTGATGCAACATGATGAAGTTTGAGGCATACCTTGAATCAATAACTTCAAGCAACTCCAATTTGGAGTATTCTCGA
This sequence comes from Pinus albicaulis, assembly GCA_034641835.2. Lineage (NCBI taxonomy): Eukaryota > Viridiplantae > Streptophyta > Pinopsida > Pinales > Pinaceae > Pinus > Pinus albicaulis. The sequence goes on from CM076584.1 coordinate 1,154,855,919, forward strand.
TATATTGCTTGAGATTGGTGGTGGTTGGTGATGAATTTTATAATCTCCCTAGCCTGCCCATTTAGTTTTTGTCTCAATCTCTTCTAAAATCAGATTCAAATTGTAGACAATGCAAAGAGTCCAAAATATGTGATTGTATTTACTCTCAACAATTAAGCCTGCAACTTTGCAAACATGTGCGTTATCTGTGATAACTTGCACCACATTTTTTGGTCCCACTTGTTCAATAGCAACAAATAAAATTTCAACAATGAATTACTATCCTTTACCTCACCCAAACAATCTTTAGCTTTGATGAACATGGCTCCTTTTGGTGTTGATGCAATGACAATAATCAAAGGCTTGCATTTTGTGTTAGTCCAACCATCTGAGCTAATGGAAAGCCCTGTCCTACCCCATGAGTTACGAATTGGTTTCAAAACATCATCAAGAAGTTTCCTCTCTTTCTTTAGCAAAATTGTTCTGTGCTTTTCATAGTTTGGCCCCTTGTAACCTTGCGGGGCTGTGTGAATCACTCTCATCGAATCCTTCCAATATGATGATCGAACCACATTAAAAGGGATGCCAAAAGCAAAGATGGCCCTTACCACTCTTGAGTCCACTTCTTCTCTCCCTTGATTATCAAGCATTTTCAACAATCTACTGTCTTTATCTGGATTTGATAGCTTGGATAACTCTTCTTTGTCTGCTAGCGCCCTTCTTCTTGCTTCATGAACAATCCTTGGCTCAATGCGAGCACCCATATGAGGATTGCTATTGCCCATGCTGATTTTGCTTCTTTGATCCTTCAACCTTTGAGCATCATCGCTCTCTCTCTTGAATTTAGCCCTCACCTCTAGATTTTTGGTATGTGCACACACATCGATACCCTTTATCTCGTCATGCAAAGTGTGAGCCTTCACTCTTGTGTAAGAGCCCTTGAAGGTCTTATGAATTTTGCATAAATTGCACTTCCATTCCCATGTACCACCAAAACCCATTTGCTTCACTTTGGTAACACATCTCCACAGAGGATAGTATTCTTGCTGCCTGGTTGCTTGAGTAGATTTAGGGGCACTGGAAAGACAACTTTGAGAAGTCATGAAAGTTGCAAAAGTAGAAAATGAAACACTCACCAAAACAACTATTGGCCACACCCTTCTTCTTGCTGCCCATGCTACAAAACACAACTAAAATGCTTTTTGTTGCTATAGGAAGCTCCTCCTACAGAAGAATGTGTGAGAAATGAGTGAATGAAGTGCTTTTCTATGGAAAAGAAGAGGCTGATAGGGTTTCTAGAGAATTCTAATCTTTTAATTTTCTAGAGAAGTCTATTATTAATTTCTTTTATTAAATTTTGTTAACTAAGTGTTTAACTACATAAAAAGGTGTTAACTTATTGTTTTTGAGCCATAGAAGGGACCGACGCCCTTCTTGGCCCCTTGAGACAGCTGAAAAATTTAAAAAAGGAAAATTCCAGCCGAAATAGCCCTGAAATGTCGCCGACTGTCCTGGATGGCGTTTCAAAATCATGAAACGCTGTCCGGGATGGTCGACGATGTTTCAGGGCCATTTCAGAGCCGTTTTGGGTATCAGTATGGCCCTTATCATTGTTGAGAATTTGGAGGGCTAGTGATTAATACAAATTCTCTTCTTTATAATTACTTGTGAGCTTACTTGTGTTACTTATGTCTTCTCTTCTTTTAGTTTAGTTAATCTTTCATCAAGTCAATTATCAAAATGCAAGACACAAAAAGTTAGGCTCCTAGAACCAGGGCAAAACCTCTCCCTCTTGGAGAGGAAAACCCGTAAAGAATTCTTCTTATAGATCTTCAAATGACAAGTACCATGACTAAGACTCAGACCCTTAACCTCAGTATGCTTCCAAGACCTTGTCTCTTCTTCTTTGATGATTTCCAACGCTGATTCTTCTTCTTGCACTGAGCTGCACTATCTTACACTAGCACTTAGAGAACACAATCTCTAAGTCTTTCTTTGTTGACTTGGTTACTCAAACACTCTATCTCAGTCCCATTCCATAAGCTTATTCAGATGTTAGGCTAGGTCACTCGTGACCCTTAACTTCTTATTAACTTGAGGTTACTTCACTTGGGATATACTCTTTCCTTTATATATACATTAGGAAGGTAAATCATAATGTCACTATTTCAAGTTGCTGTAGTATATCCACACTTTGTTTAGTCTTGATCAAATGATGTTCTCCACACTAGAATCCACACTTAACCCTGACTGAGATCTGCACTTCTCTCTATCTGAAAACACTGTACTTTAGTTCAGAACAGTCCGCAATTTATCCATAGAAGAATCCGCACTTCTGTTACAAATTAATCCGCAATTCTTCTTTAACAAATCCACACTGAAAAACCCTGAACAAGGCTTCAAAAATCCACACTGTATTCTGTACCTTTGTACTTCCTGTACCTCTGTACTCTGCAATTTTCTGTCTCCCAAATGACCGCATATCATATGTATATATATGGGGCACATCCCTTTAAACAAGCCGACCATACAACTGTGAGATAGGCCGACTAGTTCATGGTGAATTAAGCCAACTAGATAAGGTTTATTCCAGCATTGATGAGGTACTTCTTTGCTGCTTTTAAAGCTTGACTTTCATCGTTGCATTGAGGGTTGTTGTGAGCTTCTTCCACAAGGTCTTGGAGCATATATTCCTAGATTAAATCCTTCATGTATGAGACACTTAATTCTATTTATTCCTAGAAGACAAAAACTTAATAGACATCAAGAAGAAGTCTATATACATAATAAAATCTTGCTCATGAAACCCATGAAACAAGTACACCAAAAATACATTTTATTATCTTTGTCTTCTTCTTTACATAAATACATAATTACATAGTCAACATGAAGACCGACCTAGTTACACTTTTCAACAATCATGATGTTTCCTGCAACATAGGCCGAAACACAACAATTTTTGCTCACATGTAAATGAGCTATTTTGTTTGTAAGCTCTAATGAAAACTTGACTAAACTAAGGAGGGGGGGGGGGGGAATCAGTTTAGTACATTCATGGACATTAAGCTTCTTTTCTTTTTACTGATTAACTGAAACATTAAATGAGCAACTTAACATATGATGACCAACATATTGAATATGCGAACAACAAGTAATAAGTAATCTAAAACATCACGTAAGCACATAACATCAACACATATGGACACCTGATATAAGTGGAACCCCATAAATGTAGAAAACCACGATTTGTTATTGTTGTGATGCAAAGGCAAACTCCTACTCCCATATTATATATGATTTTTTGTAGGATCCAACCTACAAGAGACTAGTACCTCAATTTTTCTGCAAGCTATAATATGCAAGGAAGCTCAAACTTCCATAAGTTTTCTGCAGGCTACAACCCACAGGAGGCTCCTACCTCAATAGGCTACAACCTATTATTTATCAAGCTCCAACTTGAAAGGAGACTACAATCCCCTTATACATACAAGAAACAACATGCTGGTTTACCTGGTCATCAATTCTGCATATCTCCATATTTATCTCTGCCTCTTCTCCCCTTCAAATCTGCTTCACATTAGCGTCATATGTGCCAGATAACTAACGAATAATCAACTCTCACATGCTCTCTCTCTAACCCTTTCAGCTCTACAACCTCACACACTTTTATAATTGAACATTGATGGCTGTTAGTATTCCACACACAGGAATCTGAAATGACAAAACCTGTCTCTTTGCATTCCAAATGTGTCTCTTCAATTCTAAAACTGTTAATTCTCTTGAATATTAAAATACATAATTTTTTTTCTGCATATTCAAATGACATGCATTCATATTCTTCATCATAAATTTCAACACATTCAAATTGCATGCATTAATATAGTCCAATATTAATGCAAGAGCTCCAAGAAAACCATGCCATCAATGACACTGATCTGAAAGCAAGCTCCAACAAGGTGTTATTTTTCTACTCCAATACATGTGTCAACACAAGCATGCCATTACCTCCTTTGCATTACCACTTCTTCATGCCTTTGCCTTAGCTTTGCATCTTGCCTTGCCTTGCATCATGTCTTTGCCTTGCCTTTGCCTTGCATCACAAGAGTGCTCATGCCTTTGCCTAGCATCACAACAATCTTGCTGCCGTTGTTGTTCCTTTGCTGCTCCTTTGCCATCACATCTTTCCTGCTCTTTTGCTGCGTCTTTGCCTTGCTGTTGCTCCTTTGCCATCAATGACAACAATGCCATCAACCTCATCATTTTGGTAATGCAGTATAACAAAGTTATAGTCATAGGTTTTTAGGATTTTATTTAAATTGGATAAAGCATAATTAGAAAGATTGGTATTAATAAAAGCCTAATCACCCAATAAATGTTACATAGGCCTCAAGTTAGGAATTCACCCGTTGTTGTATAAATAAGGGGTTCTCCACTTCTATGCCTAATCAATTCTATCTATTCAAACTTAATGTCTCTTGGAGAAGTCTTTTTCCACATCTCGGGAATCGAATGTTGTTAAAATTGGACAACTAGGTCCAAACTCCATGTTGTGATGCTCAGATTAAGATACTGATATTTTTGTTGGATTCCTTTTTCGGAGAGGTGTAAGATCCATATAAAATTTATCTTAATCCGATGAGCAGAACATTTATTTTGAATTTATTATTTATAATAAATTATATGTGTAGGTCGGCCTTAAGGTTTTGCACCCTCAGTAGATGTGTCACACACCTCAATGATGGATATAAATACAGTCAAAGTTGGAGAGCATTTCACTCATCTCATCTCATCACTTCCTCTTCTCTTCTCTGATTTAGTACGAGCTTCTTAGAGGACAAATTCAGCTCACACGTGGGAAAAAGGACAAGCTACTACAGCCAAGAAGAAGGATGCAGTTTGCTGCAGCTAGGGTTTCCTAGGAAATTTGACCAGCGTTGACTTTGGTCAACGCATGGTCCAAAGAGGCCCAAAATTTGTGGAGACTTCGATTTTAGCAGGCTGTACACTTTGGCACAAGAACCGAGGTCAAAAGGTTGACCGAAGTTGGAGCTGCGTTGACTTTTATGTTGCTGCCCTGCGTTGACTTTTCTGGACAACGTTGACTTTTCTAGAGTTGACTTGTGTTGACTGATTTGAGGATTGTTGTGACACATTTTGGGTTGGCTGATCAAGAAGACTTTGCTGGTTGAAGCATCCTGTTGACCGCCGTAACGCACCACCACATTCTCCTGTTTCTGGTTTTTCTTCCACAAATCCACTGGTATGTTCTATCAGCACTTTACTTAACTGTTTGGGTGATTGCTGTAACAAAAGTAAAGTTGCATCAAGCATAGAACATCTACAAAAATTTACATGGTATCGGAGCTGAGGTGAAGACAAGCCCTACCTTTAGCAATCACCATCTAAGAAAAATGGGTTCCACAAGTTATGGCTTCAAGGAGAATGACAAGCTGACTGGAAGGGATGACTTCCATGCCTGGAAGATGATATTAGATCTCAAATTGGAAGACCATGATCTCATGGACCATGTATTGGGTAAGATACAAGAACCTCCATCTAATGCTTCTGCTGCTGCTAAAACCAAGTACAAGAAGGGGGAGATCAAAGCAAAGCTGATGATCAGGGAATCCATTCATAAAAGCCTGGTGGCCTACATCTCTGAGTTGGGCACATCCAAAGAGATGTATGATAAATTGATTCTTATGTTCAAGGTAAACAATGTAAACCAAGTGTTATTCCTCAAGAATAAATTGAAGAATCTGAAGAAGGGCCGGGATGAGTCTATTCAAACATACTTTCTGAAATTGACCGAGATCAGGAATAATCTGCTGGCTATTGGGGAGACAATAGCCGATCGTGAGATGGTACTCACCGCACTTGGAGGACTCCCATATGAATGGCATGTATTCAACACTACCATTCTCAATAATAGTACAATTCCTAACTTTGACGAGCTACTGTCTAGATGTATGCAAGAGGAGACAAGAATGAAGGAATATGAAAATGACAAAAATGCTGCCTATGCTGCTCATTCTAGAAAGAAGAACTCTGGTGGTCCTAAGAACAAAGGAAGAACAAGGGCTCAAGGAAAGAAGGGCAAGTGTTTCACTTGTCATAGGCCTGGTCACTATGCTAGAGAATGTCCTTTCAAGAAGGATTCTCCCGATAGTGACGACAACAACAACAACCGGAGGAATGGAAATCAAAGAAACAACAGATCCAAAGGAAAGAGGGAGGCTCCCTCTGATGAAAACAATCAACCTTTCAAAAGGTCTAGAAACTCCAGGTATGAGGAATCTAATGCTGTTGACAAAAGAGATGAATACATTCTTGTATTTGCTCTCTCTGTTGCATCCCCGCCCGACACTATGGATGTCTGGCTGATAGATAGTGGTGCCTCAAGACACATCATTGGGTTCAAGGAAGCACTCTCTGACATGGTTGAGAAGGATACTAATCTGGAAATTATTCTTGGAGATAATGCCACATATCCCGTGAGAGGGACTGGGACTGTGACTCTCCACTTGTCTCAAGGACAAGTCCTACATTTGCAGGATGTACTCTATGTACCAAAATTGAAGAAAAACCTTGTGTCTATATCAGCAATTGAAGACAAAGGCTTCAATGTGGCATTCATTGAAGGAAAGGTACGCATGTGGAAGAAGAATCTCAAGGAAGCTATCATGATTGGTTTTAGAGTTGGAACACTCTACCAGGTCGAAGGAAGTCCTCTAGGAGCCTTGACATGTGATACTATCCGACAAACTGAACTATGGCACCGAAAGGTTTTGACACCTTCATTACAAGGCCCTTCCCGAAGCAAGGAAGGTGGTAACAGGGATGCTCGATCTTGGAAATAATCATGAAGGTGTATGTAAGGGTTGTGCCGAAGGAAAACACTCAAAGGGGACCTCTCCCCACTAGCATTTGATGTCTTGCATTGATACATTCTGATATGTCTGGTATGCTGCTCGTGACATCCTTGACAGGATGTTCTTTTTATGAGACAAACATGTTTAGGAACGTTTGCAGAAGAGCTAGCATCAAGAGGGAGACCACAATGTGTGTGGACTACTATGAAATCTCTCAGGCTTATAGAGTTTATGTACTTGGTCAAAGGAAAGTTGAGATATGACATGATATCACTTTTGACGAAGATGCTTTCCTGAAGAAAGTTGTAGATCTTCCGAGATCTGAGGAAAATCATGAAGCAAGGCCTGGAAATCAAGATGCCAAGGGACATGCTGCCCTGAGGGGGACATTCCGAGAAAGCTAGAAGCCGTGCAGATTCCAAGGGCATCTAGCTACCATGAGTACTATTGTACAATCTGAACCTGGATCTTTTGAGGAAGCCGTAAAGCATCAAGTATGGAAAGATGCTATGCACGAAGAATATAAGTCCATAATGAAGAATGATGTCTGGGATGTGGTTCCAAGACCGAAGGACAAATCAGTTGTCACCGCGAAATGGCTCTACAAGATCAAGCATGGATCTGATGGAAGTGCTGAAAAGTTCAAGGCAAGATTTATTGCCCGTAGCTTCTCTCAAAAGAAAAGGGGTAGATTATGATGACATATTTGCACCTGTGGCACGATATACCACCATTCGATCAATCACAGTCCTTGCTGCTACGCAAGGATGGAGTCTTCATCAGATGGATGTCAAGACCGCTTTTCTGCATGGTACAATAAAGGAAGAGGTGTATGTAGAACAACCTCTGGGGCTTGAAGTCCAGGATCGGGACACCCATGTTTGCAGTTTGAAGAAAGCCCTCTATGGGCTGAAGCAAGCACCCAGAGCTTGGTACGAGAGGATAGATAGCTACTTGATGAAGTAATGCTGATCCGAACCTTTACTTAAAGGTTGTCCAGGGGAAGCTTCTCATTCTGGTGCTGTATGTGGACGATCTCTCTCTGACAGGTGCTGACCCTCTCAGTGTAAGAGGGAGCTCGATACTGAGTTCGAGATGAAGGACCTAGGACTGATGCACTACTTCCTAGGCCTAGAGGTCTAGCAGAGACCTGACGAGATTTTCCTTTCTCAAGGAAAATACATTATGAAGCTTCTGGTATGGTGGACTGTAAGTCCGTACTGATGGAACTCAACTTTAAGAAGTTGAGTGGCAGCACTGCTGGGCCCGTGTTAGAAAATCTTACTGAGTGTCAGGGCCCTGATGTTCTTAGGGAACATCCGTCCGGACATATGTTGTGCAATGAAAACTATGAGTCAACACATGGTTGATCATAACATTCACTAGGTTGGTGCCTAGAAACTCTTGAGATATCTCTGAGGCACGATAGACCATGGGCTGAGATACACTGCCGGGAGTGTGACACTCCATGGATATACTGATGTTGATTGGGCTGGCAGTGTGGTGGATCGCAAGAGCACATTTGGATGCTACTTCACATGTAGATCTGCTTCAGGCAGGAAACTGAAGTCGGTAGCTTTGAGCACTGCTGAGGCCGAATACATTGTAACATGTATGGCCTGTTGTGAAGTCACTTGGTTGCGAAAACTCTTTAGTGAGTTGTTCGAGCATGTGCTAGATGCCACTGTTATCCTTTGTGATAACTAGAGGGGGATTCGTTTGTCATAGAATCCCGTGTTCCACTAACGATCCAAGCATGTTGATGGCTGGTACCACTATCTGGGATATGGTACAGCGAGGCGCCGTAAGGCTCGATCATATAGGAACTGATGAGCAGGTCACGGATATTCTCACTATGCCCTTGGGGAAGGTCATGTTCCTAACCTTTCGTGAGAATCTTGGTATCGTGGAACGACCCTATGATGTGGGTCTTGTTGGACGATGAGCTCTGGGAGCTCTGGGGGGCTTTGGGGAGAGCTTCTCGAAGCTATGGGCAACCACAAGGCTAGGCTTGCCAAACCTTGTTGGTGTGCTTGGACCCCACCGTTGTGATTTTGAGTTGGTTCACCTCTCATTTTCTGTGCCCCGTATGCATCCTACCCATTGAGTTTAGGGCTCATGGGAAGTACCTCTCATTTGGCCAATGAGGTGGGAAAGGCTAGAGACTAGTAGCAAAGACCGATGGACGCATCAGAGATTGCCGTACTCTCTATCTAGGATGGCACGGTCCAACCACTTGATCTGGGATCAAGTATAGTGAGGTTTCGGACCTTCGCCTGACTTCGGGTCAGATGAACCAACTACGGGTTGGTTGGAGACTCTTTGTGAGTCTGATAGAGGTTTCAGACCTCTGGGCTGAATCTGTCAGCCGGGGGATGATGTCTTTGTGACTAACCCACTTCTGTTCTGAAATAAAGAGGCCAGCAAAGCAAGTTACGGCGGGATGACGCACGATGTTTGATTGCACTAATGGATGGAGTTCTCCCTAGTTGAGAGTGAGTGTTAAAATTGGACAACTAGGTCCAAACTCCATGTTGTGATGCTCAGATTAAGATACTGATATTTTTGTTGGATTCCTCTTTCGGAGAGGTGTAAGATCCATATAAAATTTATCTTAATCCGATGAGCAGAACATTTATTTTGAATTTATTATTTATAATAAATTATATGTGCAGGTCGACCTTAAGGTTTTGCATCCCCAGCAGATGTGTCACACACCTCAATGATGCATATAAATACAGTCAAAGTTGGAGAGCATTTCACTCATCTCATCTCATCACTTCCTCTTCTCTTCTCTGATTTAGTACGAGCTTCTTGGAGGACAAATTCAGCTCACATGTGGGAAGAAGGACGAGCTACTACAGCCAAGAAAAAGGACGCAGTTTGCTGCAGCTAGGGTTTCCTAGGAAGTTTGACCAGCGTTGACTTTGGTCAACGCATGGTCCAAAGAGGCCCAAAATTTGTGGAGACTTCGATTTTAGTAGGCCGTACACTTTGGCACAAGAATCGAGGTCAAAAGGTTGACCGAAGTTGGAGCTGCGTTGACTTTTATGTTGCTGCTCTGCGTTGACTTTTCTGGACAACGTTGACTTTTCTAGAGTTGACTTGTGTTGACTGATTTGAGGATTGTTGTGACACATTCTGGGTTGGCTGATCAAGAAGACTTTGCTGGTTGAAGCATCCTGTTGACCGCCGTAACGCACCACCACATTCTCCTGTTTCTGGTTTGTCTTCTACAAATCCACTGGTATGTTCTATCAGCACTTTACTTAACTGTTTGGGTGATTGCTGTAACAAAAGTAAAGTTGCATCAAGCATAGAACATCTACAAAAATTTACAAATGTGCATTCCATCTTTGTGTGTGCAGGTGCCCCCTAACTCCCTTTTACTATTTATGTCAGCTCCATGAATATCTTTTCTCTACCATTTTGAACTTTGAGCTTTATATCTATCCAATTTGTACTTCTATTTCTAGTGCAGATTTGTAAGAGAAATAGTGATGTGCCAATTTGCATCTAGGCACATTGCATGCAACAATGTCATTATAGTCAAAGTAGCATCCATGAGTGTGAAGTCGATCTAGCATGAATGCCATCATTTGAATTTCTTTCTTGTCATTGGACATAAAAAAAGATTTCCACTCTAGGGACAAGCTATCTTGTGGTAAAATAGTAGACCGAGGTTGGATATCTCCAAGTAGGATTGAGCTCCAATGAAACTATTTGATGGCAACCCCTATTTGTGGAATTTGCAAGTCACTTAAATAAAACCTTTGCTTTGGACTACTATTAGACTAAAAAGGTGGTGATTTTATCTTTACAAGTAGGTATTTTGAAGTCACAGTATTTAGGTGAAAAAATTCTTTCTCAAGACTAAGTGCCATGACTCAAACTTGAGAATGATTTGACAAAACCAAAGAGTAAGAGTATGATTTGGACTCGAGAAAAAGTTGACGAAAAAAAAACGTACTGAAATTAGGTAAATATTTGGTGAGCTTCGTCAAGGTTTATCAAAATGATCATGCTTGGTCTTGTGAAGCGGGGGTACGTGAACCCAAGGGTGGGGTTTACATATTTGTACCTGATTTGCGCACCCAAGCACTGGAAATGGGTTCAGGTTCTTCTCAAGCACACCCTTCCAAACCCGGATCGGGTATGGAGAACTTGATACTTTGAAATTTAAAAATGGATTCTTTCTTTGTGATGGGTACTTGGTGCCCCGTAAAAGGGTGCGTGGTTCCCCGAAAACACGTACGTGGAGGGTACGGCTACTTAGTCAGTCATGGATGATGGATGAGCAAGAGTCTCCAGATGAGAGTGCCTCCCTAGAGAGGCTGTTGACTAATGAGCTTAGTGATGTTGATCATGATGACATGGATGCTGATGAGTGATGACATGGCTTGAGGAAGCCAAATCAATTATCTTTAGACTTGTTCATTGTTCAATTCACTTTTTTTTGGAATTTTCTATTTCATGTGTGGAAATGCATCAAGGAAAATTTTGAATATGACATTGGAGTCCTGGACATATAATATATATCTATTTTCATGATTCATATCTTTGTGCTTGATATTAAATTTGAAATTTCAATGTGAATGTTCAGTGTTTTATTTTTCTTGTTGTAAATTGGAAGATTTCAAAATTGAAAATTCAGAATTTGAATTTCATAATTCAAATTTCATATATATATATAATATATATATATAGTATATATTCTTGATGAACCCACGCCCCTGTTTCAAAAAGTGACGTGTATATATATATATCGAGGGTATATACTATATTATAGTTTCTCTCTCTCTCTCTCTCTCTATATATATATATATATATAAACTATAATATAGTATATACTCTCGACGAACCCACGCCCCTATTTCAAAAAGTGATGTATTGGTCCTTGTACCTGTACCCGAACCCATGTTTCTTGGCAACTTAGGCTTGGTAAAATTGCCAAACTTGATGACTAAGTTGGTCAAACATGGTTAATGTCATCAAATCTTGATCAAACTCATCAAGTTTTAGTAAGTTTGATGAGACTTGACCAATATGGCATAGAGTCTTGTTTCAAATTTCTCTCCCTAGATGACATCACTGAACAAGTTCTTAGTGATCACACATCAAATATTGTAGTGGACTTGGCTTCTATTGAATACTGGGATTAGATGACCCTTTTGCTCCTTTATGTCTTCAAATCTCTATATCTCTCTATCTTCCTTTCATTTTATATTGGGACTTATAATCCTACTATCTATTCATTGTAACTATTCCTATCTATTATATCATAGACAGTTAAAGTTGCTGAAATGGTCTCCTTGGTTCTATCCATAGTCTTGTAGATGTAGCCCACACTGCTTTAGTACTTTGACCAATAGCTCATAAACTTTAACAACCACACTAACATCTCTCCTCAAAGGATTATTGAAGACAATGCCACAGAATCAATTGCACTTGCCCTCTTGTACTTTGAGACAAGCCATTCTTGGTAGACAAACATTCTTTTGAGATTATTCTTTTTGGCACATATGGTTGGCTAAAGATTTCCAAACTAATCAATAGCTTGCTAGACTAGCTCTTATTTGATATATCTTCTCATAAAGTTGAGGACACATGCATGGTCATAAACAAACATGATTATTCATTTTCCCCTTTCTCAGATAGATTTTACCCATGCCTATTTCCCTCTATCCTCTAGGATGAGGTCCATACAATGGACTGCACATGGGTGCCAAAAATAGTTGGTTATCTCTCTATGAGAAGTCTATAAGCAAAATCATAATCGGAAGCATATCTGCTAAAAATTTGCATGACATGCTCCACACTCATCTCCAAAAGAAGACAAACAAATTACACACAAGTAGGCTGTCTTGACTAGATAAAGTGCATCAACACTTTTAAGAAAAAATAGTGCCCTTAGGAAAAGGCATAAGGAAATACAGAGTGGTTCTAGTTTCCATATTACTCCACACATTAATGTAATGGTGGATTGATCTTGGCCTTAGAAGCGTGGCACTTCGATAAGATCGTTTTGGTTTTGTTGTAAAATGAATCTTATAGTTCATAATAAAAATGTGTATCAAGAGTGATACATCATGTTGTTGAAGGGTGATCACACAAGTTCCCCTTCCTACTTTAGCTTGGAGGGTTTGATGCTGATCTCAAGAGAATCTACCTCTTTCCTAAAAATATTCACCCTGTTTGGTATTTGAAGTTATTTTGAATAGCCAACTTTGCTTCTTGGGTGTTTCTCTAGGGGAAGTATGGTGCAAATAGGGGCCTTTTGTTAGTTCATGGGATGTTTGCACTTTTTCCAGGTAGGATGGAGGGCTTAGTTTGATTAATATTGTAATATCCCCAATTTTGTGAGTGTAAAAAAATACTTAAGGATTTTGCCCAATTTTGGTTATATTAATTAAAAAGGGGAAAAATATTATTTTATTGGAGAAATGCGGCAAATAATATTCTATTGGGGAATGGCGGCAAATTATTATTTTATAAAAAGGGCGACAAAAGCCATTTAGCAGAAAGTGGCCCCCACTAATAAAAAAATATGAGAAAGGTGAATCTAGAAGCTAGAGGGAGGTTCAATGAAGAATTATAAAAGGAGGAAAGGAGCTCATTTTGAGGTTTTATCCTAACTTACCATTTCTATTTGCAGCTGAAGAAGAGCTCAAGAGAGTTCAACCAGAGCGTCTCACAAGAGATCCTCAATCCAACTTCGGTAGATTTAATTGCTACCCTAACTGGTTCCCCCAATTTCGGCGGAATACCTTGCCACCCTAGTTGGGTTTATTTGCTGGACTAATTATCATTTTTCTTGCAGGAGTTCTAGAGCTAAAATTTAATTTGCGGGGAAAGAATTTGCAGAACAAGGCCAAATTTTCAGAGGCAAAACTCATTTCCAAGAGGACTAAGTAACAAGGAATAAGTTACTTGCCAGTGGGGTCGAATTTTAGTTGACAGAGAGTCAAATTCTGAAGAGGCCGAGTTCTTTTTTGTTGTTGAGAAAATCTAGGAGCAGGACATAGGATGATTTCTCTTGCTTGATAACTGTTTGTGATGTATTTTTACTTCACTTAATTAACTTCTTCTTATTTAGATTATTATTAGAGTTTTTCTTCATTAAACATCTACCAAATCATGAAGAACAATAAGAAAAATGACACAAGATATAGGCAATCAGCCAGGGCCAAAACCTCTCCAACTTGAGAGGAAAACCCACAAGAATTCTTCTTCTTATAGAATCTTCAATTGACGAATTCCAAGACCTAGACCCTTGACCGAAAACTCCTCCAAGATCAAGTCAATCCTTGCCTTTACCCAAGTCAAACTTGCCTTCCAGTAGCTTCCTCTTTACCATTGACCAAGAATTCAGACCTACAAACTTGACTGTAATTTCAACCCTTTCTGCCTGCAACTTTTGGCCTCCTGCAATTCTCGCATGTGTGACCAAACTAGGGCAGATTTGAGAGACATTTTTCTTCGCTAGCCTTGGACTTGTCTTCTTATAATTTCTGCTTGCAAGAGAGATCCTTCACATGCAAGATTTCAGCTTCCTTGAGGTTTGTAATTTAGTCTTCCTGCAATATGTGCATGCCCTAATTTACCTCGCACGTTTGAGAGATATCAGGGCAAAAATAGATCCAAAATTTTGATTTCTTCTGCTGTTTTCACCTCCTTTTTTTCGTTCTTTCTTTGAACCTTTTCTTTGCCTTTATCGAACTTGTTGTCACTGTTGGAAAGTGTAACTAGGATCAATATTCATATGGACTATGTAATTATGTATTTATGTAAAGAATAAGACAAAGATAATAAAATGTGTTTTTGTTATGCTTGCTTCATGGGTTTCATGAGCAAGATTTTTATTATAGGTCAATAGACATCTTCTTGATGTCTATTAGGATTTGTCTTCTGGTTATAAGTGTAATTAAGAGTCATGTATATGAAGTGTCTAGTCTAAAGAATATGCTTCAAGATCTTGTCACTCAACTATGGAGTAATGGCTCAAATCAGTCCTCGAGACATCCTCATTCAACATTGGAATATAAGCTCTTCAAAGTCGGCCTATAAGCAGTGTTAAAGTCGGCCTAGAAGCAAGCTGTATGGTCGGCCTAAAACAAGAGAAGATGCCTCTATATATATACAGATCTGCGGTTCATTTGGTGGATACACTTCGGACAAGTCTATGGTTGAGTGCGGACTTCAGGACAAGGACAAGTCTGAGATATTCAGACTATGCTACAGGCAGAAAGAATTGCGGAATAAGTCTGAGATAAAGGGAAAGGATTGTGGATAGTTCTGTAGAAGAAGAGTGCGGATCATAGTGAAGAAAGGTGCGGTCTATATATCTGTGATTTATGCGTAGCAAAATCTGTGGGTAATCTAAAGTAAGGAGCATTCGGAAAGTGTGATAAAGGGAGGAAGGTAAATCTGTGATTTACCTTCCTAATTACAGTTCATAAAAGAAAGTTAATATATCTCCAATAGATAAAGCTTCAAGGATATGCGAAGTGAAGGATTATATCTCGAATGGTCTTGTATCCAATATCTAAATAAGCGAGGAGTGTTTGAAGATAGACTTAGAGACCGAGTTCTCTAGTGTTGGTGCAGGTCAGTGCAGGTTAGTGCATAAAAGAAGGATCAACATTGGGGGACGACAAAGAAGCAGTGACAAGGTCTTGGAAGCATACATAGGTCAAGGGTCTGAGTCTTGATCATGGTACTTGTCATTTGAAAGTCTATAAGAAGAATTTCTTGTGGGTTTTCCTCTCCAAGAGGGAGAGGTTTTGCCCTGGCTCAAGAGCCTAAATTTGTGTCTCTTGTATTTTGATAATTGACTTGATGAAAGACTAAATAAGCTAAAAAGAGAAGACATAAGTAAAACAAGTGTTAAAATGACAACTAGTTCCAAACTCCATGTTGTGATGCTCAGATGAAAATACCAATATTTTTATTGGGTTCCTCTTTCGGAGAGGTGTAAGATAGATATAAAATTGATCTTACTCTGATGAGCGGAACATTTATTTTGAATTTATTTTTAATAATTTCAAATATGTGCAGGTCGGCCTTAAGGTTTTACACCCCCAGCAGATGTGTCACACACCTCAATGATGGATATATATACAGTCAACATTGGAGATCATTTCACTCACTCTCATCAAACACATCTCCTCTTCTGATTTAGTACGAGGTCCTTGGAGGCAAATTCAGTTTACACGTGGGAAAGAGGATGAATTACTGCAACAAGGGTTTGACCGAATTTACTACAGCTCACTGTAGCTAGGGTTTCCATGCTAGTTTGACCAGCGTTGATTTGGTCAATGCATGGTCCAAAAGGGCTGAAAATTGGTGGAGACTTCGATTTGGAAGGTCGTACACATTGGCACAAGAACCGAGGTCAAAAGTTTGATTGAAGACGGAGCTGCGTTGAATTTATTGCTGCTGCCCTACGTTGACTTTTCTGGACAACGTTGACTTTTCTGGGGTTGACTTTGGGTTGACCGGGTGACTATTTTGAGGGTTGTTGTGACACAAGCTGGGTTGGCCGACCAAGAAGACTTTGCTAGTTGAAGCATCTTGTTGACCGCCGTAACGCACCACCACATTCTTCTGTTTCTGGTTTGTCTTCTATAGATCCTCTGGTATGTTCTATCAACATTTTACTTGATTGTTTATGTGATTGTTGTAGTGAAAAGTAAAGTTGCATCAAGCATAGAACATCTACATAAATTTACATGGTATCAGAGCTGAGGTGAAGACAAGCCCTATTTGTAGCAATCACTGAAGAGGATAATGGGTTCCACAAGCTATGGCTTTAAGGAGGATGACAAATTGACTGGGAAGGATGACTTCCATGCTTGGAAAATGATATTGGATCTCAAATTGGAAGACCAAGATGTCATGGACTATGTGCAGGGTAAAATCCAAGAACCTCCATCCACTGCTACTGCTGCTGCCAAAACAAAGTACAAGAAGGGGGAGATCAAAGCAAAGTTGATGATCAGGGAATCCATTCATAAAAGCCTGGTGGCCTACATCTTTGAGTTGGGCACATCCAAAGAGATGTATGATAAATTGATCCTCATGTTCAAGGCCAACAATGCGAATCAAGTACTATTCTTCAAGAATCAATTGAAGAGTCTGAAGAAAGGCGGGGATGAGTCTGTCCAATCATACTTTCTGAAGTTGACTGAAATCAGGAACAATCTGCTAGCTATTGGGGAGACAATAGTTGATCGAAAGATGGTACTCACCGCACTTGGAGGGCTCTCATCTGAATGGCATATGTTCAACACTACCATTCTAAACAATAATGTGATACCTGACTTTGACGAAGTACTGTCAAGATGCGTTCAAGAAGAATCAAGAATGAAGGAGTATGGAAATGGAGGAAATGCTGCATACGCTGCTCATTCTAGAAAGAAGAACTCTAGTGGTCCAAAGATCAAGGGAAAAGCAGGGGCCCAAGGAAAGAAGGGAAAGTGCTTCACTTGTCATAGGCCTGGTCACTATGCTAGAGAATGTCCTTTCAAGAAGGATTCTCTCGATGGTGATGATAACAACAAAAACCAGAGAAATGGCAATCAAAGGAACACTAGGTCCAAGGGAAAGAGGAAGGCTCCCTCCGACGGAAATGATCAACCTTTTAAAAGGTCAAGAAACTCCAGGTATGAGGAATCACATGTTGTTGATAAAAGAAATGAATACATTCTTATATCTGCCCTCTCTGTTACATCCCCACCCGACACTATGGATGTCTAGTTGATAGATAGTGGTGCCTAAAGGCATATCACTGGGTTCAAGGAAGCACTTTTTGATATGGTTGAGAAGGATACTAATCTGGAAATTATCCTTGGAGATAATGCCACATATCCCGTGAAAGGGACAGGGACTGTGACCCTCCACTTGTCTCAAGGTCGAGTCCTCCACTTGCAGGATGTACTCTATGTACCAAATTTGAAGAAGAACCTTGTGTCTATATCGGCCATGGAAGACAAAGGTTTCAATGTGGCATTCACTGATGGAAAAGTGCTCATGTGGAAGAAGAGCTTTAAGGAAGCTATCTTGATTGGGTTTAGAGTTGATACACTCTACCAGGTTGGAGGAAGTCCGCTGGGAGCAATGACATGTGATACTATTCGACAGACTGAACTATGGCACCGAAGGTTTGGACACCTTCACTACAAAGCCCTTCCCGAAGCAAGGAAGGTGGTGACAGGGATGCCCGAGTTTCCAAATAATCATGAAGGTGTATGTAAGGGTTGTGCCGAAGGAAAGCATACAAGGGGACCTTTCCCCTCTAGTGTCACAAAGACATTTGATGTCTTGCAATTGATCCGTTCTGATCTATCTGGTATGCTGCCCGTAACATCCTTGGGAGGATGTTCATATTATATGACGTTCATAGATGACTTCTCTCGCGAAACCTGGATATACTTCTTAAAGAAGGATGAGGCTTTCATGTGGTTCCGTACATTCAAAGCCTTGGTGGAAAATATGACAGGGAAGAAGATCAAGATTTTGAGAACTGATAATGGCACTGAATATGAGACAAACTTGTTCAAGGACTTTTGCAGAGAAGCTGGCATTAAGAGGGAGACCACAACTATCTATACTCTCAAGCAAAATGGTGTTGCTGAATGAAAGAACAGGATGATTGTGGAAGCTACCTGTGCCATGCTATGTGGCCAAGGTCTGCCGAAGTTTCTATGGGGAGAAGCTGCGAACACTGCCGTGTACATACAAAACCGATGCCTGCATTCCGCTCTAGAATCCAAAACTTTCGAAGAGGTTTTCTCTGTTTAGAAACCTGACGTCTCACATTTTAGAGTTTTTGGATGTACCGTCTACTTTCATGTGCTGAAAGAAAAGAGGAGCAAGTTGGATGCTTCTGGAAAGAAATGAATGTTTGTGAGCTATAGTGAAACTTCGAAGGCCTAAAGAGTCTATGTGCCTGGTCAAAGGGACGTGGAGATATGCCACGATGTCACCTTTGACGAAGATACTTCCCTGAGGAAAGTAGTTAATCTTCCGAGATCTGAGGAAGATAATGAAGCAAGGCCTGGAAATCAAGAGGAACTGAAGGATGAAACAATGCCTGATGTTGAAGGACCAATGGATCCGATTGATCCACCTCCTTCATTGGGAAAGAGACCATCATGGCTCAGGGACACTCTTGAGGATGTTGAGGGACATGCTGCCCCAAGGGGGACATTCTGTGAAAGCAAGAAGTCGAGTAGATACCAAGGGTATCTAGCAGCCATGAGTACTATTGTACAATCCGAGCCTGGTTCCTTTGAGGAAGCCGTAAAGCATCAAGTCTGGAAGGATGCTATGCACAAAGAGTATGAGTCATTGTGAAAGATGATGTAAGGATGTGGTTTAGAGATGACAAAACGGTTGTCATAAATGGCTCTACAAGATCAAGCATGGATCTGATGGAAGTGCTGAAAAGTTCAAGGCAAGATTCGTTGCCCGTGGCTTCTCTCAAAAGGAAGGCATAGATTATGATGAAATATTTGCACCTATGGCCTGATATACCACCATTTGATCTATTATAGCCCTTGCTGCTATGCAAGGATGGAGTCTTCATCAGATGGATGTGAAGACCACATTTCTGCATGGTGCGATAAAGGAAGAGGTATATGTGGAGCAACCTCTGGGGTTCAAAGTCCAGGATCGGGACACCCATGTCTGCAGGTTGAAGAAAGCCCTCTATGGGCTGAAGCAAGCACCCAGAGCTTGGTACGAGAGGATAGATAGCTACTTGATGAAGCTGGGCTTCACTCGTAGTAATGTCGATCCAAACCTTTACTTCAAGGTTGATAGAGAGAAGCCTCTCATACTGGTGCTGTATGTGGACGACCTCTTCCTGACAGGTGCTGACCCTCTCATTCATCAGTGCAAGAGGGAGCTCGCTGCTGAGTTCGAGATGAAGGACCTAGGACTGATGCACTACTTCCTAGGCCTGGAGGTCTGGCAGAGACCTGGCGAGATTTTCCTTTCTCAAGGAAAATACATTGTGAAGCTTTTGGAAAGATTTAGTATGGTGGACTACAAGTCCGTGTCGACACCGATGGAGCTCAACTTCAAGAAGTTGAGTGGCAGCGCTGCTGGGCCCGTATTGACAAATCCTACTGAGTATCGTCAACTCGTAGGGGCCCTGATGTTCTTAGTGAACACCCGTCCAAATATATGTTTTGCAATGAACACTTTGAGTCAACAGATGGTTGAACCTCATCACTTTCACTGGGTTGGTGCCAGGAATCTTCTGAGATACCTTCGGGGCACGATAAACCATGGGCTGAGATACACTGTCGGGAGCGTGACACTCCGTGGATATATTGATGCCGATTGGGCTGGCAGTGTGGTGGATCGTAAGAGCACATCGGGATGCTGCTTAAATCTTGGTTCTGCTTCGATTTCATGGATGAGCAGGAAGCAGAAGTCAGTGGCTTTGAGCACCACTGAGGCCGAATACATTGCAGCAAGTATGGCCTGTTGTGAAGTAGTTTGGTTGCGAAAGCTCTTTAGTGAGCTGTTTGGACATGTGCTAGATACCACTGTGATACTCTGTGATAACCAGAGTGGGATTCGTATGACTGAGAATCCTGTGTTCCACGACCGATCCAAGCATATTGATATCAGGTACCACTTTATCCGGGATATGGTACAGCGTGGCACAGTAAGGCTCGATCATATAGGAACTGATGAGCAGGTCGCGGATATTCTCACTAAGCCCCTGGGGAAGGTCAAGTTCCTAACCTTCCGTGAGAGTCTTGGTATCGTGGAACGACCCTATGATGTGGGTCTTGTTGGACGATGAGCTCTGGGAGCTCTGGGGGGCTTTGGGGATAGCTTCTCGGAGCTATAAGCAACCACAAGGCTAGGCTTGCCGAACCTTGTTGGTGTGTTTGGGCCCCACCGTTGTGATTTTGAGTTGGTTCACCTCTCATTATCTATGCCCCATATGCATCCTACCCATTGAGTTCAGGGCTCATGGGAAGTACCTCTCATTTGGCCAATGAGGTGGGAAAAGCTAGAGACTAGTAGCAAAGACTGATGGACGCATCAGAGATTGCCGTACTCTCTATCTAGGATGGCACGGTCCAACCACTTGATTTGGGATCAAGTATAGTGAGGTTTCGGACCTCCAACTGACTTCGGGTCAGGGAAACCAACTTCGGGTTGGTATGAGACTCTTTGTGAGTCTGATAGAGGTTTCGGACCTCTGGGCTGAATCTGTCAGCCAGTGAATGATGTCTTTGTGACTGACCCACTTCTGTTCTGAAATAAAGAGGCCAGCAAAGCAAGTTACGGCGGGATGACGCACGATGTTTGTTTGCACAGGTGGATGGAGTTCTCCCTAGTTGAGAGGGAGTGTTAAAATTGGACAACTAGGTCCAAACTCCATGTTGTGATGCTCATATGAAGATAACAATATTTTTATTGGGTTCCTCTTTCGGAGAGGTGTAAGATCGATATAAAATTGATCTTAATCTGATGAGCGGAACATTTATTTTGAATTTATTTTTAATAATTTCAAATATGTGCAGGTCGGCCTTAAGGTTTTACACCCCCAGCAGATGTGTCACACACCTCAATGATGGATATATATACAGTGAACGTTGGAGATCATTTCACTCACTCTCATCACACACATCTCCTCTTCTGATTTAGTTCGAGCTCCTTGGAGGCAAATTTGATTCACACGTGGGAAAGAGGACGAATTACTGCAGCAAGGGTTTGATTGAATTTACTGCAGCTCACTGCAGCTAGGGTTTCCACGCTAGTTTGACTAGCGTTGACTTTGGTCAAGGCATGGTCCAAAAGGGCTGAAAATTGGTGGAGACTTCGATTTTGGAAGGCCATACACATTGGCACAAGAATCGAGGTCAAAAGGTTGACCGAAGACGGAGCTGCGTTGACTTTATTGCTGCTGCACTGCGTTGACTTTTCTGGATATCGTTGACTTTTCTGGGGTTGACTTTGGGTTGACTAGGTGACTATTTTGAGGGCTGTTGTGACACAAGCTGGGTTGGCCGACCAAGAAGACTTTGCTGGTTGAAGCATCCTGTTGACTGCCGTAACGCACCACCACATTCTTCTGTTTCTGGTTTGTCTTCTATAGATCCTCTGGTATGTTCTATCAGCATTTTACTTGATTGTTTATGTGATTGCTGTAGTGAAAAGTAAAGTTGCATCAAGCATAGAACATCTACATAAATTTACAACAAGTAAGCTCACAAGTAATTATCAATGAGAGAATTTGAATTGATCACTGCCCTACCCAATTCTCAACATGGTTATAGAGCTAAGGTGCCGAACACAAGGGCTACTCGATAAGAAGACACTCAAGGAAGCAAAGATCAAAGTTTAGGTTAAAAGGTCAAATCAGTTTGCAAGGTAGATTCTTCAAAGGATCCACTAATCAAGAAGATATTCTTTGCCATCAAAGATTTATATTCAAGACATTGTTGGAAGAAACATCATCTTTTTGGAAGACATCCTTTATCATCAAGGGTTCAAGAACACCTACTTTGGAGAATTCAATCTAAGAGGAAGTTCCCGACTTCATCTTCATTATCATCAAGGAAGTAGTTAGAAGGAAGAAGTCACTCTACTCAAGTAAGTATCTATGACTTTATCTAAATCTATCAAAATGACTTATTGCAAAGAGAGCAACAAATTGGTTGGGTCATCAAACTTCAGTGCATGGAAGAAGAGGACAAATTTGAATATAATTGAAGACGAAGTTATGGGCTACATCGAAGGATCTACAATTCAACCCTCAAAAGAAAATGCTCCAGCTGATGCCAAATACATGAAGGAGAAATCAGAGCCCAAAGGATTCTCATAGAATCCATTAAGGACTCACTCACACCCTATGTATCAAAACAGAAAACTGCAAAAGAAATATATGAGAAACTAATGGAGCTATTCTCTGTAAGTACTGCAGGAGAAGCAATCTCTCTGAGACAAAAACTGTACAAGATGAAATTATCAAGAGAGGAAGGAATCACTTCATATTTTATGAGGATTTATGAAATAAGAGATCAACAGCAGGAATTGGGAGAAGTAATGTCCGATGATGAAATGACTACAGTGGTGCTGAATGCCCTACCGGAAGAATGGGGAAACTTCACTTCAAGCTTATACGGGAAGAAAGAAGCAACACCATTCCACAATCTATGGTCTCTATGTAAAATAGAGGAAACAAGATTGAAAGCCAAAGCTGATAGAGGATCAAGTGAAAGGAATGAAGCCTTTGCATCCATATCTAGGAAGAAAGGAAGATTCGGAAAATTTGGTCCTCAGAATAAAAGAAGAAATATGGACAAAGTACGATGCTTGGGATGTAATGAACTTGGGCATTATAAAAGAGATTGTCCTAAATCTGCAAAGGACAAGAGGAAAAAGGAAGAAGCCCATGTCATAGATGAAAGGGAAGAACCTGATGCAAAGAAATCTAAGAAAGAAGAAGCGAGAGATCTCTATTATGATTGAGATCATCTTCCTCTCTAAGTGATTTCTGTTGGTTGTAAAATAGTATGGTAGGAAGCAATATTAAAAGCATCATGATAGAAGCATGGGAGGAACACTTGTAGAAGGAGCTCCTTGAAACCTCACTGATATACAACATTGATGGAAGGCAGTCATCAAGATCAAGGGTCATCATGGAAATAGGTGCTGACACTTTCTAATGGAGTTGTCTATGGATTCACTGATTAGAAAGAAAGCAGAAAGGTTTCATCGAGAATTCTATGCTACAGAATGCTGGTATTAGGATGTGATGACATATTGATGAAGCAGGTCAAGGGAATGAAGTTCTTCATTCTAGTAAAATTGCTACAGGATGACTCAAAGGGAAAAGGTATGAGGTATATATATTTATATGCTGACACTGGATGCTGTGAAGTCATATCATATGGTTGCAAGTAATGGACTTCTATCTTTAGAAGTATGATAAGAGAAAGGAGGATCTCTTCCATTACACAAGCTCTCATTATCAGATGAAATCAACATAATATGTCCTCATATGGAATATGAGGTGGTTGTATACAAACAAGGAATTAGAACTTGGAAGTTCTTGGGAATGAAGATGTGTGGAGAAAGAAAAGAAGAGATCATGAAGTGCAATCGTGTCAAGAGGTGGTTATCATCTGGAAGCCAAGAAGATGTGACTAGGAGATCTTTTGGGAGGATATGTAGACTCTGATAGAAGTCTGGTAAAGAAGAAGACCCTTAACAAGACATATCTTTAGGAGATTTTTCAATTTGAATAGAGGATGTCGATGCCTAGAAGATGTCATGGTGAAGGATCATCACTGAGGTAACTTTTGATTTAAAAGTTCATATGTATATGTTTATCTGGATGAGTTTATGTAGGGCTGCCAATCGTGTGAAAGGATGTAAGATCCTTGGGAGATGGTTCAAAGGAAAACAACATGGCACAAAGGTGGACCAGATAAGGAAATCTGATGAATCACTTTCTGATAGCTGACATGACTCGTGGATGAAAGTGATGGATGATCTGTGCCCTATGAAGCCAAAGGTTGAAGATTCCTCAATATCGAAATAGATGACATCAAGGGGAGGAATTCTTCATGAGCAACTGGGTGTCTCACCATTGTTGCTGCAAGTTCTTGGTTGAGAGAGAGCCTGGTGGTAAGTTTCTTGCTTGGAAGAAACCTGAAGTATGTCCTTCCTAAGTTAAGAGGGAGTGACGTATATGATTCTCTAATACATGTGTCATGCACTGGACCAGGACTAACAACCGTAAGTCTCAGTGAAGGCCATGTGGAGAGAATGGATAGACACATCATTCTGTTCCTCACCTGGGAAGACAGAATGGAGGATTGGGTAATTATCTGGCATTCGATACTCTTTGAGAATGTGATAGGGCCTTCAAGATAAGAGTAGTCGAGGACCGATATTCTTTGAGGGTTGGCTACCCAAGAGAAGAATAGTCCAAAGAAGGTCATACTCTGGGAACACCTGGGTGGAGTATGTACCTTGGAGAGACAATGACTATAATGTCTATAAGTCATGTGTCTCGCCAACATTGTAGCCCATTGTCTCGTTGAGAGATAGGGCTGTTAGTCAAGGCCTTGCACTAGGACAATGCTAGTTGATATGATGCTATATAGATGCGTATACCAATCCGATTCTTCTTATGAGATTCTTCAGTTTGAAAGTGACCATGTACCTGTATGAATACCTCCCTAGTTAAGAGGGAGTGTTGGAAGGTGTAACTAGGATCGGTCTTCATATTGACTATGTAATTATGTATTTATGTAAAGAAGAAGACAAAGATAATAAAATTTATTTTTGTTATGCTTGCTTCATGGGTTTCACGAGCAAGATTTTTATTATAGGTCAATAGACTTCTTGTTGATGTCTATTAGGATTTGTCTTCTGGTTATAAGTGTAATTGAGAGTTATGTATATGAAGTATCTAGTCTAAAGCATATGCTTCAAGACCTTGTAATGGCTCAAATCAGCCCTCAAGACATCCTCATTCAACGCTGGAATATAAGCTCTTCAAAGCCAGCCTATAAGCAGTGTTAAAGTCGGCCTACAAGCAAGCTGTATGGTCGGCCTAAAACAAGAGAATATGCCTCTATATATATATATAGATTTGTGGTTCATTTGGTGGATACACTTCGGACATGTTTGTGGTTGAGTGCGGACTTCAGGACAAGGACAAGTTTGAGATATTCAGACTATGCTATAGGCAGAAAGGATTGCGGAATAAGTCTGAGATAAAGCGAAAGGATTGCGGATAGTTTTGTAGAAGAAGAGTGCGAATCATAGTGAAGAAGCTGCGGATTAGTTTGAAGAAAGGTGTGGTCTATCTGAGGTGAGTCTATTGGTATACACCTACAATACATGTGGAATAGAGTCTGTGATTTATGCGTAGCAAAATTTGTGGGTAATCCGGAGTAAGGAACATTCAGAAAGTGTGAGAAAGGGAGGAAGATAAATCTGTGATTTACCTTCCTAATTACAGTTCATAAAAGAAAGTTAATATATCTCCAGTAGATAAAGCTTCAAGGATATGCAAAGTGAAGGATAAGATCTCAAATGATCTTGTATCCAATATCTGAATAAGCGAGGAGTGTTTGAAGATAGACTTAGAGACCGAGTTCTCTAGTGTTGGTGCAGGTCAGTGCAGGTTAGTGCAGAAAAGAAGGATCAACGCTGGAGGTCGACAAAGAAGCAGTGACAATGTCTTGGAAGCATACATAGGTCAAGGGTCTGAGTCTTGGTCATGGTACTTGTCATTTGAAAGTCTATAAGAAGAATTTCTCGTGGGTTTTCCTCTCCAAGAGAGAGAGGTTTTGCCCTGGCTCGAAGAGCCTAAATTTGTCTCTTGTATTTTGATAATTGACTTGATGAAAGACTAAATAAGCTAAGAAGAGAAGACATAAGTAAAACAAGTAAGCTCACAAGTGATTATCAAGGAGAGAATTTGAATTGATCACTGCCCTACCCAATTCTCAATAATTGCTTCTTAGATGCTCTCCAAATGTGATCAACTAACATCTTAGATATAAGCTTCCTGTCCATGCTTGAAGGCTGGCTTGTCATTGTCTTTTACGCTGACTTGTCACTTGATAAGGTTGACTTGTTATTTTCACATTTGACAAGGTCTTGGAGGGTCTTTTGACTCAAATAAAATTTTCTTTACAATATGTAACATGCCCAAATGGGTCCTCCATACATGACAATGACTCTAATAAGTTGTTGACTCAATGACAAGCCTTAAGAGCTCACAATGGGAGCTTTGTTGATTTTCTATAGCATCCGAAAGTGTTCTAAGTCTCAGTTTTGGTAGAGAGGCTTGGACATCAGTTATCCAGAGAACCCATAAATCGCTTGTGGAAATTCCACTCGGTCATGACTTTATTAAAATAATTAATTATTTTAATGTAGACCCTAAGTTTAAGCTTAGGGAAATTAAATAATTAAAGGTTATTAATAGAGTAGAGTGTGAATCTTCTAGAAAACGAAGATCAAGTCGTCTTTTAATCTGAGCCATTGATTAACGATATAATCTTGGCTGTTGATTCATCAGTGAGAAGACTATTTGAGGGCCATTTGGAAATCAAGCCAGGGACATTCTCAGTACCCGAAAGAAATTGATTCTGAAGCAAGAGAATTTGATTTTAGTGGGTGAGATTGTAGAGGCAGGGTTGCAGAAGCAGGAGGAGGAGGGAGAAGTCAGTTATCGGGAAGCAGAAGTCAGGAGGATGAAGGGAAGGGTGAGCTGATCAGCAGCAAGACCCCCTCCATGCAGAATCACGTAGTCCAGGGAGAGACTGCACAGAGCTCTCATGCTGGATGACGCAGAGGGTGAAGGAGGTCACCCCGAGGGTCTGAAATTTGTCTGGAGGGTCCAGAAAATTCAGCCAGGTGTTTGCAAATTTTTCTCTGCTCATCAGACTCTTTTAAATGTACTTTCCATTTCTGAAGATAAATATAAAACCCTCATCTGCTGCATCGGTTTTTCCACATTGGGTTTTTCTGGGGACAATTGTCCAAATATCACTATGTTCATGTGGTTGTTTCTATTGTGCTACTTGTGTAAATTGTCTTTCTGTTCTTATGCTCTTAATGATAGTAAAGATCTGCAAATGTGTTTATTTCAGAATTTACTGAAGCATCTGAAAATAACTTATCTCATAAGTAGGAGAAATAAACCAAGTATTGTAGAAATATTTTCCTCTTGAAAATTTCACATGGTATCAGAGCTAAGGGCTAAAAACAGAAAGGGAGGATTTGCCATGGACCAAAGATCCATCATTCGGAAGGGTTCACACAGTCAAAGGAACTAGCGCAGTCCTCCAGAGCACGCAGAAATGTGGAGAGAACACGACATGAAAGTGCTGTTATTCAGACTAGAGGAGGATCTTGCTTGTGTGTCGAGCACAACTCCTCCAAGTGTTTGGTATATTGACAGTGGAGCGTCTGCTCATATGATGAGGGTTCGGGAATGTTTTTCGAGCTACCAAGAAGAACAGATGAATTTCCAGATAACTATGGGAAACTAGGCAAAATGTACCCCCATAGGGAAAGGTACCGTTGCATTTCAGAATGAGGACGGCAACAAGATTCGAGCCACGAATGTTCTGCATGTATCGGGGTTGGGGATGAATTTACTCTCAGTGTCTCAAATTCACAACAAGGGCTATGACGTATACTTTATAAGAGATAAGGTGTATGTCAAACACTCTAGCTGGACCAAAAAGGCACAAATCGGAGTAAGAGTCACAAGTTGTATAAGCTCCAGCTTGAATCTTCTGTGGCCCTGATTGGCGGTACTGACGACAGAGATCTGAATGAATTATGGCACAGAAGGATGGGGCATCTACATCATGGAGCCTTGGGGATTTTCAAAAATACTGTCATAGGGGTTCCTGAACTCAGCACGAAGAAAGACAAAGTTTGCAGGGGATGCGTACTAGGGAAGTACGCTAAGGCAACATTTCCAAGAAGCAGCAACAGAGCCAAAGGTGTATTAGAGTTAATACACTCTGACATTTGCAGTCCAATGTCCACAACTGCTCTCAGTGGGGCAAAGTATTTTGCTACCTTCATTGATGATCATTCCAGAAGAACTTGGATCTATTTTTTGAAAACCAAAGGTGAAGTCTTTGATCGATTCAAAGATTTCAAAGCATTGGTGGAGAACTCTACAAGAAAGAAGATCAAGAAGTTGCAGTCAGATAACGGTGGAGAATATATCGATAAAGACTTCACAAATTTCTATGCAAGGGAAGGCATCAAGAGAGAATGGACAGTTCCATACAATCCAGAGCAAAATGGAATTGTAGAATGGAAGAATCGAACCATTATAGAATCTGCAAGGGCAATGTTGTACGACCAAGATATGCCCAAATTCTTATGGGCAGAGGCCTGCAATACAACAATATATCTTCAGAACAGAGTTCCCAATAGAGCTTTGGGGAAGGAGACTCTCGAGAGTGTGTTCATAGGCAGTAAGCCAAAAGTGAGCCACATCAGGATATTCGGCAGCATGGTGTACAGCCACGTTCCAGATGAAAAGAGAAAGAAATTGGATCAAACTGCAGAAAAGGGTTTTCTGATGGGCTATAGTTAGAATGCAAAGGCATATCGCATCTATATTCTAGAGAGCAGGAAAATCGTGGTAAGAAAGGATTTGAAATTCCTGGAGGAGAGAGCCTTCAGGTAATCTCGAGAAATGGCCACAAATACGCAGATTGAGGAAGATCCACTGGTACAACCTCAACGACATACATAGGAGAGATCAAGTGCCTCTCCAAGGCACAATGATTTTGAGGAGAGCTCCTCCGAAGAAGAACAGGTAAGACCACCCACAACTGATGGGAGACCAAGTAGATAACTTCAACAAATTCTTAAGGATGCAGAAAAATTTGTTGGAGCCCCTAGAGAAGGAAAGAGGATAATGAAACAGCTAGACAGATATCAGGCATTGGTAGCTCAGGTTGGTGAACCATCTACCTTTCGGGAAGCAGCTCAGCATTAGGTATGGGTGGATGCCATGGTGGAGGAGTATAGCTCCATCATGACAAATGATGTATGGGAAGTAGTCCCTAGACCACAGGACAAATCAGTTGTAGGTTCCAGATGGATCTACAAGATCAAATATCCTACAGATGGCAACATAGAGAAGTTCAAAGCAAGATTTGTAGCTAAGGGGTATGCACATAAGGAAGGCATTGATTATGAAGAAACCTTCGCCCTAGTAGCTCGATACACTTCTATCAGATCCGTCATTTCTCTGGATGCACAGATGGGATGGGAGATTCACCAGATGGATGTCAAGACAACGTTCTTGAACGGGGTGATAGAGGAGGAAGTGTATATAGAACAGCCAGAGGGCTTCGAGACACATGAGCAGAAGACTCATGTTTGTAGGCTTCAGAAAGCCTTGTATGGCTTAAAACAATCCCCCAGGGCATGGTATGGACGGATCGATAGTATTAGCTACTTGCAGAAGATGGGGTTCGTCAAGAGTGACACATATCCCAACCTCTACTACTTGAGAGTAGGAGATGAGCCGCTTATTCTTGTACTTTATGTGGATTGCCTGTGCTTTGGACTTATCTTGCAAAAATGATGGGATACTAGGAGCTGAATATACATAAAAGTCCTCAAATAGGGACATTTTGTTAGATGTGTGAGAGGTAGTATTAATCCACCATTTTGTTATTGGAAGCTTCTTCATCCATTGAGATTGCTTGTCTTAAGAATAACATCATAGATAAATCTCTAAACATTTGTTAACTATTTCTGTTTGACCATCTATTTGTGTATGATATGCTGAACTCATGTTTAGTGTTGTTACACTCATCTTCCATAATTATTTCCAAAAATTTATTTGAATTTTGGATCTCCATAACATACTATTACTGTAGGAAAATTATGAAGCCTATTAATTTCCCTTCATGAACACTTCTACCACTTGGCTTGCTGTATATGTACTTTGAATTTGGCAAAAAAATGTGCATATTTTGTTTATCCATGACCACAAAAATGGCATCCTTACCTTCAGATTTTGGTAACGGTGTAATGAAGTACACTGATATCTCTTACCATCTTTGATTAGGTATGTGCAATAGATGAAGTGACCTTGGATATTTTACTATCTCTCCTTTATGTATTTGGAAAACTTGACTTTCTCTTACAACTGTTCCATAGGGTTCATCCCTTCCTTTATACATTGTATTTTTCGTTACTATTGTCATTTTCTCATTCACGGGAAGCTTCTTCTAGCCACACATGAATAAAAGATGTAATAGAATATAAATTTGAGGCTTCTTCTATTATGGAAAGAGCATCTATTACTACATTTTCCTTCCCCTTTTTTGCAGATTATTTCAAAATCAAACCCTTGCTTTCTTGTTAACCATTTTTGTTGCTCTTTTGATGACAATCTTTGCTCCAAAATGTTCTTGCATGTATTCTTCCCCTACCATAATTTTACTCATTGAACAACGAATCACTGTGTCATTTAAAGATTCCATAACACATCTCTAATTTTTTTTGTTTTATAAAATGAGCTTGCTAACACTAGAAAAAACTCTTAAAATCGCCGAAATTCCACAAGGTATATCTCATAAATTAGAATGAGTAAAAATTGAAGTTTTTTTCCACATGTCATTTCCTCTGTCTCCTCGAGATTTTGAAAAATTCAGAGTTTGAAACTTCACTGGGAAATTTTATAGCAAAAATTCCAAGATGACTCTTTTAAAGCTGACTTCAAGATTAATCACAAACCCCATTTTCCATATTTTATATCTCCCAAACTAAGTTGCACAAAATGCTGAAATGTCTAAAGTTTTTTGAAATGGGTATGGATGGAAACATCACCCCTGAAAATGGAAACGTTGTCGGAAACATCAGGTGAAATGTCCTATATATATAAATAAGTGAATAACACATCTTGCAAGAAAAGAAGAATGAGACACATAAATGACATTCTAGAAGGAGAACCAAGTCTATATTAACCCTCATAGATGATTACATGTTGCAAAAATCCAAAATTAGCCTTTATAGATGAGGTTGTACATCAAAGGTTTGAAAATCAACCTTTGTACATGAGGTTTTATGTGCTAAAACTGAAATAAAACATGAACTAAAGACAAATATTGACTACATATTAGTAATCATAACAATCCTCATCCTCATCAATAAAAGTATAACAAGATGCTTATTCAATAGAAGAGGCAATTCTACTTTTACTTCCAGTTCCGCTTGAATCCCCACTAATATCAAGAGCAGTAGGAGAGAGCTCTAGGTATACTTTTTTTATTGAAATTAGCTTAGGAGTGAAATAAAATTTATGAAAAATATTTAATTAAGCATTTTTGTGCCATAGAAGGGACCCACGCCCTTCTTGGCCACTTGAATGGGCCCAAGACAACCACTTAACTCATCGAAATGCCCCACGCCCTTCTTGGCCACTTGAATAGGCCCAAAACAATCACTTAACTCGTCAAAACGCCCCATGCCCTTCTTGGCCACTTGAACAAGCCCAAAACAACCAGTTAACTCGTCGAAACGCCACAATTTTCAGCCAAAATGGCCCCGAAAACCCGCCGTATGTATTGCACAACGTTTTGGAATCATGAAACACCATATAGTATGTTTGACAACGTTTTGGGGAAGTTTTTGTATTTCTCCAAATACAAAAATATAGCACAACTGATGCTACCCCAAATACACAAAATCTCAACACTCCCTCTTAGCATCAAGGGTGTGCTCTAGCAATACATCACACTATGCATTACATGACTTTGAGTACTGGTTTTGTGCCACTGAAGCTTGGCCTGCTGCCACTCAACTCTGCACTACTGCTGCCATTCTGTACTGCTGCCCATGACTCTGCCACTGCCAGTGCAACCACTGTACTGCAACTCCCTCTCAATATGCTGCATCTGTGCTGTTCATAGCACTGCCACTACTGATCTGCTGCACTGCAACTTCAGTTGTTGAGAGAAACAACTGAATCTCCTGCCCAATCTTTGATAAACAAGTCTGATGGGTTGCATCCTCATCACTGAATCTCCATAGGCTACAGATTTGTGCTGGCATCTAAAGAACGATGCACAACTATAGCTCCGTCTGCATAATCAGACTCCCTCTGCACTACTGAAGTCACATCAGCTCCTTGTGCTGAAATCTATCACGCTGCTGCTGCATTGCGCTGTCCCTTTGAAGCCTTTTGCGCTGCTGCAGCTCTGCACTGCGCTGCTGAAGTCACATCAGCCTTTGCGCTGCTGCTGCCTTGCTTTGCGCTGCTCCTTCCAGTTTTCAGATCTGCCTCTGCCACTGCTTCATCTGTGATCTATGCACCCACTGCTCCACTTGTCCTGCTACTGTCTTAAGGTTGCTGTAACTCGCATGTGATCCAAGAGATGAGCTGCTCAAGGATCCCGCCTCTCTTTCATGTAGCTCCTCTACATGTCCATGTTACCCCACCTCCGTGGTTCATGAGCACTCATGGCTGCATCATCTTCTGACCCATCATCTGCCACAGCTGGTTTGGAAGAAGATGCTTCCTTGTCCCTTTTCTTCTCAGGACAATGGCTGGCAAAATGTCCCATTTCACCACACTGGAAGCACTTGATCTTTGAAAGATCCTTCTTTTTCTTCAACTACTTCTTTGATGCTAAGGTTGCATATTCCTCATCTTCCTTCTTCACTTTGCTCAATGCAGGGCTGTGCTACCTCTTGGTGAATCTGTGGAGTTCTTCTTGACGTAGAATTGACCACAAGTTGTCCCACTCTAGGAGGTCCGCTCTGCCCAAGATACTTTGGACAAAGGTTTCCCACTCATCCGTGACTGCATAGAGGGCAGCCTTGACTATCACAACATCATCCATCGTTGCACCCGTTGCAGTCAGCTGATCCCTGATTGACTGCAATCTGAAGAGAAAATGTTCCATGTCTTCTCCCTTGGTCATCATGAATGACCTCATTTGAGTCTCCAACAACATTTTTCTTTGGACAAATTTTCCCTCATATAGGGAAGTCAAGGCCTTCCACATCTTGTTAGCTGTCTTCTTCTCAGCTACGTGTGGTACAATATGGTCCTTGATACCATCCATAATCAACCACTTGGCATGCCCAGCAGCTTCCTAATGCTTCCGAAGGAGATCCAGATCTGTCGGTGTGGCCAGAGTTTGCTCTTCATGGTCTCTTAGATTGTATGCCTCAGGGACTATCAGGATCCTTGCCTTCCAAACTGAAAAGTTTGAGAGGCCATCCAACCTATCCAGATCACGTAGTCCATGAGGAGCCATTTGCTCAAAATGTGTCAGAACTTCCTTTTCTCTTTGCTAGAGAAATGGATCTAAGGCCCTTGGTGAAACAGGTACCTTCTGCTCCCTTTGACAACTGATTTCCCTCCTTGGAAATCTACCAAATCAACTATGATTCAACCTCTTCTTTGAACCTTTGATCAAACTGCAAGTTTCCTTTAGCAAGAGACTCTCTGAGAAGCTGATCTCCTCCCGCTCTTTGTCACTTGTGCTAAGGCTAAAAATCTGAAAACTTCACAATTTTAACCCCACTAGCTCTTCTGAATTTTTGCAGCTTTTTTGCAGTCTTTTCTGGATTTGACAGATTCAAATCTGAATCACACTGGCTGGCTTCAGACCAATCCAACGATGTTTCTGAGCTGCCTCCGCACAGTAATTTCGTGGGCTTGCTAGGAGACAGTGCTAAACAACGTCACTCTTCCCTCTGCGTGGATCTGCCTTTGAAAACTACGTTGTCCCTTCAGATCTGCGTTTCTGTTGCTTTTCCAGCTGCTTTCTTTAGCTAGAACCGTCAGTCTCTTCTGCTGGTGACCCTCCTAGATCTGTAATTCCTCTGATACCATGTAGAAATTTCCGAATCCTTACACTTTATGCAGAAATTATCACTGTTAATCTGGTTATGCTCCTCCTACTTAGACAAGTTTTTAACTGAATAAATTCAAGTTAAAATCGAAGCAAAACACATAACATATCTCTACCAATCCAGATCTAGAACAAGTACATGCACACATTGACAAAGTGACATAGTTATTTCTAGACAAATAGTCCCCGGAAAAACCCAATGCGGGAAAACCGGTCTGTGGTTGCTGGAGGGTTTTATTATTAAGAATATTTCTGAATACACAAATATGGGTTTCAGATCTGGAAATCCCGACAGAGAAAATACTAGATCTACAGCTCACTTGCTGATCTAGGGGCCAAAATAATGACTGATCCACACCCTCAAATGGGATTTACAGAACTCAGCCAAGATTAGGGCCTAGAAACCATAGCGTTGCCCCTAAAAGCCTATGCGTCAGCCTCTGAAGCACCTCCAACCCTCAGCGCTGCTCCGGAAGAGACTGCGTTACCCCAGACTGGGTGACGCAGTCACTATGCTGCCCCTAAGGGTCTCTGCGTAACCCTCTGAGGGTTTCTTGTTGAAAATCACGCTGTCCTTGCTACTGCTGCTGCTGCTCTCCTCTTCTGCACTGTCCTTGAGCTTATCTCTGCCTCTTGTGTATTCTAGACCCCGGGATCAGATCATCCCCTTGGCCTAAATTCCCCTTTTTGCAGCTGAAACACTTCTGAGTATTCTTAGGAAACCCTGCCCTAGAATCTCAGCGTAGCTTCAGTGCTCTGCCTTTGTGTGTTTTTGCAAATGATCCCAAGCCTTTCCTTTATACTTTT
Organism: Pinus albicaulis; assembly: GCA_034641835.2. Lineage (NCBI taxonomy): Eukaryota > Viridiplantae > Streptophyta > Pinopsida > Pinales > Pinaceae > Pinus > Pinus albicaulis. The sequence continues at coordinate 1,154,890,990 of CM076584.1, forward strand.
TTTGTTGACAAATCAACAACCATGATCAGATCTTGAATCAATGGCCAAGATTAAAAGAAAGCTTGATCCGCGTGACTTAAGACAATTTCATCACATGTTTAATTGAATTCACTTTAATTATTTAAGTTCCCTAAGTTTTAACTTAGGAAATACATTAAAATAATTAATTAATTTAATATCTCCTAAACTAAATGAAATTTCCCAAATCAATTTCTGGGTCTTGTAGATCAAGTGTACTCTAGTCCCTCCACAAAATTTGGGAGCAAGAGCACAACTGATGCTACCTCAAATACACAAAATCTCAACATAGTCCACTCCCTCTTTTGGGAAAACCCTCTTGCCATGAACCTTGCCTTGAACTTTCCAATGCTGCGATCTACTACATGCTTGATCTTGTAGAGTGTTAACCCTTAGGATTGCCTATGCAACTGGAGGGTTAAGAGACAATTAGGTTTCAACTTTCATCAAGGTGATAGTCAGAGACAACTTTCATAAAGATTGAAGGTAGGTTTTCTAGGGATCATAGTTCATTTCAGAGGCATATGCATCAATTTTGGGTAAAAATTCTATTTTTGGCAATCTTCCTATGTTCTATGACCCTGAGTTTAAGAGGTATGCAGGTCAAAGGTGACCACATATTTGGGATCCTTGTGATCTCATGATGCCAACAAGGTTTTTCACGTGAGGCACTGCTGTGTTTTGCAGTTAGGGTTTTAGGGCCCATATGACGATTTTGAGCATATATTTGGATTCCTCGCAAAAAATCAAATGTGATGCACCTGATCAAGATGCTGCTATTTTTAGTAGAGCCTATTTTTAGGCATGCTATACAGTGATATCCTAGCACTTCCCTACATTTTTCATCTTTCGTATTTTTTAAGAGTTGGATTGCTATCTTAAAGCATGTTTATTATTGGCAGGTGAGGGCACCATGCTCAAGGTTGCAGTGTGACATGTGGCAACATCATTCTCAAGGTTCAAATGTGACACATGGGAACATCATTCTTAAGGAAACACTATGCACCTCCTTTGGTAAATATGGCAATGAGCTAAAAAATTGGTTGCATGCTTCAGATCTATTTTCAGTGGATGGCTCATCAATTATTTTTGGCATAGAAGGGTGCCTAGGTCAATTGATTCCTCCTTGCTTGCTTTGGAAACTAGGAGATGATTATTTTTAGAGAAGGTGACCTCATTGATTTGTGTGCATGAGAAAAGGAAAATTTATTACTGGATAGGGAGTTTATTTTGGAAATTTATGGAAATTTGGTGAGTTTTTAGTTATTGATCATACTATCAAGCAAAAATGTCCAAGATTCGATCATAAAAAGGCATAGTTCTGGGCCTAAGCAAACTATAACACCTTTTTCGAAGCCAGACTAGATTTCTATCAGGAACTCTACCTAATCTGATAAGTGTACCAAGTTCTTTGGTAAGTTCATCCACTTCCACTTGTACTTTTTTGACAAGCTCTGTAGTGAGTATAACTTCAATACCTTTCTAGAGGAGGAGGGGGGCAAATCCCCAAATACCTTCTTTGATGCCCTTTTGATCTGCTGAAGCAGCTAGTTGATGAAGAAACATCCCATTGGAAAGCCCTTGTTTGGCCAAAAGAAATTCAAAAGTGCTTAAATCTTTGAGAAAATCTACATTAAGAGGACACTAAATCTGCAATTTAAAATTCGTTTGTTCTCTTTGTAATCAGCTTAATATTCACTGCATTGAACTTTAAACTTTTGAAACAGTTGATAAAAGCTGAAAATCCACTGTAGAATCCTTTAAGTCTTCTTGGCAATGGTCCAGATTAGCTGTAAATCCAGTGGAGAACACTAAAAGAGGTATCAAAATCTTGAGAAAGCCCAACAAAGAAGAAAACAACAGATGAGAATGAAAACATAAATGAGCTTTCACCAGCCAGTTTCAACGACAAATTTAACAGCAAGTTTTGCGAGATTTGCAAGTCTGTACAAGTTTCATGCAAAGTTCACGAGGTATTCACGAATTTCACTGGATTTGACCAATCCAAACCAAGTTTTGGCTGAGAAACTTTGTTTTGCTAACAAGTGGAATAGAATCAGTGACCGTCACCAGTACTTACTGAAAGTCCTTTTGCTTTACCTTTCTTAGAACTTTCTCATAGTCAAGAGCACCCATAAGAAACGGGACCTACCTTGCTTTTCTAAATTGGAACATGATGAGGGTGCCATTGTAATGTTGTATTAATTGCTGGGTCATGACACCAGTATTACTTCCTAAGGTTTCCTGTGCACGTCAACTGTCTGAAGTTTGAACTTTTGTTTGGGTGCTTTCCATTCCACACCCGTTAATTTCAAAAATTTAGCACTGGTCCTTTAGAGCGTTCTCTATTTAAATGTTCACTCATGTTTTGATTCATTGGCTCTGTGATAATACTCATTTTAAATATTAATTTACGCTGCCCATTGAAAATAACTTGTATCATTATATGATTACGCACTTTGATTTCTGCAATTATTGATAGCATTGGCTGTGGCAGCCTTGTCTTTTCAAACCTGGATGAACACTTTAGTTTTGACATTGAGCTAGCAAACTTTGTACCATGTCATGTTTTCAGTAGGTATTTTACTCCCTATTTCTCAATGATGATAAAACAGTTAAATGCAAATCAGGTATGTGACCATCTTAGTGAATAAGCAAACGGGAGGTTTGGAATTTGATTAAAGCTTAATAATTAGAACACCAGAATTGAACACAATTTTATTTTTATTTTAATAGGTTAAAACCTTGAACTGATTTTTTTAGGAAAATAATTGTGCAGGTAGAGAAACTGATGGTGGAATTGCAAAGCATGCCTGAAGAAGGACCCATTTCTCAAATTGAGCCAGCTAGCAAGAGTTCCTTTAGCAATGGTACCATGGCAGAGATATCTGAGAATGGTGCAAATCTTGAGGAAACTCGAAGCATGCTTTTGGAACGAATTGCAAGTGAAATGAATCGCTTGAAGTTTTATATTGCTCGTGCACAGGTCTGTCTCATTCTCTCTTTCTTTCACTATCTTAGATTTAACGTACCATTTACACTCTTGTGGTCTTGATTTGTCTATGAATATCACTAGCATAAGTTTGACCAATGTTCTATTGTGTTTGCAATATGATTGTAAGCTTTAACTTATGCAAGTGATGCATATGGATTCTTAAGTAAAACGGAAATAACAACAATGACACACACCAGAGAACACAGCAATTTACTCTAGAAACCTTTAATTGGGAAACTAGCCTAACTTAGAGCGACATCTCTATCTTCTTCATTGTATTAACTTGACTGTTCACAATACAATATCTAGTTATTTTGCAACATCCAAAGCCCTAATCCGTAATCCTGAATTATATTACAATGGTCTCAAAAACCATTGGTTAAAAAAGCACAAAAATAGGCTGAAGATGAAGCCCACTCAAAAAAATTCATGCCACTGACTTGAACCTCGATGTTTCTCGCTACTGCCGCTCCTTGTAATCTGTTTCAGTGCCCTCTCACTAGTGCGGATATTGGATTTGCACTTGTTGTAGTTCACATGCAAAGAATATAACACATCTCCAACATTCTCCTACTTGTTTTCTTTGAAAAACATGGGTTTGAAGATTTATAAGGTCACAGGTTTAGGGCAACAATCCCCATTACTTCTCTATACCAGGGGAACTTCTCAATATGAATAGACCTTGTTAACGAGTCTACTGTTGAGAAAATTGGTACCAAGGAAGTGTTTCTTAGGCATTTATCCTTTTGGCCTAGGAAGACACATTCATAATCTTTTTGTCTAGGGACATTAAGAGTTTATTAATGTCTTGGAGAAAAAGTACTTTACATGAGATATGTACCATGTATTTTAATTTATTAAAGTCACAAGTATTATTAAAGTGACTTTATGTGAAAAGTACAAAGTGACTTTATATTGTTAAAGTGACTTTTATGGTTTAATAGTCACTTTATGAGAGAAAAAGTGCAGAAGGTCAATAACATGTTAAAGTGAGTAGGAGGTTCTTTAAGTGAGGGGGACCACATAAGAGAGGGGGTCAAGAGAGGGATTGATCTCCACCCATGATCTAATGAGTTGAGATTTAATCTCAACCATTAGATAACTAGGGTTAGATATCTCATTTTATGAAGTGACAAAAAGGGAAAAAGGAGGGAAAAGGAATATTATTCTCTAATGAGCATTTTGAGAGGAAGGAAGAGAGAGCTAATGAGGAGCTCGAGCCAGCCAAGCAGAGGACCACGCAGGCCAATGTTTAAGGCTTGTGCAAAAAGGGAGAGCCTCATTCTTCTCATGAGATTTGAGGAGAACGTAGGAGGTTGTGAGAAAGAACTCGTGCTTGCAAAGGAGTAAGCAAAGGAGAGAAAGGAGGCAGATTGCAGATGAAAGAAAGGAGTTGAACAGCTTGGAGAGGAGCCCGAATTCCTAGAGACCTTTAGGCTCGAACTTCTAGTTGATAACACAGGCTTCAAACCCGTGATCTTCATTTCAGGTATAGAGGCTGAGTCTGCAGGGTGTAGAGGCTGAGTTTAGAGATGAGTTTGCAGGCTAGTTTATATGTGTTGATGACAGGTAGTTCAACCGAGTTTGATATATGATTCATCCCGAGTTTGTAGCCAAAATTTTCGCTGGGTATAAGCCTCTTCTAGGCCGAGATTTGTGGCTATGTTCAGGCCAAGTTCCAGGAGAAGTCTAGGCCGAAAATTTTGGGTGAGCAGACCCATAACACTTCAGACTGTGAAGGAATTTTTTGAGGCTACTTCAGCACAAAAATTGGAGTCTTCTGGTCAGAGTTTAAGGCTCGTATTTCCAGGAGAAGTTCTGCAATTTAAGGCCCAAAATTCATGGCATTGGCACAAAGTACTAGCAAAGAATTTGAGACGAGAATCAGTCTGAGTAAAGGATTGTGTGGAGGCTTCAATTCCTTGTATTCACACAGTGTCATTAGGAAACTCAAATAATTGAGATAAGTGATTTTTCTCTCTATGTACAAATCTCTTTAAAAGCAATATAAAGACTCCCTTAGAACTGGTTTTCCCTTTGTGGATTTTACTATGTACATATGTAAAATTTCTTTGTGTGAGCTTGCTTGTTTATTCTTATATCAGTTGGAAAGTTAAATCGTAGAGTAGCTCTATAATGTTTCAAGAAAAATTTGCATAAAGTTTATATCAGCTAACTGTTTGAGGTTTTGGGATTTAACCTCATGCAAAGCAACTTGAAACTGGATGGGATACAATCATACAACTAAACTAAATTTTTCTACATGGTATTAGAGCTTGGAAAGCTCCAGATCTGAGAAAGGAATCTTCAGATCTGAGGAAACCTCAGCTGATAAGAAAGACCAGCAAACACCTTCTGCCAAAACAGTGAAAAAGCCAACCTAAAACCATCTTTAGAAACCCAAAGGACTGTTGGTTGAGAGGGGTGAAGGCAGCTTATTGACAAATCTGTGAGAGATTTGAAATTTTGTGTTGGTTGGGAGAGTCATGGCTACTGGTATAAGGGTCGAAGATGTTGGAAAATGTAACTAGTTTCGGTCTTCATAATTGTCATTGTACTCATGTCAATATGTATATCTTATGTAACAAACAAAAGAAGAAAGAAAAATTATTATTTTAGAGCATGGGTTTCATGCTTCTTGTTGATGGTATTCTAGGTAAAAACATGTTCTTCATGCTTTTAGGGTTTGTTAGGCCATAAGATTTATTGTCAAGATTCAAGAGAGTCAATGTCATGGATATAATACCCATCTGGGCAAGATGTACCATGTAAAAGAATTTATTTTGAGTCTAGAAAGTCCTGGAAGCCTTCTAGCACAAGTCGGCGTGGCAACTTCAAGTTGGCCAAAAGGAAGGTATTCAAACCCCTTAGATGTGTATAAATACATGCAACTTCTACCTCATTTAGCACTCATCCACTCACAAGTTCGATTTGAAGTTGAGAAGACTAAGAAGGCTAGAGCGAAGATCAAGGAAGGAAGAAAAAGTCTTGAATATTTATTTTTTGGACTCTATCTCTCTCACACGTGCGAAGAATTAAGGTTTCTGCAGCTTCAAGGAAGGCTAGAATTGTAGGTCCGAATTGCAGAAGAACAAGTTGCAGGATCGAGTTGTTGGAAGAGCAAATATTTTGATTTGACCTCATTGAATTTGAGAAACACTGTCTTGCTCAAAGAAAGATCTCTTAAAGAATTGTCCTAGGATTTTTGCAGCAGCTACAGGGCCGAAGTTGCAGGATCGAGGCTGGGGGTTGAAGTTGAGGCTGGAAACAGGTTGAAGCAGGATTGATCTTTGTTGATATGATCCACTTGGAAGGGCTTATTGGAGGGTTGACTTGGTGCTTGGAGGAGGAGTTGGTCTAGGGTTTGGGTCTTGGTTGTCTCATTTGAAGCAAATTCTATAAGAAGAGAAGATATTTCATGGGTTTTCCCCTTGGAGGGGTTTTTCCCTGGCTTGGAGCTTAATTTCTGTGTCCATTGTCTTTACTCTTTTTCTTTTGATATTTGTTTGATGAAAATATCTAATAAAGAAACACAAGAAGAAAAATAAAGTTCAGAAGCAAATATTAAGGATTAAGGAGAAATTGAATTAATAGCTTTCTTACCGCATTCCCCAACATGTTATCAGAGCTAAGGTGAACAAGAGAAGGCAGTTGGAAGGACACAGAAGGATTTGCTTCTTAAGGGGAATCATTTTTAGGACACAAGGAAAGAAGAAGAAGACCTATTGATCCAGAAAGAGGGTTTCCACATCAAGCTTTTGTTGAAGAAGACCTCATTATCAAGGTCTCATTAAAGGAAGGAAGGACAAGTCCTTATTAAAGAATCTCTAGTGCATCATCTTGAAGTAGAGGAAGCATCAAGGGATCTTGATATCATCATTCACTCTTTGAAGCTATCACTGTTGAATGCATCCTAGAAGACATCTTTCTGTTGAGTTTTCTTGTGTGATGGGGTAGCATTGGATGTGCTCTAGCTCCCAAAATTTGTGGAGGGACTAGAGTACATGAGATCTCCAATACCCAGAAAGGGATTTGGGAAATTTCATCCGGTTTGGGAGATAATTAATTAATTAATAATTTTAATTAAGGACCCTAAGTCTAACTTAGGAAAATTAAATTATTAAAGGTAATTAATTAAAACATGTGATGAAATTGTCTTAAGTCACACAGATCAAGCTTTCTTTTAATCTTAGCCATTGATTCAAGATTTGATCATGGTTGTTGGTTTCCCAACGAGAAAAGTATAAAGGAAAGGCGGGTCATTTGGAGGAGACACACGGAGGCAGAGCACTAAAGCTAAGTTGGAATTCTACGGCGTGGTTTGCTAAGAATTTCCAGAAGTGTTTCAGCTGCAGAGAGGGGAGTTTAAGCAAAGGGGATGGTCTGATCCCAGTGCCTAGAATCAACAAGAGGCAGAGAGCAGCTTCTAGAGTCAGCGTAGAGAAGCAGAGGCAGCAACAGCAGCGAGGGAAACAACTGCGCAATGCAAGGGCAACTTCAGCTACGCAGGTGCTACACAGCCCCTTCTGGGGTAGTGCTGGTTAGTCGAGGACCCAGCTGGGTTACGCAGAGACCCTCAGGGGCAACGTAGGGTCTGCATCACCCATTCTGGGGTTACGCAACCCTCTCCAGGCCAACGTAGAGTCACGCATAGGCTGACGCATGGGGCTTTAGGGGTAACACTGGGGTTTCTAGGGCCAAGATCTGGCTGAGTCTTGTAAATATCGTTTGAGGGTGTGGATCAGTCAACGTTTTGGCTTCAGAACAACAGGTTAGCTGCAGATCTATATTTTTCTTTGTCGGGTTGACCAGTGTGGTACTCAGATTTTCTGTATTCATAAAACTCTTAATAACACACTATCCAGCATTTAGAAGACCGGTTTTCCCGCATTGGGTTTTTCCGGGGACTATTGTCCAGAAAATCTTGTGTTACTTTGTCTATGTGTGCATGTACTTTTTCTGTTTTAGATCTGAATCCGTGAAAGCCTATTATGTGTTTACTTCGATGTTAATCTGAAGGTTTCAACATTAATAACCTGTTAAGTAGGAGAAGTATAACTAGATCTAACAGTAGATTTCTGCATAAGTTATATTAAAAAATTTTCACACTTTCTAGGGCATCTTTGAAGTCTCCTTGGAGGTCTTGAAAACATCAAGATAGTTGGAGGCATCATCAAGACATAGGACTCTTGGTTGACAATAAAGAGATCATATGGCTACATTATACTAGAAAAGCAACAAGCTTGTTGGGTCAACAAAGTTCAAACTTCCTAGCATGGAAGAAGAGAATTGAATTGGCACTCACAGAGAATGAATTCATGGAGGATGTCCTTGGAGAAGTAGTTGAACCAAGCAAAGAAAAGAATCAAGAATTAGCAAAATATAAGAAGGGAGAAGTAAGAGCACAATCAATTATCGTTGAATCCCTCAAAGATCATCTTGTACCCTTTGTAGCTGATTTGAAGACATCAAAGGATATGTATGATAAGTCGGTAAAGTTGTACTCTATAAGTACACAAGGTCAAAATATTTCCTTGAGGAATCAATTATATAGCATAAGAAAATCAAAGGATGAAGACATGGCCACCTATTTGATGAAGATCTCACAAATAAGAGATCAATTACGAGGTCTTGGAGAGATTGTTACAGATTCTAAGATGACTATATGTGTACTAAATGCTTTGCTACCTGATTGTAGTAGCTTTGCAACAAACATCTACTCAAAAAAAGATACTACCCTTTGATGAATTGTGGGCTCAATGTATCTTGGAAGAATCTAGGATCAAGGCAAAGGATGATACTGAATCAAATGAAAGGTCTCAAGCCTTCATTGCAAGAACCAAGAAGTTGAGGAAAAGGAAGTTTGGAACAAGAAGAAAGACATATCCAAGATTCAATGCTATGGATGCAATGAGTATGGGCACTATAAAAGGGATTGTCCAAACATTAAGGTGAACAACGAAAGGAAGGAAAAAAATGAAGCTCACATAGTTGAGGAAAGGGGAGAACTTGAGAAGAAGTCGAAAGGAGAAGATCCCAAGGATCTTTATTATTGAAGGAAAACTAATTTTTGTTAGGTTCTTTATTTTTGTCTTTCTTTTATTTAGTAGAAAATAGAGTAGCATGCATTATTGTATACTCTAGAAGAGTCTTGATTTTGTAAAAGGCATGGCATCATAGTAGAAAGCACAAGATAGTGATGCAAGAGAATCGGGAGCCTAGCCAACAATGTGACATTTTGGTCACATGTTGTGGCTAATTCAAATAAAATAGACATTAGAAGTAGTATAATTAATTATTTTATTTATTTGGTTATTTATTTATGGAGCATTGTTAGTTTGTTTTGTATTTAAATAAATTTGGAATAAATTTAGCAATTGGTTTCTTTCCCTACGTGGAATAGAGCCAATATAGGAGTAGGTGCTTAAAAATAGGGAGGCGTTGGTTTGTTGGAAAAATTCTAGAAGAACTCTATTATGAGAAGAATAGCTTCATGTATTGTGTATAAATAAGAGGAAGCTAGAGAGGAAAAACAGTGAGTGAGGAAGAGAGGAAAATATTAGCAATGAGTTTGTAAAGATAAGGGGCAATCAAAGAAATATTCAGCTCATGCAATGCAATTTAATTATGTTCTAGTTTAGAGATTTCTTTCTCAATTCTGCAAGTTTATATATGCATAGAATATGTATGCAGGTTTTGGATGCAGGAACAACGTGCACTAGAGAAGGGCGTAAGAGACACCTCTCTGTGTTAGCTGTAGAGTAACCAAATCGAGTTTTATCACAGCGACAAGAATGGTGTAAGCGTATAAGGGAGAATGCACTCTACAACAAACGGAATTTGCTTAGAATTTGCTTAGGGATAGACTGCCGAATGGAAACATTTCCGTTGTTGTGAATTAGCTGTTAAACACACACATGGTGTATGAAGAAAACTAAACACACACAACACACACAATAGAAAGATAGGCATTCGTTGCATGTTTATTACACATAGATGTACATTTATAATACAATGGTGTGACTCTTGGATTCATCTTCCAAGGTCACTTGGACTCCTTTGTGACTTTTCGTCTTCCACACCTACCCATGGAGGATTAGGTGTTCAACATTTCCCCCCTTAATCCGAAGGGGTATGTGTGAGTCCAAGAAGAGAGTTGTAATAGAAATCTGCAAAGTATGCATGGCAGCACTTAGGCTGGATCAACTCTCTGAAATGTTGTCGAAAAGAGATGGTTTAAGGATGACCACCAACACTGGAACGCAACGCTTATTGCAGTTCCCGGAACTCTTCCAAAATTGGCAAGAAGCTAAGGGCTTTTGCTAAAGGAATTTTCCCTCATATTTAAAGGGAGACCTTCAACCTAAAAGAAGGGAAGTCTACAACCTGTGATGGTTTAAGGATGACCACCAACACTGGAATGCTTGATGCAATTCCTGGAACTCAACCAAAACTGGCAAGAAGCTGAAATCTTCTGCTAGAGGAAGTGCTCTGAAAGAGGAAGAATATCAACCTCACATGGATGGTTTAAGGCTGTCCATCAACCAAAGGCATGCTCATGAGCATCTGTGTCTCTGGCTACAACTCTGAATCTGGAATGACGAATTGTGGCTCAGGCTCGCTTGAACTGCTGTGTCTCTGGCTACAACTCTGAATCTGGAATGAGAGATTGTGGCTCAGGCTTGCTTGATCTGACTTCGAAGCTTGTAGATGACCACCATTTTTCCCCCTGTCAGGTACAAGGTGAGATGATGGCGAAAACTCAACTGCAAGTTTGCTCAATATCCGAGAACAAGTTCTGACATGTGTCTTAAACATCTTCTTGGCTGTTGATGCCTATTGTCAAGAAGCGATCCATCCAAGATGAATCTTTGTTCTTGCAGGAGGCTTGTTTCTGAAGCATCTGTGTGAAGAATGAGTGTGCCGACCACAGTGCTTACATGGATGAAGATCAAAACAATGATCTTTCATATGGCCAACTCGATCATAGTGTTGGCATTTTACAATTTGTTGTTGTTGTTGTGGAAGCGGAGCAGAATCTGGAACAGCTGTAAGTGAACTGTCATAAAGAAATCCGACACTCTAAAATTTGATGGGCTTGGAGTAGTCCGGAATATGAAAGGACACATCCTTGTCATATCCAAGACCAGTTCTGTGCTTGTTATGGACATGCTCTTCCCAAGGTCTGATGATGGGCTTGGGAAGTGCAGGTTGAATTGCTGCATCTGCATGTAAATCTGCTCTTGTACAAGGAACTGAATGTGAATCAACTGCAACTTTATATTCTTGCTTCTGATGGGAGTCCTTCTCAATATTCTGAACAGAAACAGGTTCAGAATGGTGACTCTTTTGCTAAAGTTCATCTTGTTGATGCTGAGACTCCAACTGCAAAAACTCAATCTTGTCTTGTGCATCTTGCAAACAATTTTGAATATTAACAAGAGCATTCTTGCTCATTTTTACCATATCATGAACACTGGAACGAATGAGGTTATTCAACAACTCTAATGCCTCATTGATTTTAGCCATTTTTCTCAACAACTTAGGCTCAAGAAATAAAGGGTGTTGGCTTCAACCGATAATGCACCCGTTTACAATGTGATTCAACTTACTTTCAAAATAATACAAATGACTTCAAAGAAGTATACAACAATTTCTCAACAACTCAAAGTTATATTTCAAACACTGATTGCAACTATGAACGAAGAAGCAATATCCACTCACAGTGTGAGTACAATGCAATGCCACTACAAATATTTTGTAAATGTGCAGCGAAACGCTGTGCAATAACCCTTTAAGGCAGATGATTTCTCTCTTCTTCAAAGAGTTGTTTTACACCAACAACAACTCAACTCAACAAAAGGAGATTCAAAAAACTTTGATGTTTGACTTTGCTGTACTGCTTCACAATAAAGACTAAGAGAAACTCCAAAAATCAGAAACTATGTGTAGCCAAACTATGATGCCACTGCTGTTTTGAAAATGATGACCAATTTACAATATTTGTCTTCACATTATCAATCTCTTTGAGAGAGTCACCCTTTTATACTTGCCACAAATCTTGGTCATACAATACAAATTTCACTTTTCTCTTTTATGTAGACAATTTACCATTTACTCATATGCCATTTCCCCTCTCTCTGCTGTTTTTTTTTTCTTTTTTTTTAGGGAAAACAGAGGTATTAACTGGGGGGGTGTTTAGTGGGGGAGGTTATATCTGGGGAAGGTTTTTACCGGGAGAGGTGATTTCTAGGGAAGGTTACCTAAGGGAGGTTTTAACTAGGGGAGGTGAAACTAGGGGAAATGAAACTGGGGGAGGTTTTAACTGTAAAAAAAATTAAAAATATAAAAAAGTCGAAATTGTTAAAACGCAGGGACTGTGGGAGGGAGGGAAGGCCATGGCAGAGCGGCTGTGAGGTGAGGGAGCCGTGGAGGGTGAGATGGTGCAAGGGGGAAGGGTTTGAATGGGGAGCTGTGCGAGCGGGGAAGGGCATAGCGTAGGAGTGTAGGCCGAGTGGTGGAAGGGTGTAGCGTAGGGAGAGGGGGTAGGGGGTAGCGAAGTGATGCGAGGGGGGGGGGGGGGGGGGAGTTAGGTAGTGAGCGCAGCAGAAGAGCCGTAGCGCAGCCAAGCAGAGAGGCGGAGAGGGCGGTGGACTCGCTGCGGGGTCGAGAGCCGAGGAGGGGGAGTGCATGTCTATGAGGGGGCGGGGAGCGGCCGAGGTGAGGGGGAGCGAGTATCTGTGAGGGGGTGGGGAGAGGCCGAGGTGAGGGGGACGATAGGCCTGTGAGATGGAGAGGGGGAGTGCATATTGGAGAGGGGGAGTGCGTATTTGTGAGTGTCAGGGGAGGCCGAGGGCCGAGAGCCCTGCTCAGAAATTTTAAATATATATATATATATATATATATATATATATATATATATATATATATATATATATATATATATATATATAATAGTGGTTTAAAATGGTAAAATATACAACACAGAATTTCCGAGGGAGTGGTGCTGAATTGCAGAGGTTGAGGGCAATTGCAGAATTTGCAGAAAATTTGACAAATATACAATAAAGAATTGTAGAAATTGTTTCGCTAGAAATTTGTAGAGATTTTTAGTAAAAAAAAAAAAAAACCCAGAATTTTTTTCTTTAGAAACCCGCTTTAAATAATATTTTTCCAGTAGCTCTCCAATGTATAGAAATAAAAGTAGGCAGCAGAAATTGCAGGAAAAATTCAGAATTTTCTTTTCAGAATTGCAGAATGGCAGGAGCAGTGAAAAACCTGTAGAGTTTAAGATGCACAACGCTGCTCTTCACAAAACTAATTTCTGAATGCTGCAAAAATCACAATTGCAGAAAATCTCTGAATGCTGCAAAAATGACCAGAATTTTTGCAGATTTACACAGGCCACAAAAAACAAATGGCTCACTCAAGGTTGAGCTGGTTATGAACGTATCAGCTCTGATACCATGTTAAACACACACATGGTGTATGAGGAAGGATAAACACACACAACACACACAATAGAAAGATAGGCATTCGTTGCATCTTTATTACACATAGATGTACATTTATAATACAATGGTGTGACTTTTGGACTCCTTTGTGACTTTTCATCTTCCACACCTACCCATGGAGGATTAGGTGTTCAACATTAGCAAAGGCTGCGTTTGGTCGTGATCAGACCACCAGTTAGAAAGCACTACCGTTCTCACACTATACTATATCCGATGCTACGGTGGTGTCATACTGTGTTAATTATACTAGCGTGGAGGCTTTGCTGTTTGCGTGGATTATAGCAACAACGTTGAAGTCTTGGCAACGACTGTAATATATTGCCTGATGCAAGAGCATAACGCAGCGTCGTGAGGGACTACAACAGTGCCAAAGCATAACGCAGCTTATGTGATGCGTGTGTAAGTATGAAGGGTTTGTTTGGTTTGTCACAGTGAAATCAACATGAAATTTGTATGTGAAAATGTCCATTTGCAATGCAAGTGAAATATGGGTTTAAAATGAAATTATATGGTGGTGCATAGTTGTAACGATTCCTTGTGGATCTGATAACCATAGTATTGAGAAAATGTTTGTGTTGAACTTGCAATGTTAAATTGGCAATTCAATCAATTTTATGTTGAAACAAGACTAAGCCTGGGCCTTGGTAGAAGCAAACAATTGTAATTGTTTATCCAAAGAATCTTTGGAAGCAGAAGTTGTTGTAGATCTACATCATTTTTGGTATAAGAGCCTGTTAAATTGTTTTTGAGCATTGCAAAGAATGCCGCCCAGAAGAGGAGCTGGAGTAGGCCGAGCTGGGATAGGTCGAGGGAGACCTATAGCAAACGCAGTTTTGCTAGGTGAGATCTGGCACTTGCGCACGAGAATGGCTACAATGGAAACCACTCAAAGAGGAGCGATCGATGGTGGAGTTGCGAGTGCCGATGAAGAAGAGACCACTGACGAAGAAGTGGAGGAAGAAAACGAGGCAGCTAAATTCATGAAGATGCTAGTAAAAGCCAACAGCCGACCAAAGGTAGAAGTACCTTTATATGATGGAAGTCTTAGTGTGGAGGTGCTAATGGACTGGATCAGTTCGTTAGATAAATACTTCGACTATGAAGAAGTCGATGACAAGAAGAAAGTGAAGTTTGCAGCCACGAGATTGAAAGGCCATGTAGCCCTATGGTGGGATGAATTGCAGCTGTCTAGGGAGCGAAAAAGGAAACCCAAATCAAGCAATGGGATAAGATGGTAAGTAAGCTGAAAGGTAAGTTTATGCCGAAAGATTATCAATTAAACTTGTTTAGACAATTGCAAAATTTAAAGCAGAAAGGGATGACCATCAAGGAATATACTGAAGAATTTTATAAGCTGAGTATTAGATCAGGCCATATTGAAGATGACTTAGAGAAGGTAGCTAGATATATAAATGGTTTGAGATATGAAGTACAGGATGAGATTAGCTTATTAAATCTCAGGATGATTGAAGATGCCTATCAAGCAGCTTTGAGGGTAGAAGAAAAACTGTTGCGCAAAAAAAATCAGAGAAATAAAGGCAAGAGTTCGGCAAAAGAAGGGGGAACATTTAAATCCAGATTCCAACACTCTTAGAATGAAGTAGAGAGTTCGAGTAATAGATCACCACAAAGAGGAGATTTTGTTCGCGGAAGGTTTGTGCCCAGAGGTAGAGGCCGAGGAAGAGATGTTCGGTGCTTTGCATGTGGTGAATGGGGACATGTTCAATGGGATTGTCCTCACCATAGATTAGCAACCCAACGCAGTGTGAATGTTGCTGAAACAAAGGAAGAAATTCCTCAGACTGTAGCCAAAGAGGAACCACCCGAAGTCGGAGAATCCTTGTTGTTGAAAAGGATATTGCTTAAAGAAGCTAAGGAAGCTAGAGAACTAGCTCAAAGAAGGAATATGTTCGAACTGTATGTAAGTCAAAGGGTAAGTGTTGTAAATTGGTAATTGATAGCGGTAGTACTAATAACCTTGTTTCTATAGAAATGGTGGACAAATTGAAGTTGGAGAGAACAATACACCTCACTCCTTATAAAGTATCGTGGCTTCAGAAAGGCCATCGAATTATTGTAACTGAACAATGTAAAGTTGACTTTCAGATTGGTACTTATAAGGATGTTATTTTGTGTGATATAATGCCGATGGATGTATGTCACATATTGCTAGGGAGACCCTGGCAGTTTGACCGAAACGCCATACACGATGGCAGAAGAAACACTTATACTTTTGAGAAAGATGGGAACAAGCATACACTGCTGCCATTGAAAGCTGAAGCTGACGAGGAAGCCCCTGGAAACAGCGTTATGTTGATGAATGAGAAAACCCTGTTGCAGGAAGTTGAGAAGGGTAAGGAGATGCATTTTGCTATTATTAAAAGATCCAAGGTAATTTTAACTTCTACAAATTTAGAAGATTTACCTGAAGAAATTCGGAATCTATTGAATGATTTTGCTGATATTACTGTGGATGAGTTGTCGAATAAGTTACCACCCATCAAGAGTATTAGTCACCACATTGATCTAATCCTTGGAGCCAGTTTGCCGAATAAAGCAGCCTACAGGTTAACACCGCAGGAAAATGCAGAAGCTGGAAGACAAGTGCAAGAGTTGATGGATAAAGGGTTAATTAGAGGAAGCCTCAATCCATGTGCTGTACCAACAGTACTCAGTTCAAAGAAAGGAGGTGAATGGCGCATGTGCACAGATTCTCGAGTCGTAAATTAAGTCACCATCAGGTTGATGAATGAAGTTTTGAAGGAATATGCGGTCTCTTAAGAACGGTTGGAAATGGATCCGGAGAAAATCCAAGCAGTTGTGAATCCGCTGACTCCTAGAAGCATATTTGAGGTAAGAAGCTTCCATGGTCTTGCAAGTTTCTACCGAAAATTTATTCGAAGTTTTAGTCAGATTTGTGCACCCAGTATTGAAACAATCAGAGAAACTAATCAGCCACTCAAATGGACAGAAGTAGCAGATCGAAACTTTAAATTGCTAAATACTTTGAGTAGGGTAACCTTAATTATGCAAAAACTACAGGAAGATGTGAAAAGCAGATGGCAGGAATACAGTAGCAAAGACAAGCAGAGAGCAGATATGAGGAGGCGAAAAAAGGAATTCCAAGTGGGTGACTTAGTCATGTATTGCAGATTTGTACCTATACCGAGAACCAGAAGAAGAACTACAAGGAGACACCACAGCAGAAGAAAGCCCAACAGTGGATTGGGAAGAGCAGATGCCAAAGCAGGAAAAAGGGAAGTGGAAGCCATTTTTGAGAAGAGAGTGTCAAAGAAAACCAGGAGCCAAACTTATTATCAGTATTTGGTCAAGTGGAAAGAACAGCCAGTGGAAGACGCCAGTGGGATGACTGCAGTAGAGCTACAAATGTTGGGAATCGATTCCAAAGTACTACAAGATCAGTTTTCTTCCCCGGGAGTCTGATGCAGGAGCATCGGGAGCCTAGCCAGCAATGTGACATTTTGGTCACATGTTGTGGCTAATTCAAATAAAATAGACATTAGAAGTAGTATAATTAATTATTTTATTTATTTGGTTATTTATTTATGGAGCATTGTTAGTTTGTTTTGTATTTAAATAAATTTGGAAAAAATTTAGCAATTGGTTTCTTTCCCTGCGTGGAATAGAGCCAATATAGGAGTAGGTGCTTAAAAATAGGGAGGCATTGGTTTGTTGGAAAAACTCTAGAAGAACTCTATTCTGAGAAGAATAGCTTCATGTATTGTGTATAAATAAGAGGAAGCTGGAGAGGAAAAACAGTGAGTGAGGAAGAGAGGAAAATATTAGCAATGAGTTTGTAAAGATAAGGGGCAATCAAAGAAATATTCAGCCAGTGTAATGCAATTTAATTATGTTCTAGTTTAGAGATTTCTTTCTCAATTCTGCAAGTTTATATATGCATAGAACATGTATGCAGGTTGTGGATGCAGGAACAACGTGCACCAGAGAAGGGCGTAAGAGACACCTCTCTGCGTTAGCCATAGAGTAACCAAATCGAGTTTTATCACAGCGACAAGAATGGTGTAAGCGTATAAGGGAGAATGCACTCTACAACAAACAAAATCTGCTTAGAATTTGGAAAGGTGATGACTTCAACAGCAAAGGAATTCGCATGAATTTGATGATCAACTCTACATCCTGAGACTGAGTTGCAGCCAACATTAAACCCGATGGATAGACTGCCGAATGGCAACATTGCCGTTGTTGTGAATTAGCAAAGTCTGCGTTTGGTCGTGATCAGACCTCCAGTGTAGAAAGCACTACCGTGCTCGCACTATACTATATCCGATACTACGGTGGTGTCATACCGTGTCAATTATACTAGCGTGGAGGCTTTGCTGTTTGCATCGATTATAGCAACAACATTGAAGTCTTGGCAACGACTGTAATAGATTGCCTGATGCAAGAGCATAACACAGCATCGTGAGATGCGTGCGTGAGTGACTACAACAGTGCCAAAGCATAACGCAGCTTATGCGATGCGTGTGTAAGTATGAAGGGTTTGTTTGGTTTGTCATAGTGAAATCAACATGAAATTTGTATGCAAAAATGTCCATTTGCAATGCAAGTGAAATATGGGTTTAAAATGAAATTATATGGTGGTGCATAGTTGTAACGATCCCTTGTGGATTTGATAACCATAGTATTGAGAAAATGTTTGTGTTGAACTTGCAATGTTAAATTGGCAATTTAATCAATTTTATGTTGAAACAAGACTAAGCCTAGGCCTTGGTAGAAGCAAACAATTGTAATTGTTTATCCAAAGAATCTTTGGAAGCAGAAGTTGTTGTAGATCTACATCATATAGTAGAAAGATTAGAATCTACTTGTTTAATTTGCTTTGGGAAAGATAATCTAGTTTTAAAAAGAATGAGAAGTTTGGGACCATATTGTATGTTATTGTTCATTTGAGCATTTTCTAACATCATATTAGAGGTAGTCATTTTGCAAATAAGGATCCTCAAAATCCTATAAGAAGCATCATTATGGAAGATTCTTGGAAGCAACATTATGACTGGTATATATTCCATCTAGTATGGAAATAATACTCTTAAAGGACGAAGGAATGCAATTTTTCAAAGTTGCAGGTCTTTCTTGGGAAAAGAAACCTATATTCATCAGGTACAAGAAGCAAGAAGAAATGGCTAGATGATTGTATGAAAAGCAAAGTAACTCTTCTCTTGGGTATGGTTCATATCTACAAGAATCATGGAGGAAGAGTTAGTTATGTCAATGTGCTCGGTATGTCTTCCATATGGCTACATGGTGCTCGAAAATAGAAATTTGGCATGCTGTGAAATGGATGGAGATCAAGACTCTTTCACAATATATACAATTGTTTAAATATAACAATTGTTGATCAACATAAGTGTAGTCTCCGGAAGAGGAGTTAACAATGACAACTCCAAGGAAGATATTACAACTTGGTAATCAAGCTTGATCCATGGGCACTTTGATTAAAATGATTGCATGGAGAGAGATTCATATGGAGATGGATCATTCGAAGAAACTCAAGGAAGCTGATGCTTTGATGAGAGGGCCATCATGACAAGGTAAGTATGATATCTAATATTCTGATATTGGTTATTTGGTTAACATATTGTTTTGCTACCTGGTAGGATATTGTAGGAATGCACGATGATAGTTGAGCAAAGTTTGACTGTGGAATCAACGAACATATGAATTGAGTATATGGTTTGGAAATTAAGAAGTCAAGGTGTGCACATCATCACCTTGGGATTAAAAGGTAGCAGTGAAAGAAGATAACCTAATGTTCATCAACAACGATCACTTTCATGTTTAAGAGGGAGCTATGACTAGCTTGAAGTTTGAAAAGAATTAATATAATGCCTTCATTGATGATGACTAGATGAAAGTGATATGCAATATTGATGGTTAGAACCTTGTCACACGATCGAAGAAAGAGGATGGCTCCATGATACCCAGGAAGGACGAAAGCTTGATATAATGTGATGCAAAGGAAGGAGGGAGCCATGCAGCTCTCTCCATGAAGAACTGATAGCTGACACATTTATGAAGACAAACTATAAAGCTTGTGGTGATGACTTCCCAAATTGGAAGGAAGTCAGGGATCTCCTCTATATTTGAGAGGGAGAAAAGGAGTCTCCTTAAATAGGAGCAAGGATCTATTCCCAATCAAGAGGGAATGGGGATATACTCTTTGGTTGAGAGGGAGTGATCTCTTCTTCATGTGTCATGCACTTGACCAGGACTAACAACTGTAAGTCTAAGTGAAGGCCTTGGAGAGAGGATGGTGGATGGAGGATTGGATAAGGATCTGTGATTACCTTGAGGATATAAAATCCAAGATAGGAAATGGACCAACACTCTTTGAGGATTGGACAAGTATCCAGGAAAAAAGTGGTCGAAAAAGATCGATATTCTTTGAGGATTGGGAATCCAAGATAAGAATAGTCCTAAAACGACATACCTAGTGAACATCTGGATGGGGTATGTGCCTTGTAGAGGTAGTGTGGTATCTCACGTAAATCCTCGCAAAATTATGCTATTGTATATGAAAGAGCTTGTCAAAGTTAAGGCCTTACTATGTTGACAATGATGGTCATGATGTTGATGCTTAAAGATGGCTTACCAATCCGACTCTTCGTATGAAAACTCTTCAGTTTGAGAATAATCATGTACGAGGGTTTACAATTATGAATACCTCCCTAGTTAAGAGGGAGTGTTGGAAAATGTAACTAGTTTCGGTCTTCATAATTGTCATTTTACTCATATCAATATGTATATCTTATGTAACAAACAAAAGAAGAAAGAACAAATATTATTTTAGAGCATGGGTTTCATGCTTCTTGTTGATGGTCTTCTAGGTAAAAGCATGTTCTTCATGCTTCTAGGTTTTTTTAGGTCATAAGATTTATTGTCACGAGTCAAGAGAGTCAATGTCTTGAATATAAGACCCATATGGGCAAGATTACCTTGTAAAAGAATTTATTTTGAGTCTAGAAAGTCCTGAAAGCCTCTTAGCACAAGTCGGCCTAAAGGAAGGTACTTGAACTCCTTAGATGTGTATAAATAGTAAATACACACAGCTTCGACTTCATTTGGCACTCATCCACTCACAAGTTTGATCTCCCAAGAAAAGTTCGATCTCAAGCTGAGAAGACTAAGAAGGCTAGAGCGAAGATCAAGGAAGCAAGAAAAAGTCTTGAATATTTATTTTTTGGGCTCTATCTCTCTCACATGTGTGAGGAATTAGGATTTTTGTAGTTTCAAGGAAGGCCGAAATTGTAGGTCCAAATTGTAAAAGAACAACTTGCAGGATCGAGTTGTTGGAAGAGCGAATATTCTGATTTGACCTCATTGACTTTGAGAAGCACTGTCTTGCTCAAAGAAAGATCTCTTGAAGAATTGTCCTAGGGTTTTTGCAGCAGCTTCAACGCTGAAGTTGCAGGGTCGAAGCTAAAGCTGGAAACAGATTGAAGCAGGATTGAGATTTGTTGATATGATCCACTTGGAAGGGCTTATTGGAGGGTTTACTTGGAGCTTGGAGGAGCACGTGGTCTAGGGTTAGGGTCTTGGTTGTCTCATGTGAAGCAGATTCTATCAGAAGAGGAGATATTCTAGGTTTTCCCCTTTGAGGGGTTTTGCCCTGGATTGGAGCCTAATTTCTGTGTCCATTGTCTTTACTTTATTTCTCTTGATATTTGTTTCATGAAAATATCTAATAAATAAACACAAGAAGATAAATAAAATTCACAAGAAAATATTAAGGATTAAGGAGAAATTGAATTAATAGCTACCCTACTGCATTCTCCAACAGAGGATAGATTAGTAGGGGTAGAAAACATTGGCCCTTGGTGGGAGAGGATGATGCTTTTGTTTGAGGAGTTGGAGGTATGGGACATTGTGGAGAATGTCGTGCAACTTCCTACAAATCCTCGTCAATTGATTGAGTTCAACAAGAAGAATGTAAAAGATAAGAGAATCATTCTCAATGCAAGCTGTAACAACCCAACCCACTGATTGCTGGATTTTTCCCTACAAATAGATGATTGTAAGTACATTTCAAGTTAAAAAGGGTTGAGTATGGGACACTTATTCCAAAAGGGACTGAGGGAGGTCTATTGCTTTGAAAATCCAGCTTGCTTGCTAAAGGAAGGAAACGAGATAGTTTGGACAACCATTGAAGGTTGGTTGTTGAGCTTTAAATGATTTGGAATGGTGTGTTGCAGAGAGGGTTGTTGTAAATTTATGAACTGTAGGCAAGGGCTAAGCCCATGCTAGCTTGGGAAAACACAACAAGGCAACTAGGACGCAAGGCATTGAAAAAGAAGAGACTATGCAGAGAACGAGAGGGGGGGAAAGAAAAACCTCAACTTTTCTCAGCGAGGAGGAGAAATGGGGAGAGTAGCGACAGAGAGGGATAAAGAAAGCAAAGAAACTCTCACGCACAAGAGGACCGCGCCATGGAGTAGAAAAGGGAATCTCCCATGGACGAGTAGACAAATAGGGAGATTCGAGAGCAAAAAAAAGAGGATTCCTGGTGAAGGAAACTCCAGAGGTCTCCATTGCTTGTCATTTAATAGTGGGTTCTGGGTTCCCTTAATTGGGTGGAACCACTGTATGGCAGTGGGTTCCATATTCCCTTAATTGGGTGGAACCACTGTGTTGCATGCTGTCAGGGTGGAGGTGAGACCTCTATACTCACTAGAGTATGCGGGGGTGTTTTTTTTGATTGGCTAGAGAGGGTCGAGGTTGCAAGTCTAAGGAATCCCTGAACTTAGTCGATTTCTATTAATTAGTTGAAGGGTTGAGGCAGTAGACCTCTGGATTCCTTGTTTATTGCTGATCATCATTTATTAGATGAAGGGTGGAGGCAACGAGCCTTTAGATTTCCTAAATGCAACTTATTGCCGAGTAGCTGGTGGGTGGAGGTAGGAGGACCTAAAGTGTCCCTGTTTCAGCTGACAGATGTTGATTATTCTCTTGAGTAAGACCACCTCAGAACCTTGGGATCTGGCTCGGGGGGTGACAGTTGCAAGTAGTTTGGCTGCAATTGTCTACGGTTGGGTGGAGAGTTGAAATCTCAAATTCAATCACCCATCAACTGTATTAACTAAATATAAGTTCTTATGTGTAACCTTGAATGATCTCATGGTTCACTGTTATGATTCTAAGCTGGTTACATGCTTGTTATAGACAAATTATCTCAGTGATTGGCATATGGTTATATGTGATGAGATGTTATAATCCTTTGTCAATGGATATGAATGAACTGCAATTCCTTAAGTGATAATTGTATAATGAAGTTAGATAGGGGCAATGACTTATCTGTGTAGTGTCAGAATAACACCAGTGCAGGAATGACTAAGAAGATCAATGACCCTTCAATGGGCAATTCCTGTTGTATATTACTTCATGGAATGATGGAGAACTATGAGAGAGGTAAGGTGTCTAGTCCTTGAGTTTATTGGGTCAGTAAAGAGAGTCAAATTCCTTGGTTGACAACTTGTCATTTATTTGAGTTCTTGGAGAAAAATCCTCTTGTTATTGACCCTTTTTGATAGTTTTTCGAGTTCTTGTGGGGCCTGGTAAGTTCCCTTAGTTTTAGGGATCAGGGGTGCATCCATTTCTCTGAAGAACCCCAAGAAATCCCCATGACGTTGCTTCAGAATTTGACCTTTGGACGCTGCCAGAATGTCGTGGAATTCAATGAAAATCTCCTAAGTCACAGCAGGTCGGGAGCTAAGACCCAACTAGGTCGGAGGTTAGGATACTAGACGGGGAAGTGGTCCATCAGGGAAGTCGACCCCGACTAGGTTGGAGGTTGGGAGGTCGGGCAGTCACCTGAGGAAGTGGTTTGTCGGGGAAGCCGACCCTGACTAGGTCGGAGGTCAGGAGGTTGGGATAGTCGCCGGGGAAAGTTATCCGTCGGGGAAGCTAACCTTGACTAGGTCGGAGGACAGGAAGTCGAGAGTCGGGGCTGGGTTAACTTAGAAGTTTTTCATTTCGAGCGGAGGCTGACACGACCTGATGGTGGGCTTGTTGATCTCTGTGGTCAATGGTAGACTGCCACATGGCAGCTTGCTGATGTGGCTTGGGGGAGTGGAGCCCACTTTGAAAGGCTACTTCTCTCGATCTGTAGCTCAGATTGGGGTGAAGTTATATGTCACTGGATTCGTTTTGACGAGACGAACGCAATGGTGATGATAGTTTTGGGTTAAGAGGAGTTTCGCGAAAGTCGAAAATTTTACACTCCATCGTCATAACATTATTTTGAGGGTTGAGTATTGGGAGTGACTGCCTCTTGGTCATGTGTTTGAGTAAGGGGTGTTGTTACAGGTGGTATCAAAGCATGGTTCAGATCTTTGGACTGAATGGGCTCGGTCATATGTGGATTTTTAGAAATAGATTTAATAAGTTGTTTAGGTGTTAAAAGTTGGTTTAAAAAAAATCGATTGTAAGTCTATGCATGGTGATGATTTATTGTTTGATGATGTTATGGGCATACTAACATGGCTGTTATGAGGAAGCCGAGATATCCATGGCAACCCCATGATTTATGATTATGTAAGTATTTTAAAATATCTAACAGTGTGTGTGATTGACAACACATTGCAAGTAGCCTAAAACATAGATAGTGCAGCGATGGTGGCAATATTGTTTAGGCCAGTCACAACACAAAAGTGAATGGTTCAGGGCTAATGAAGAAGAGAGATTAGTCGACCAAGGGGGAGGGAATCACTCTTCGGATTGGTTGGACACCTTGAGAAGCCTAAGGGCTTAAGTTAGGAGTTTCAAGGCAGATAATGAGAAGTTGGTGAGAGCTCAAGAAAGGCAGGCCATGATAAATGCAGTCCTTCTACAAAGCCTTTCAGATTTTAGAAGCAGAGACAATCTGTTGAGAGGGTCAGCCATAGAGGCAGGAGGAGCCCTCGAGAACCTGAAGGTAGCAAGTCAAGGAAGAGGCATAGGCCTGAAAGTGAAGACATGGTGCTAAGAGGTGCACCATTGAGCACACCTAGAGGTGGGACCAACACTCATGTGCATCGAACTAGTAGGTCATCTAACTTTGCTACTAGAAAACACTATCATTATTCTCACCATCACCATTAGGAGAAGAGGAAGGATAAGGACTATATGTCGGACGAGTTCAAGAAGGCCAAGCCACCCACATTTGATGGAGATATGAAGAAATTAGAAGAAGCGGAAGCTTGGTTGTTGGGCATGAAGAAGTTTTTCAGAATTCATGATTATTTGAGTGTAAACTTCTGTGATCCATATCTATGATATCAAAAAATCTTTCCGAAAAATCACATTATAATTTAAAGAGCCGTCACATTTCGAACTACTCAGTGTAGTTCATCATCAGGAGAATAATGATTGTGCTGATCCAAATACTTCTATATATACTATTGAGATGCACAACGGTCAGTGACATAAACAAAACCAGAAAATTAATAAAAATGAATGTTAAGAAAATAATAAATATATATAATAAAATAATATTAAACCTAGATAATATAATAATTATTTAAATTAACTAAACAGAATCAAAGGTAAAAACAATAAAAACCAAAAATAGACCAACCAATGAACATATGAGCAATAATAAAATAATAAAAAGTAAAATTTAAAAAAATGGAAATCTAAACCAACAAATAATAAAACTACAATTTTTTTTACCTATTCTAATTAAAATATTAATCTAACACCAAAAATAACAAACAAATTTAAAATAAAAACCAAGGGTTAAAATAAAATAATAAATATATATAATAAAAAAAATGAATATTAAATTTAGACAATATCATAATACAAGGGTTAAAACTATAAAAACTAAAAATAGACCAACCAATGAACATAAGGGAACACTAATGAAACAATAAAAATAAAATGAAAATAACATTAAACCAAAGGAAATCTAACCAATAAATAATAAAACCACAAAATTTTTATCTATTCTAATAAAATATTATTAAACCAACACCAAAAAGAACAAACAAAATTACCATAGAATAACAAATTAAAACAAAATATAATAATAATAAAAATAACAAAACTATTAAGGATAAACAATAAAAAGCAAAACCAACCAAAGCAGCAACACATGAGACCACAAAATAGAAAATTTAAAGCCAAACACAAAACTACCAGACAAAGGAATCAAAAAAGAATAAGAGAGACAAAAAACACACAAGGACAAAAGAAAAAGAACCATACTAAGAGTAGAGAGATGAAATCCAACAACTGCTAATCTTCCACCCGTCATCCCTATTAAGAGTATTAGATCTTTTCTCGATTTCAATGGCTTCCCTAAACTTCCGGTGATGGAAATGCTAACCCTAGCCAAGACCTTGGACTCTCTAAACAAATGTGGTGCTTAGTCTTCCCTACATGTTCGACAAGAGCTGAGGACCGAGTCCTACCATGCCTTATATCAACAACATGCTCTTGAATCCTCCTATTTATAGAGCGACCAGTTTCTTCAATGTAGGGAATCCCACAGTAACAGGGGATTAAATAGACACCTTTCATGCTTTTGGGGTCCAATGGGTCTTTAACAGATCGGAGGGAAGTACGAATGGTGTTCAAAGGTCTAAGGGAGGAAGAGATCTTATGCTTCCTTAAAATCCGAGCAATTTTGTCACAAGTACCTTGAATAAATGGCAGTTGAACACTACCGACTAATTCACCAAGATCTTTTTTTGGTTTAGGGCCTCTGCTAGCATTTAAGAAAGCCTCAAGACCTTGACGTTTGCTCTAGCCATTCCTTTCAAAGACCCCAAGGAGATGGCTTTTTCATCCTCCAAGTGATCATCATCAGAAACCCTAAGAGCTCTAGTGGCCAATGTGTTGAGAACACCCACCTTTTGAGCTGGAAAATGATGAGAGCTAGCGTGAAGATACTGCTCTATGTGGGTCTTCTTCCGATAGACTCGGTGTGAGAAAGAGTCATCATCATTCCTAGAGATTAACACATCAAGAAAAAGAAGGCTACCATCAATCTCTGTCTCCATAGTGAACTTAATGGAATTCGACTGATCATTCAAGTGTTGATGAAAAGAATCCAACTCTTAACGACCATGAGACCAGTTTATGAAAGTGTCATAAAAAAACCGCTTCCAAATCTTAGGTCTGAGAGGAGCGGAAGCCAGGGCTTTTGATTCAAAATCTTCCATAAAAAGGTTGGCCACTATAGGAGATAGCGGAGAACCCATGGCCACACCACAAGTATGCTCATAGAATTCCCCTTCAAAGCTAAAGAAGGTCGAGGCAAGACAAATCTCTACCAATTTGGCAGTGTTAGGATCAGTGATGCGATTTATCACTTCAACCGCCTCATTGATAGGGATGTTAGTATAAAGCGAGACAACATCAAAACATGAAAGCAAGGATTGCCACTTTTAGTTTGAAAGGGAAAGTAGACATCTGGTAGGAGGACTTGAAGAATGGTCGAGGCATTGTTGAGAAAGAGCTGAATTGGGAGGAATTCGAGAAACTCTTTAGAGAGCAACATATCTCTAAGCGTTACTATGCTGACAAGGCTAAGGAGTTTTATGAACTCAGGATGGGGAAGATGACGAATGATGAGTATGTCACCAAGTTTTTGGAGTTGTTGCGGTATGTACCTTACCTCAGGGACGAGAGGGCAAAGATTCAGAGGTCTTTAAGTGGTCTTCCTTCAAGGATAAGATTGTGCTGTTGGAGCTGCAAAATCTAAGTGATGTAGTCAATAAATTAAAGCACTTTTTTGAGTAGGCCAGACGTAAACCAAAAGCTAAGGGCGTATGGAGGCAGCAAGACAACGTTGATAAGGCAAGGACTTGGCCTATGAAGCATGCTAAGAAGGAAAATAAACAAGCTTCTGTGAATTGATTTGAGCAGAAACTAAGCTCTGTTGATAAAACGAATGTGCAACAGGGTTTGGCAGTGCAACAAGGAGCAGAAATTAAGGAACCTCTGCGATGTTGGACGTGTGGGGAAAACCACATAAGGAAATATTGTCCACACTAGCGTAGCGCAGGATCGAAAATTTATAATATTCAGGAGGCTTGAACAGTGGGAGAAGTGGTTCAAAGTTTGCCTAATATCCATGCAGCTGTAGACAATCGACAAGCAGATCATCAAGAATCCATCATTGAGATGGAAGGTAAGCTAAGTGATCATGATGTTTCCATTTTAATAGATCCCGGTTCAACTTACAGTTATATCAGCCCAGAAGTCATAGAAAAATGTAAAGTGATTACAAAGCAGCTTGAGGAACCGTGGTTGGTTCAGTTGGCAACCAGAACCAAAAGGTGAATTCGCCATTGGGTGAGGTTTGGTACATTTGAGCTTAGTGGAATGCCCACACCAACCCACTTAAACGTGTTGCCGTTGGGGAACTATAGCTTGCTACTAGGCATGGACTAGTTATACAACCATAGGGCCAAAGTGGATTGCTTCTAAAAAGCAGTTGAATGTTTGGATGAGGCTGGGGAGTACAAAATTCTACAAGGAAAAAGGAAGTTGACATTAGTTAGGATCATTACGGCAATGTAAATTGTCAGAAAGGTTGTAAATTGTTTTGTGCTCAGATTTCTCAGGACAGAGAAAGAAAGGCCAACACAAGACAAGTAGATAGCGAGTTGTTAAAAAGGTACCTGGTTCTACAGTAGTTAGAGGATGTGTTTCATATTGAGTTGTCAGGGTTACCTCCTCATAGAGATTTTGTCTTCTCCATCGAATTGATTCCTGTATCAGCACCAACAACCAAATCACCTTATAGGATGAGTACACCTAAGTTGATGGAATTAAAGTTGCGGATAAAGGGTATATTCGGCCAAGTGTGTTGCCGTGGGGAACCCTAGTCTTGTTCGTAAAGAAAAATAATGGGACCCTTTGCCTTTGTATTGACTACAGGCAACTATACAAAGTGACTATTAAAAACCGATATCTGTTGCCATGGATAAACGATCTATTTGATGAGCTATAGGGGACAACAATTTTCTCCAAGATAGATTTGAGGTTTGGATATCATCAAATGTGCATTAAAGAAGAAGATAATCACAAGACCGCTTTCCGGACCAAGTATGGGCACTATGAGTTTATGGTGGTACCATTTGGGCTTACTAATGCCCTTGCTGCTTTCATGTGTTTGATGAACAATGTATTGTGTCCTTACTTGGACAAGTTCATTATTGTATTTGTGGATGACATCCTAATTTATTCAAAGATGGAAAAAGAGCATGAGAAGCATTTGGCAGTAGTGCTATAGTTGTTGCAAGAGCCCTAAGATTTATGCAAAGCTCAACAAGTGTGACTTTTTCCAGCCTTAGATACATTGTTTGGGACATGTTGTCTCCAAGGAAGGGATATCAGTTGACCTAGAGAAGATCAAGGCTATAATGGAGTGGCCCGCTCCAAGGAATGTGAACGAGGTCAGATTGTTCATGGGATTAGCAGGTTATTATAGGAGATTCATTAGGAATTTTTGCAAGATTGGGTATCCTATTACAACATTGCAAAGAAAAGGGAAAAAGTTTGACTAGACAACGGAGCGTGCAACAAGCTTCGAGCAGCTAAAGCAACTGCTCACAACTGCACTAGTGTTGAGGATTGCAGACCCCGGTAAGGATTTCACAGTTTGCACATATGCATGCAAGGAAGGACTTAGTGGAGTCTTGATGCAAGAGGGACAAGTAGTTTCATATGAGTCCCGAAAGCTAAACAAGCATGAGGTGAGCTACGTGACTCATGACTTAGAGTTGGAAGCCATCATTCATGCACTAAAGATGTGGAGGCACTACCTCCTTAGCAGGAAGTTTACTCTTATGACAGATCATAGTGGACTCAAGCAGGGTTGCGAGGAAGCTTCAACCCCCCCTCGTTCCCGTTTTCGAAACGCGCTCCATGCAGGAGCGTTTTGGAAACGTTCGGAAACGCGCTCCCGAAAACGCTCCCTGAGGGGAGCGTTTTCGGAAACGCTTTTCCGAACCTGTTAAAACGCTCCCTGCCTTTTCGGGAGCGTTTCAGGAAGCGCTCGGGAGCGAACGCTCCCTGAGCGCTTCCGGCGTTTAAAAAATGCTCCGGGAGCGTTTTTTAAACGCTAGAAGTGATCGGGGAGCGGCGATCGGGGAGCATTCGCTCCTGAACTCTCCCTGGAAAAAAAACGTTTCCCGCCGCGCGGAAAATTTTTTCAATGAAATTTTTTTTTGTTTATAAGGTGGGAGGGGGGGGGGCATTTTGTTTTCATTGTTTGTTGAGTGAGTGAGAGAGAGCAAGAAGAGCTTGAGGAGAGCACTGGAGAGTTGAGCTGCAGAAGTGACAAGGAGAGCAAGGAGCAAGCTGCAAGGCAACAGGAGGATTGCAAGAAAGAGGTAGGCCTTCTAATCCAATTTTGTATTTTCTAGGATGAATTTGTAGGTTGTTAAATTGTTTAAAAATGAAAACTTGATTTTTTCTTGAATGTTGCATTTTATTGGATTTAAAACTTAAAAAATGAATTGTTTTTTCCTATGTTGCATTTCCTATTCCCATTTGGCATTTTTCCATTTGTTTTGCAGGCTAGAAACTTGAAACTTGAAACTTGTTTCCATCATGGCTATATGGCTAGGGATTTTCCTCATGTTGGTTCCTTTCTTTGTGATAATGGTGTTGGAGAGTAGTAGAAGAAAGAGGCAAATCAGAGAAGAGGAGGGTTATGGTGGATTTGAAGAAAATCCCGAAGAGGAGGAGGATTATGTTGAGGAGGAAGTGGGGAGTGGAGAACATGTGGACACAGATTCCCCAACTAAACAAGACCAAACTCAGACACCTTTGTGGAAATATGTTCAGAAAATGGAAGGAGGGAAAGGTGGTGGAACCACTAAATTTATTTGCCCCCATTGCAATAAACAATACCATGGTTCATACACCCGTGCGAGAAGGCACCTTTGTGGGATAGTAACAGGGGATGGAACTAAAAATATTGGAATCAAAATTTGTACTAATGTGCCAGCAACACAGAGAGAGAAATATAGGAAGGAAGAGGAGGCTGCCCTATAGAGATCATCTAAAAGATCTAGGGGTTTCATTGATTCAGGCCCAACACGTCATGGACAAACAAGTTCAACTTCCATCCATGCCAGTGGTTTTGGAGGCAGTGGCACTGGATTAAGGCGTAGAACCATATCCGATTTCCTGGACGAAGGGTGTAGGAATGATGTGGATTCAAAAGTTTACCGATTTCTATATGCATGTGGGGTGCCATTCAATGTTCTTCGCTCACCTTATTGGCATGAAATGGTTTTTTCCATTAATGATGCCCCCAAAGGATACAAAAGCCCTGGGTATGACAAGGCCAGAACCGTGGGTCTTGATCATGAAAAAGCTAAAATAAACAATTCTTTGGCTAGAATGACAAGTTCGTGGAATGAGCATGGGCTGTCCATTGTCTCTGATAGATGGACCAATGTAAAAGGAAAACCATTGATAAGTGTTTTGGCTGTGTCGGTTAGTGGTGCAATCTTCCTGGCAGCATATGATTATTCAGATAAATTCAAAACCGGCATTAACATTGCAGAACCATTACTTGATATAATTGAAAAGACTGGGCCATACAATGTCATACAGGTCATCATTGATAATGCTGCTAACTGTAAGGCAGCAGGAGCAATTATTGAGGATAAATACCCCAACATTTTTTGGTTTGGGTGTTTGGTTCACACAATGAACCTTTTGATGCATGATATCATCAAAAACAAACAACCTCAATTCAAATGGCTTGGTGATTTGTACAAGAGAGGTAAAAAAATGATAAAATTTATTACAAATCATAGCAATACCCATGGGCTTTTCTGTACTCACTCCAAATTGGAGTTGTTGAAGATAGCAAAAACTAGATTTGCTAGCTATTACCTCACCTTCAGGCGCCTTTTGAAGGTAAGAGAGTCATTGGCTGCAATGGTATCAAGCCCACACTGGCATCTATTAAAGGACAGGGCAGCAACAATAGTTGACAGGCAAGGTTTCGAACATGTGGAGGAGACCGCCCTTGACCCTCTGTTTTGGGCAAGTGTGAGGGAAATTTTGAATTTTACCAAGCCCATTTATAACATGATTTGGTTTGTAGATACTGATAAACCAATCATTGGAGAGGTTTATGAGCAGATGGACAACATGTTGGGGCAAATAAAAGATATTGTTAAGGATAATGATCCCAACTTGTATGCTATGATTCATGACTGTGTGTGTGCACGGTGGAATAAACTCAATGTTCCACTACGTGCTTTGGCATATATCCTTACGCCAAAATATTACTCTCCATCTTGGTTGGGCCAACCTGCACCTGGAGGTGGGGTTAGGATGAAACCTCACACAGATCTAGAGGTACAACAGGGGAACATGAAGGCATTGGACAAGATGGTACCCGACAGGGAAGAGTGTGCTAGATTGCGCCTTGAATTAGGCAAATACTTCAATTGCATTGCTAACTTTGGTTCTTTCCATGCAATGGAAGACAGGGACAGATTTGATGTTCTCACATGGTGGGAAGCATATGGCGGCATGGGACTTTTGCCAAAGTTGGCTAAAAAAGTTCTCTCACAGGTTGTGAACACTTCTTCTGCAGAGAGGTGTTGGAGCACCTACAACTTTATACACAATGTGAGAAGAAACAGGATGAATGAAAACCGAGCTGAAAGCTTGGTTTATGTGCATTATAACTTGAGGTTGTTGAGCCATTACTGTGATCGGGCAAATGAGGATCAATCATACAGAGTCTGGGACAACAACCCAGAGGATGATAATTTGGAGGACGGCACGTTACATCCGGAAGAATTGGAAGCAAAACTTTATAGGGATGATGATGAAGCATCAGCAGCACCGCCACACACAGGGCCAGTCCCACCATCTACTGGTAGCAGTGCGGGTGCCAGTGCCAGTGCCACTCCTCGATATCACACTGTTGTTCCTTTGCAGATCCAGCCTCCACCTTCTAGTCGTGGTCGTGGTACTCTTGAGAGTACTAGAAGACCAACATTTCCTCGTGGCTCACAAAAATTAGACATTTCTCGTGGGCGTGGCAAGGGGCCAGCCAGATAAAATAGATTTGTTGTTTACTAGTCTTTTCTATTTGTTGTTGACAATTGAACAGTTGAAACTTGACTCTTTCTGATTTCATATATTTAATGACAGTTTAAGTTTGAAGTTTGAATTTGAAAGGTGAAACTTTGAAGTTAACAAAGCTTTCATCGCTTACAAGTCATTATGAATTATGAATATGATGCTTCATGAAAGTTATATGGTGATCAATGAATCAATGATGATAAATGTTATATAATATCAATGATGATAAATGTTATATATTGAATTTTGAAATCAATGAATCAATGATGATAAATGATATATATCAATGATGATAAATGTTATATATCAAAGATGATAAATGTATATTGAATTTTGAAATCAATGAATCAATGATGATAAATGTTAGATATTGAAATTTGAAATCAATGATGATAAATGCTATATATCAATGATGATAAATGTATATTGAATTTTGAAATCAATGAATCAATGATGATAAATGTTAGATATTGAAATTTGAACAATAGATGATAAATGTTATATATTGAATTTTGAAAGCTTGAAACCTTCAGATTGATGATTCGCGAGACTCAAGAGTCAATATGTTGTATGCTTCCAACTCGTGGGCGTGGTTGATGAAGATTACAACTTCTAGATGATTGATGTTATATGATTCAATGTATGTTTTTATGTTTTTTATGTCTAATTCATCATTCTACATGTTTTTGTTGACATATATGCATCGATATATATATATATATATATATATATATATATATATATATATATAAACGCTCTCGAAAACGCTCCAGACCGGAAGCTTCTAAAAATGGTGCTCCCGCTCCCGCTCCCGCTCCGCGTTTTCGCTCCCACTCCCAAGTAACCTTGGACTCAAGTATCTATTTGAGCAACCCAAGCTGAATGCGAGATAGGCTAGGTGTTTAGCCACACTCAGTGAGTTTGATTTTGAACTCAAGAACATCAAGGGAAAATAAAATAGAATTGCTGATGCACTCAGCCGAAGAATTCAGTTAAACCATTTAACAACCGTAAGTTCTTACATGACAAACCTAGTAGAAAGGATCAAAAGTGCAGGACAACATGATGAAAAGTATCAACAAATGAAAGAGAAGCTGCTACAAGGCAGCGAGGATAAGGAGTATCACCTCACTAATGATGACCTAATTAAATTTAAGAGCATAATTTATGTGCCAAGTGATGAGAAGTTAAAAAACTTATCATCAAGGAGTTTCATGTCAATCCTTATTCAGGCCATCTGGGACACCAAAAGACACTTTCAACCCTTAAGAGATTTATTATTGACCGAATTTGAAGAAAAAAGCCGCTGATTTTGTGGCCATGTGCATAGAGTGTCAACAAGTAAAGGCTGAATGTAAACATCCAACAGGATTATTGCAATTTGCAGCCCATTCCTATTTCAGAATGAAAATGGGAAGTGATTTCTATGGATTGCATCTCAGGTTTTCCACAGACTTCCAAGCAACATGATGCAATCATATTAGTTTTTGACAGGTTGAGCAAGACTGTTCATTTTGTGGCGGTAAAAACCACTAACTCAGCTAGTGAGGTGGCACATATATTCATAAAAGAGATTGTGAGGCTCCATGGTATTCCCAAGAAGATTGTTTCAGATAGATATGCCAAGTTTGTTTACTTCCAAGTTTTGGAAGGAGTTGTTTGCCGGGTTGGGGACATAATTAACATTTAGCACGACATATTATCCACAGACAAATGGACAATCTGAGAGGACTAACAGGGTCCTTGAAGACATGTTGAGGATGTATGTAATGCATCAGCCCAAGAAATGGGAAGAATACCTTCCATTGGTGGAGTTTGCTTACAACAATGGGTATCATAAATCCATCAATATGAGTCCATTCGAGGCTATGTATGGAAGGAGGTGTAATACTCCTATCAGCTGGAGTGATCCGGTGAATAGGGTCATTATTGGGCCTGATATGCTCAAGGAAATGGAGCAGCAGATTCAAGTCATCAGATAGAATTTAAAGGTGGCATAGGATAGGCAAAAAATTTATGCTAATCAACATGTTGGAATCACGATTGCCGTTGCACCAAAGCCTGCAGGTATTAGTAAACAGATGCATCGCCAGAGTTAACGAATCCACAAGAGGCGGTTAAGCACATGTCGTGAAACACACAGGGAGCGCTGGTTTATCCAATGTCCAACAATCTCCCCCCAGCGCGAGCCGGGTTTGATTCGAACTCGAGACCTTTGGCTCTGATACCAATTGTTGGAATCACGATTGCTGTTACACCAAAACCTGTAGGTGTTAATAAACGAACACATCGCTAGATTTAACGGATCCACGAGAGGCGGTTAAGCACATGTCGCGAAACACACGGGGAGCTGGTTTATCCAATGCCCAACACAACATAAGGTGCATAAGGAGTTTCAATTTGGGGAACTTGTATATTTAAGGATCAAACCAAAGAAGAGTTCCTTGAGAATTGGGAACTGTGCCAAGTTGGCACCACGGTGGAACCAGAGGGGGAGTTCCAGCTAGAACCAATATAAATTCTAGACAGAAGGAGTCTCATGCTCCGGAATCGAGCTATAGAAGAGATCTTATCCTTTTTTGTTTGCCGATTAAGGAAATTGTTCATAGGTTTATGTAAAATATTGTATGAGCTACAAGTATGAAGCTCCAAAGACAATATGTAATCATTATTTTGTAATTCTGTTTGAGAATGTTTTTCGTCTCTGTATATAAGGACAGAGAATAGCAAGGACAGTGTTCCCTTAAGGGGGAGGGGTTGTAACAACACAACCCGCTGATGGCTGGATTTTGCCTTGTAAATACATGATTGTAACTACATTTCAAGTTAAAAAAGGTTCAGTAAGGGACACAGATTCCAAAAGGGACTGAGGGAGGTCAATTGCTTGGGAAATTCAGCTTTCTTGCTGAAGGAAGAAAACAGGACAATTTGGACAACCATTGAAGGTTGGTTGTTGAGCTTTAAATGTTCTGGAATGGTGTTTTGTAGATGGATTGTTGTAAATTTATGAACTGCAGGCAAGGGACAAAGCCCATGCTAGCTTGGGAAAACACAACAAGGCAACCAGGACGCAAGGCATGGAAAAAGGAGAGATTGTGCGGAGAACGAGAGGGGGGGAAAGAAAAACCTTAGTTTTTCTTAGTGAGGAGGAGAAATGGGGGGAGCAACGAAAAGAAGGATAAAGAAAGCAAAGAAACTCTCATGCACAAGCAGACTGCGCCAGGGAGAAGAAAAGGGAATTTCCCATGGATGAGCAGACAAATAGGGAGACTCAAGAGCAACAGCGCAAGGTGTGATGCACACACAACGAGAAAAGAGAAGAGGCAGCTTGATTGGAAGAAACAATAGTAGATTAGAGCGTTGTTATTCCGATAAACAACAACAAGTTCAAGTGTTGGGAGGAGTCTGACTTCTTCCTTTACTCTCAAGGTGCCATCATCCTTGTGAAGCAATAGGAGCACTAGAGGAGTTTTCCTTCAGGTGAGGGTAAATCTCAAGATACCTCAGGGGGATGGAGAGTGGAGATGGCGTTGTCTGGATTCCCTTGATAGCCTAGGGTAGAGGTTTAGCCCTTGGATTCTTGGTAAAGGAAACTCTGGAGGTCTCCATTGCTTGTCATTTAACATTGGGTTCTGGATTCCCTTAATTGGGTGGAACTATTCTGTGGCAGTGGGTTCCAGATTTCCTTAATTGGGTGGAACCACTGTGTTGCATGTTGCCAAGGTGGAGGTGAGACCTTTGGATTCCCTGGAGTATGTGGGTGTGTTTTTGGATGGCTAGAGAGAGTGGAGTTTGCAAGTCTAAGGAATCCCTAAACTTGGTCAATTACTATTAATTAGTTGAAGGGTGGAGGCAGCGAACCTCTAGATTCCCTGTTTATTGCTGATCATCATTTGTTAGAGGAAGGGTGAAGGTAACGAGCCTCTGGATTTCCTGAATGCAACTTACTGCCAAGTAGTTGGTGGGTGGAGGTAGGAGGACCTCAAGAGTCTCTGTTTCAGCTGACAGATGTTGATTATTCCCTTGAGCAAGACCATCTCAGTCCCTTGGGATCTGGCTCGAGTGTGGCAGTTGCAAGTAGCTTGGCTGCAACTGTCTACGGTTGGGTGGAGATTTGAAGTCCCGAACTCGGTCGCCCATCAAATGTATTAATTAAAGATAAGTTCTTATGTGTAACCTTGTATGATCTCACAGTTGACTATTATGATTCTAAGCTAGTTACATGCTTGTTACAGACAACTTTTTTTACGTGATTGGCATATGGTTAAATGTGATGAGCTGTTATAATCCTTTGTCAATGGATATGATTGAATTGCAATTTCTTAAGTGATAACTATATAATGAAGTCAGACAGGGGAAAGGAAGACTTATCTTTGTAGTGTTAGAATAGCACTAGTGCAACAATTATTAAGAAGGTCAATGACCCTTCAGTGGGCAATTCGTGTAGTACATTCCTTCATGGAATGATGGAGAGCTATGAGAGATGCAAGGTCTCTAGTCCTTGAGCTTATTGGGTTAGTAAAGGGAGTCAAATTCCTTGGTTGACAACTTGTCACTTATTTGGGTTCTTGGAGAAAAATCCTCTTGTTATTGCCCTTTTGATAGTTTTCTGAGTACTTGTGGGGCTTGGTAGTTTCCCTTAGTTTTAGGGATGAGGGGTGCATCCATTTCCCTGAAGAAACCCAAGGAATCCCTGCGAAGTTGCTTCAAAATCTGACATTTGGAAACGGAAAGCCATATATCATAAGCTATACGATATTAAATGCGGTGGGGCAGTATATGCCCACCATTAGATTTAAACGAAATTAAATCCAACGGTGGGCATATATTGCCCCACCGCATTTAATATCGTATAGCTTACGATTTATTAGTTGCCTTTGGAAGCTGCCAGAATTGCGTGGAATTCAGTGAAAATCGCGTAAGTCCCAGTAGGTCGGGAGCCAAGACCTGACTAGGTCGGAGGTCGGGATAGTTGTCGGTGAAGTGGTCCGTCAGGGAAGCCGACCTCGACTAGGTCGGAGGTTGGGAGGTCGGGCAATCACCTGAGGAAGTGGTCCGTCGGGGAATCCGACCTTGACTAGGTCAGAGGTCGGGAGGTCGGGATAGTCGTCGGGGAAACTGACCTCGACTAGTTTGGAGGTCGGGAGGTCGGGATAGTCATCGGGGAAAGTTGCTTGTCGGGGAAACTGACCCCGACTAGTTTGGAGGTTGGGAGGCTAACTTAGAAGTTTTGCATTTCGAGCAGAGGCCTACCCGACCTAATGGTGGGCTCGCTGATCACCGCGACCAATGGTAGACTGCCACATGGAAGCTTGCTGATGTCGCTATGGGGAGTGGATCCCACTTTGAAAGGATACTTCTCTCAATCCAATGGTGATGATAGTTTTGGGTTTAGAGGAGTTCCACGAAAGTCAAAAATTTTATACCCCATCGTCATAACAATATTTTGAGGGTTGGGTATTGAGTGTGACCGCCTCTTGGTCATGTGTTTGAGTAAGGGGTGTTATTACACAGTTAGAGACCACCTATTTCCTCATGTGATCGAGAAGAGGTTTTCCTATGAGATGTGGGAGTCCCTAGTCACACTACACCAGAGTTCCAATGAGAACAGGAAGATGGTGTTGAGCCAGAAGTTAAGAAGCAGCAAGATGACCAAGACCAACACAGTGACCTCATACGTCACCAAGATCTCTCAGGTGAGAGATGAGTTGGCTTCTGTGGGAGAGGCTATTCCTGAGAACCAGTTGGTCAGGATTGCACTAGTTGGTTTTGCCAATTAGTGGGATGGATTCATACATGGCGTTATGGCCAGAGAGAATTTTCCAGACTAGAGGAGGATGTGGGACGATTTCATCCAGGAGTAGATTAGTAGGAGTGCCAAGACTGGTAGCCCAAGTGGTGGGGTAGGTGAGGAGGAGAATGTTGCCCTTGCGACTTACAACAAGAAGAAGAAGCAGTGGTCCACGAGTGGGGCCAAGCAGTTGAAGGGAGAAGAGAAGCTCGAGAAGGACATGAGCAAAGTGAGATTCTTTGCTTATGGGGAGATGGGTCACTATGCTTCTAAGTGTCCCGAGAAGAAGGGAAAGAAGATGTGGCAACATCAACCAAGGTGGAGGAGTTTGCCTCTAGGTTTGATACAAAGTTTGCACTTGTGGTGAGCTTAGCCACTAGTCTTATAACCACGAGTGTCTGGATTATAGACAATCGTGTATCCTGCCACATGACTGGACTCTGGAGTGAGGGAGCACTTTATGAGTCTTATAGAGGGTTTAGACTTGGAGGTGGTGCTTGGAGATGACACTAGGGTCAGAGTGGCAAGAGTGGTGACTGTATCCTTTCAGAGGGAGTCATTTCCACCTCTGAATGTGACATAGGTCCTTTATGTACCAAGGATGAGGAGGAACTTGATTTTTGGTTTCTTGTATTGAGGACAGGGGATATGTTGTGTTGTTCCGGGATGGGTAGGTCTTGATGTATTTCGTGGGATCTTGCATAACATCTGCTAGAGTGATTGGTGTTTGTGAGGGGAGACTTTACATGTTCATGTTTCAGCCTTCTAGGATTGTGAGGAGGTCACAAGAGGGTGATTGTGTAGAGTAGTAGGATCCCGAGAAAGGGGAGCTGCACTACAGGTTTTAGGGTCCAGTAGTACAGGTTCACAGAGGTCAGGAGGATACTTGCTTTTGGGATTGTAGAATCTCAAAGGGGAGTTGCACTATAGGTTTTAGGGTCCACTAGTACAAGTTCACAGAGGTCAGGAGGATACTTGCTTCTGGGATTGCAGAATCTCAAAGTGCAAGAACTTTGAGTACAAGATCACTACATGCCACAGGGGCATCTTCATCAGGGCCACAGGTGTCAGGAGATGGAGATGAGATTCCCTTGCTTGTGCAGGAGATTTCTTCAGGGAGGAGGAAGCAAGGAATGCTTTATGGTACCTTGAAGGAAGCACATGAATAAGTAAGGGGGAACATACCACAGGAGGTTGGGTGGTGATGTGGCAAGAGTAGCAGGTGACGGGATGCTACCAAGGGGTGAGCATATCCATTTAAGAGATAAAGATGGAGTGGTGGGAAACAACTTCCTAGGTAAGAGGGAGTGTTGAGAAAATTGGCACCAATGAAGTGTTTCCTAGGCATTTATCCTTTTGGCCTAGGAGGACACATTAATAATCCTTTTGTCTAGGGACATTATTAGTTTATTAATGTGTTGGAGCGAAAGTGTTTTCTATAATATATGTACCATGCAGTGTTTTAAAATTCGGCCCAGCTGACTTAGATT
The DNA here is from genome assembly GCA_034641835.2 of Pinus albicaulis. Classification (NCBI taxonomy): domain Eukaryota; kingdom Viridiplantae; phylum Streptophyta; class Pinopsida; order Pinales; family Pinaceae; genus Pinus; species Pinus albicaulis. The sequence goes on from CM076584.1 coordinate 1,154,930,890, forward strand.
CGGCCGAGTCGATCGAGCCGACCCCTGGGCTGGGCCAACTCGGTACAAAAATTGGGCCAAATGCTGGTTTGTTACGGCTGGTTTGATAACAAACCGACCGGCACGACAGAGTCTGACTTAGCTTTGTCGAGCAAGTCAAATCCGACCGTGGCCCACAAAAGTGACCCAATACGGACCCCAAATCAGATTGCACTTGGGTTTTAGGGTTTTGATATGCCCTCTAGCCTCTTCCAAGCCTATAAAAGCTACCCAACACCTAAAGACCCTATTTATCATTGTCTATTGCTCCTCTGGTTTTGATATACATCTATTGAAAACTACCATTGCATGGGCAATATTTGGTCTAATACATACCATAACATACATCAAACTACCAATAATGCTGTCATAGGGAACACTTGACACACCCTCTACATCTTCTTGTGTCTTGGGACTCTTTTCTGCATATAACTTACACCTACAGGAATACAAACCTGGAGTGGTTTACGTTCTTGCGTATTAAATCGCTACAAAATTGTCTCAACATACTTCTTCTAGTTTAACCAAAGGTTCCTATCTTGACAATCTTTTAATCTCCATGCCCAAACAAAGTTTGCAGTGCGAAGGTCCTTCATGTCAACTTACAGGATAGCTAAGACTTAACCTTTGTGATGATATGCTTGTTGTTTTTGATTAGCACCATATCATCAATATACATTACTACATAAATTAAGTAATCACCAACCTACTTGTAATACATAGTGATCAACCTCGATTTCACAAATTCTAGTGCTAGTATGGGGTATGAAACATTTGATACCACATTCTTGGGGATTGCTTTGGGCCATTGAGGGACTTTTTCAGTATGCAAATCAGCTCCTTCTTACCTGTAAAGCTTTTTTCATGTAGATTTCCTCTTCCAAGCCCTCATGTAAGAATGTTCTCTTTACATCTATTTGTTCTACTTCAAGATTGAATGTTGCAGCAAGAGACAATAGAAATCTATTGGAAGTCAATTTCGCTACAAGAGAGAAAATCTCACCAAATTCAATTTCCTATTGATTTTTTAGCCTTGGAAGGTCTTCTAGCAGACTTAACAATTTTCAAGATTTCAGGATTGGGGGGGTTGCAACGTTTCCATTGGATTTTGTCATGTACGAGGGTAGGAAACTACCATTTAATCAAGAGCACCAACCCCTCTATCGGGCTTGATGTTAGTGGCATTGATTGTTGAACTCCTTTATCATGACCCTACTAAAAATTTACCCATCACTCAAACAAAAGCTTGACTTGACATGCTAAGCTTTTTCTATCTTATTTTAATGATTAGAGGATGATATTGATGACGAAGATCCCAATATAGGCAAATATTTTGATAATATGTGGATATTTATTGATGTATTTTTGGTTCAGAGATGGATTGCACTCAGTGCTATTTTGGTTATGTGCACCCTTACCTGCTAAATAAATGAGAATTTTTGCTTATTTGTGTATAAATGGTTTGGATTCATATGGGTGCACATGAATATATATCTTTTTCTTTAACATTTGCATATTTTGTGTTTTTGGTTGACTGTTTTTTTGGTCCAATTTTTTTACCAGTTATGACCTGTTCCCAGTTTTTGGGGGGTCTACCAGTTCGATCAATGGTTCGGTTCTGATAAAATTGATTAGAATAAATATATTAATGTTTGTTTAATGGAATAAGATTATGTTATAGAGTAATGTTAGTTATTCATTTAATACGTATTATTAAGTCAATTAGGTGTAGCTAGAGTGATTGTGAGGAAAAGTTGTTACCCTCCTCACCTGAGTTCAAGTCCCACTTTGAGAAATGTTTGCTGTTAGTGAACTGTTTGTTGAGGAGCTATATATGATCTATTTAACTAGTAGTATGCATGATTTGTAGCTACATCCTAGGATTCTATCCACAATGGCGATTCTTCCACCTAGTCAAATATACTGATGATTCCTTTCACTGAGTTATATTTCCAAATTATTTAAGACTCAATGCCACAAAATATTGGTAGATACATCCAATGCTTTATACATAGGAATTGGAACTGGTTCACTAATATGAAAACTTTATTTAAAAAAAAATATATTCATGTACATCAATGTATATCCAAACTGTTAGACACCAAATATGCAAAGTTAGCTAATGTATATCAGTAATTAGTATACAGCATGTAGGGGTGAATATAACAAAATGGCAGCGCGTGTGAAACATATCTGAAACAGAATAATTAAACATCAAGTCTCTGCATGTCCTCTAGAGTCTAAAACATCATGCTCCAAGCTTTTTTTGTTGGATATGTGTTGTATTCTTAGCATGTAGATTATGCATCGTATCATGATCAAGGGATTTGGGGTCAAACGGGGGTTCAGAGGTTCTACCCAAGAACTTTTGGTCTGTTATGGATGGCTTTCCTTTATTTTTTGTGCTGGTGGGTTTGGAAAGGTCAAGGATGGGAACTAGCTGAACTGGCTGGTTCAACTGGTTTCGTATTGAATGGCCTGGTTCCAGTTCTGGTTGGCCAGTTTTTAAAGCTCTGTATACGTCCATTCCGAGGGTGGTGCCCGAGTACCTAAAGATTTCCCCTACCTGGATAATCTTCCTCTTCTTATTTAGCTAATCAGGACAACCTTCTTGCTCCATAACAATGACCTTTGTTTTTTCCTCACTCACCACTTCCCCTCTGGTTCTGGGAAATGTCTAAACATTACGATGTGCATGCCACTAAAGGTTGGGTAAGTTTTGTGGTAAGAGCTGAGACAAAAGTGAAGTGCACTTTAAGAAGATGTCCACCCCCAGTAAGAGAAATGCCCTGAACTTTTCATCGGACTTGGCCTGACTCAAGGGGGAGATCCAAAGCATCAAGGATGTACAGGTAAGTATCTAAGGGACACCCTTGTGGGATAGATCTGCAGAGGAATTTCTTTTGACAGTAACCCATCAACAGAAGCTTTACCCGAGACATTTGTGAATAATGTGTCAACAGCTCAGGAGAAGAATAAGATGAAACTGAGCCATTGAAACATGCCAAGGATGAAATCTCACTCAATCCTATCATAGAACTTATCAGTATATTTTAAGGGAGTAAACTTGCTACCTAGTTTCCCTCCCTCAGTGCTTTCCCAAGCCATTAGCAGGTTATCAAGACAAATAGATCCTTTGTAAAGTGTGTTTGTTTTGGATGGACTATTCTCACAGCTCTGTATTTGACATGATTGGCTTGGACTGTATCCGAGACCTTGTACAAGAGATTGAGCAGAGTGATGGTATCCTTCTTCAGTTCTTATTTGATAACTCTATTATTCTCGTACTCTCTTGGTTTCCATTAATACAATCTACTGATAATGTTTTGTTTATCATGGTGTATGTGATGATGATTACTTATTCTATTGTATGCTAGAAGCCTAGGTTCTTAACCAACTTGGAGCTGTTTTATGTGACCTTCTTAGATTATGGTGCGCTAGAGATTTGTTGGGTATGGAATGTAAAGATGGAAACTATTTAAATTCAAACATTTATGCAAAGGATTGATATGCTCAAATGCTCATCACTCTATTTGCTATGCAAGATTGATTTCTAGCTCAATGCTTCTGACCTTTCAGTTTGTTCTTGGACAGTACAGAACCTTCCCTTTATTCAGAATATGGAGAGAAGGATTCAAAGTGCTAGTCTATCACTAGATAACAGCTTACGTCGCTGCTTTGAAATTGGCCTGGAGTGTCGTGATGAAAATGTCATTTATAATTGTCTTCGTGCATATGCTGCGATTGATAACACTAAAGCAGCAGAAGAAACTTTTCGGTCAACCATAGTTGCTCGATATATTCAACAGGTTATATCTTCAACCCCTTCAAAGGATGTTGTTGGAGGTTCTGGTGATAAACTTGAGGACTACTATCAGCAAATCAAGAAATTTGTGGAGAAGGATTGCAAGTTTCTACTAGATATTGCTGCATCAGGTAGCAGTCTATTTGTGTTTCCATTTATATTTGACTCTGGATGTTGATTACCTGCTACTGTTTACTCTTTATTTGGTTCCTTTTATTCTGGGGAAAAGGCTCTAATTCTAATTGCTGGTCTTTAACATTTGCCTCTGCTATTTCAGCAAATTCAGGTCTACATGTGTTTGACTTCTTAGCCAATTCAATTTTGAAAGAAGTTCTATCAGCCATTCAAAAAGGAAAACCTGGTGCATTCTCTCCTGGCAAGCCAGCAGAGTTTTTGATAAACTACAAATCAAGCATGGATTTTCTAACTTTTCTTGAAGGTAATATTTATGGTATTATGTAATACAGAAACACGCATCGTGGGAGAGGTCACAAATTTCTATACATTGTATTGAATTTTCTCTCTGTGAAAGCATGAAGTGCAAAGGTTGAATATTTTTCCCCTATGTATGTGTCATACATTTCAAGTTAAAGTACAGAATTGGGTGAAAATGACATCTGGTATTTATATGGCTGACAGCTAATGTCTCGGCCTACTTAAGTTTGCAGTATTTATTAGACTGTGCAAGGATATTGACATGGTCTGGTTTTTTAGTTTAAGCATCTGGTTCTGACAGTAATATATATTGTTTATTTTATCCAGGCAATTGTTTATCAAAATCTGCAGTTGGTAAATTCCGTTCACAGCCTATTTACAATGATTTTGTGAAACAGTGGAATCTGGGAGCTTACTTTACACTTAGGTAGGATGCTTCACTAATATTGAGTGGAATATGGAAAGCTTACTTTACACCTAGGTAGGATGCTCCACTAGTATTGAGTGGAATATGGAAAGCTTACTTTACACTTAGGTAGGATGCTCCACTAGTATTGAGTGGAATATGGAAAGTGTTACTGATGTTTGGTGTAAGTGAGTGCAATGTTGCTTTTCAATTGACTAAGGGTGTTGATAAAAGGTGATTCTGGCTAACTGGCATCATTTCAGATTTCAGGAAATTGCTAGTGCTCTGGATTCTGCATTGGTGACAGCTAGCATCAGCCCTCTTAAGGATTCTCATCCTCAGCAAGATGGAGTTTTGGGCTTGACACTAAATCAAAGTGTTGTTCTTTTGGAATGCTTGAATCGATGTTGGCAACATGGTGTTTATATCGCTGCAATAGCAGACAAATTCCTTCGTTTGACACTGCAGTTGCTTTCAAGGCAAGTATTGATGAGAGTTTTTTTTCCCTAAATATGCCCTATTTTTACATAAGAATATTGATGAGACTTATTCTAGTGAACATGTATTATATTTGTACTTCTATTTTGTACCTTATCACTTTTGGATGACTTTGTCTAAATTGATCACTCATCCACTTTATTTTATTGGAGATATGGTCAAAGTTGGTCATCTCCCTTCATACTTGCATTCTCACTCTCTTGTGCTTTTTCTGTGTGCGAGTATCTTTCTTCTATCTACAGCCGTCCCACACATATTGTTTTTTTCCACAGTTGAACTATCACGTCTTGTAGATCTAGTCACCTCTAGGGTTTCCATCTTACACCCTTACTAGATATAGCACTATGAGGCTCCTTACCAAGGTTGAGCATGGGAGTGGAGTGGGAGTGAGAGCATCAAGAGCGCTATTTCCAAAAACCCCTCAAGAGGGGAGCATCCGGAGAGAATTTTATATCTATACATATTAATAGTGATTTTTTATTAAAACAAACATGTAGCATGCCAAACTGGTTGCAGAATATATGAATACATGCATATTTGTGCTAATTGTAGATGAATACTATATTATTATGAAGTTAGCAATGGCATCCATAGTACATTAATGATTAATATTTCGAGCACTAACCATCTAGCAATGATAAACAAATATACAAATTCTTAAACCATATAATAGGATTTAGACCATTAACTTATGGAATGAAGTAGGTTATCCACTGTCAACAAGACGATTATGTTTACAGAATAGGCCATCTACATAAGTTCTAAAATGGTAGTGTAATTAAAGTGTGAAGACTGAAGGGTGTTACCACTCAAACCAGCAGGGGACCTAAAAGGGGTTCCTAAGAGGGCAACTGCTAGGTTAAGGGCAACGATGGAGACTTAGCCCACTGTCACCACAACTAAGGCTCCCTGCTCTTTACGAACTTTTTCTGATGATAGGAGACCCGATGTTTTTAGGAAGTCACTTATAGAGGATATATCAAAAAATATATGAGAAATGACGCCTTAGACTCCTTCCCTAGGATAGGATGAAGAATGGAACTTGCTTGCTTTTTAAGCAAGGGACTTGATTTTATAGGGAGAGGGGATGAGGATTGGAGGGTTGGGGGAGAAGAATATGACTTGTAAAGGAGTTTCCCAATCCCTAAAATCCCTTAGGAACTTGGATTCCAGAGTAGTCCTTGATGTAGAAATTTCTGAATCTTATATCTTATGCAGAAATTATTACTGTTAATCAGGTTAAGCTCCTCCTACTTAGAAAAGTTATTAACTGAATAAATTCAAGTTAAAATCGAAGCAAAACACATAACAGATCTCTACCAATCCAGATCTAGAATAAGCACATGCACACATTGACAAAGTGACAATTATTTCTGGACAAATAGTCCCCGGAAAAACCCAATGTGGGAAAATCGGTCTCTGGCTGGTGGAGGGTTCTATTATTAAGAATATTTCTGAATACACATCTCTGGGTTCCAGATATGGAAATCTCAATAGAGAAAACTCTAGATCTACAGCTCACTGGTTGATCTAGGGCCAAAATAGTGAGTGATCCACACGCTCAAACGAGATTTACAAAACTCAGCCAAATCTAGGCCTAGAAACCCCAGCGCTGCCCCTGAAAGGCTTTGCGTCAGCCTTTGAAGCCCCTGAAAGCCTCTACGTTAGCCTTGGATGGCCTCCAAACCCTCAGCGCTGCTCCGGAAGGGATTGCTTTACCCCAGAATGGGTGTCGCAGTCACTACGCTGCCCCTAAAGGGTCTCTGCGTAACCCCTGAAGGTTTCCTGAAAATTACGCTGTTCTTGCTGCTGGTGCTGGTGCTGATGCCTTTCATTGCGCTGTCCTTGGGCTGATCTCTTCTCTGCCTCTTGTGTATTCTAGACCTTGGGATCAGATCATCCCCTTGGTCTAAATTCCCCTCTCTGCAACTGAAGCACTTCTGAGTATTCTTAGCCAACCCTGCCCTAGAATCTCAGCTTAGCTTCAGTGCTTTGCCTTTGTGTGTCTTTACAAATGACCCCAAGCCTTTCCTTTATACTTTTCTCGTTGACAAATCAACGACCATGATCAGATCTTGAATCAATGGCTAAGATTGAAAGAAAGCTTGATCTGTGTGACTTAAGACAATTTCATCACATGTTTAATTAAATTCACTTTAATTATTTAATTTTCCTGAGTTTTAACTTAGGAAATACATTAAAATAATTAATTAATTTAATATTTCCTAAACCAGATGAAATTTCCCAAATCCATTTGTGGGTCTTGTAGACTAGGCGAACTCTAGTCCTTCCTCAAAATTTGGGACCTAAAGCACAACTGATGCTTCCCCAAATACACAAAATCTCAACACTCCCTTTTATCATCAAGGGTGTGCTCTAGCAATACATCACACTTATGCATTACATGATTTTGGGCACTGGTTTTGTGCTGCTGAAGCTTGGCCTTCTGCCACTCAACTTTGCACTGCTGCTGCCATTCTGTACTGCTGCCCATGACTTTGCTATTGCCACTGCAACCACTGTACTGCAACTCCCTCTCAATATGTTGCATCTGTGCTGCTCATAGCACTGCCACTACTGATTTGCTGCACTGCAACTTCAGTTGTTGAGAGAAACAATTGAATCTCTTGCCCAATCTTTGACAGACAAGTCAAATGGGTTGCATCCTTATCGCTGAAGCTCCATAGGCTACAGATCTGTGTTGGCATCTAAAGAACGATGCACAGCTACAGCTCTGCCTGCGTAATCAGACTCCCTCTGCATTACTGAAGTCACATAAGCTCCTTGTGCTGGAATCTATCACGCTGCTGATGCACTGCGTTGTCCCTCTGAAGCTCTCTACACTGCTGCAGCTCTGCACTGCGTAAGCAGCACTGCACTGCGTTGTTGAAGTCACATCAGCTTCAGAGCTGCTACTTCTTCTACGCTGTTGCTGCTTTGCTCTGCGTTGCTCCTCCCAGCCTTTAGATCAGCCTCTGCCTCTGCCTCATCTGTGATCTATGCACCCACTGCTCCACTAATCCCGCTACTGTTTTAAGGCTGCCGTAGCTCGCTTGTGATCCAAGAGATGAGCTGCTCAAGGATCTCGCCTCTCTTCCATGTAGCTCCTCTACATGTCCATGTCACCCCACCTCCGTGGTTCATGAGCACTCATGGCTGCATCATCTCCTGACCCATCATCTGCCACAGCTACCTTGGAAGAAGATGCTTCCTTGCCCTTTTTCTTTTCTGGACAATGGCTGGCAAAATGTCCCATTTCGCCACTGGAAGCACTTGATCTTTGAAAGATCCTTCTTCTTCTTCGATGCCAAGGCTACATCTTCCTCATCTTGCTTCTTTACTTTGCTCAATGCAGGGCTGTGCTGCCTCTTGGTGAATCTGTGTAGTTCTTCTTGCCGTAGGATTGACCATAAGCTGTCCCAATCTGGGAGGTCCGCTCTTCCAAAGATACTTTGCACAAAGGTTTCCCGCTCATCCGTGACTGCATTGAGGGCAGTCCTGACTATCACTGCATCATCTACGGTTGCACACGTTGCAGTCAGCTGATCCTTGATTGATTGCAATCTGAAGAGGAAATGCTCGATGTCTTCTCCCTTGGTCATCATGAATGACCTCATTTGGGCCTCCAATAACATCTTTCTTTGGACTGATTTTCCCTCATTTCGTTAGCTGTCCTCTTCTCAGCTATGTGTGGTACAATATGGTCCTTGATACTGTCCATTATCAGCCGCTTGGCATGCCCAATAGCTTCCTTATGCTTACGTAGGAGATTCGCATATGTCGGTGTGGCTAGAGTCTGCTATGCATGGTCTCTTAGACCGTATGCCTCAAGGACAATCAGGATCCTTGCTTTCCACACCGAAAAGTTTGAGAGGCCCTCTAGCCTATCCTGATCACGCAGTCCATTAGGAGCCATCTGCTCAAAATGTGTCGGAGCTCCTCCTCTCTATACTCGAGATCTGGATGTAGGTTCCTTTACGAACTGGGCAACCTCTGCTCCCTCTGACACTTGATTTCCCTCCTTGGAAATCTACCAAATCAACTATGATTCAGCTTCTACTTTGATCCTCTGATCAAACTGCAAGTTTCCTTTGGAAAGAAACTCTCTGAGAAGCTGAACTCCTCCCAATCTTTGTCACTTGTGCTAAGGCTAAAAATCTGAAAACTTCAGAATTTTAACCCCACCAGCTCTTTTGAATTTCTGTAGCTTTTCTGCAGTCATTTCTGGATCTGACAGATTCAGATCTGAATCACACTGGCTAGCTTCAAACCTAACTAGCGCTGTTTTTGAGCTGCCTCTGCGCAGTAATTGCGTGGGCTTGCTAGGACACAGCGCTGGACAGCGTCACCCTTCACTCTGCGTGAATTTGCTCCTGAAAACTATGCTGTCCTTTCAGATCTGCTTCTCTATTGCTTTTCCAGCTGCTTTCTGTAGCTAGATCTTTCAGATTCTTCCGCTGGTTACCCTTCTGGATCTGCAATCGCTCTGATACTATGTAGAAATTTCTGAATCTTATATCTTATGCAGAAATTATTACTGTTAATCAGGTTAAGCTCCTCCTACTTAGAAAAGTTATTAACTGAATAAATTCAAGTTAAAATCGAAGCAAAACACATAACAGGTCTCTACCAATCCAGATCTAGAATAAGCACATGCACACATTGACAAAGTGACAATTATTTCTAGACAAATAGTCCCCGAAAAAACTCAATGTGGGAAAACCAGTCTCTGGCTGTTGGAGGGTTCTATTATTAAGAATATTTCTGAATGCACATCTCTGGGTTCTAGATTTGGAAATCCCGACAGAGAAAACTCTAGATCTACAGCTCACTGGCTGATCTAGGGCCAAAATAGTGAGTGATCCACACCCTCAAATGAGATTTACAGAACTTAGCCAAATCTAGGCCTAGAAACCCAGTGCTGCCCCTGAAAGGCTTTGCGTCAGCCTCTGAAGCCCCTGAAAGCCTTTGCGTCAGCCTTGGATGGCCTCCAAACCCTCAACGCTGCTCTGGAAGGGACTTCGTTACCCCAGAATGGGTGACGCAGTCACTACGCTACCCCTGAAGGGTCTCTGTATAACCCTTGAAGGGTTTCCTGAAAATTACGTTGTCCTTGCTGTTGGTGCTACTGGTGCCTTCCTCTGCGCTGTCCTTGAGCTGATCTCTTCTCTGCCCCTTGTGTATTCTAGACCCTGCGATCAGATCATCCCCTTGGTCTAAATTCCCCTCTCTGCAGCTGAAGCACTTCTGAGTATTCTTAGCCAACCCTGCCCTAGAATCTTAGCTTAGCTTCAGTGCTCTGCCTCTATGTGTCTTTACAAATGACCCCAAGCCTTTCCTTTATACTTTTCTCGTTGACAAATCAACGACCATGATCAGATCTTGAATCAATGGCTAAGATTAAAAGAAAGCTTGATCCGTGTGACTTAAGACAATTTCATCACATGTTTAATTAAATTCACTTTAATTATCTTATTTTCTTAAGTTTTAACTTAGGAAATACATTAAAATAATTAATTGATTTAATATCTCCTAAACCAGATGAAATTTCCCAAATCCATTTGTGGGTCTTGTAGATCAGGTGAACTCTAGTCCTTCCTCAAAATTTGGGACCTAGAGCACAACTGATGCTATCCGAAATACACAAAATCTCAACACTTGATAAATAGTCTTTGGTGAAAAAAGGGACCACAAGAGGCAAAGTGGACCCATCCTAGGTTAGGGGATGGATTTTGGCACCCAATGATATTCTTAACCTGGCCAAGGTGAGGGGAAAGGATCAAACAAGAATTTTCACCCAAAGATGTCAAATTGATCCTATTAGGTACTAGCCTTGGGAACACCAGGGTAAAACTTGATCCTAAAGCTAGGGCTTGGGATATCTGGAGATTCCACCATCGGATTTCTTTCAAATTCGGAGGAGACCTAGGGGACCCACCAACGTAGTAGATACTAGGAGATCGAAGTTTTCCTGTGGTTAGTTTCCTAGGAAATTGACGCCTTAGGTGACCTAATGATGCTAGACCTTGAAAAAGGGGAGAAAGGTGAAAAATGGTGTTGAAATGATCACCCTTTGATGGACTAGTGCCTGATTTAACTTGGGGATATGGTGTCAAGGAGAATCGTGAAGACGAATTTGTTTCTTGCTCAAGGAGGCTCCAAAAGTCAACTTCGTCCAATGCTAGAGGCAAAAGAAGAAAATCGGCTTTAAAGCATTTATACTTTGTTACAAACGGTGAAGGCTTATCAAGATAACACGATCTCTAGGACATTTCATTCATCCAAAATGGCCCATACATAGAATAAGCTAAATATACGCATAATTCCACATTAAACACATGGAGCAATTAGCCCTAATTATAGCGAAGTTCCAATTTATGCAGCAAAATGAAAAATAACGTTAAATTTGCACTTACATGTTAGAGAGTATATCTAACCAACATCACATTTGCAATATAAGAAGCTCCAAGATAGAGAAAAACCCAATCCATACATCAAAATTCATCCATCATTCAAAAATATCCACCAAGGGAAAAGTGCGAAGTTCTCTAATGAGAGAGAGATCCCAATCCAAGTGATGATACAAATGAATCCATCCAACTCCTATTTATACACCAATTAGGAGTTCGAATTACCTATTGGGCCTACATTAACCCCTAAAAATAAAATAATGTGCAAATTAACTAACTTTTGGTGACAAGCCCACCAAACTAGCTCACAAATGAAATAATAAGCCTCTCAGGAGGTCAAATAATAATCTTTGCATGTCGTAGGGCCCTCCAAGAGGCTTAATGAGGGCCATAAGTGTGATAACGAAGAATAAAATCCTCAAAAGCGATGGACAAGGGGGTGGCCCAATGTTGCACGAAGCGGGGATGTTTTTTGGAAGCGGATATGCGGAAGCGTCATTTCCCAAAAATCTAGGAAGCGAAGGGTCTCAGAACCATCTACTATATATATATATATTTATATTTTTTTGCATTTATATTAAAAAAACATCCAAAATACCAAACTAGTTGTAGAAGATATGAAAACATGCATATTTGTATACAAATCAGGAGAGATATGGCATCCATTGTACATCAATGGTTAATTATTCGAGCATCAACCATCTAGAATCTAGATTCTTCTCCTCTTGTCTCGCCTTTGCCTCTACCTCAATTGTCTAGGGATATCAGTCAACATTTCCCAATTTTAATAAAACTACCTAATCCAAGCCTTAAAATATGGTGGAAAAACCTTAACATGCTTGATCAATGATTTTGACTTGATTGAAAGGTAATCTTTTGCTAAGGCCATGACAAAGGAGTTCAACAATTAACACCACCAACACTAGGGTACATGAGCACATAGAGGGCTTGGTGCTCTTGATTAAATGCTAATCACATACCCTCATACATGATATAATCTAATGAAAAGCCACAATCTCATTGATCCCAAATTCCTTAAAACTGTTAAGTCTGTTGAATTTTGAATAGAATATGAAATTCTATTTTCTCCATTTGAAGCCCGATGGGGCTGGAACCACTCTCAAACATCCCGAGTCATTTCATGGTAATGTTAAAAGTTTAAGTAAAAGGATGAAAATGAAAGATAAAGGAGAATGTCTCTTTTACTTTAAAAATTTAGCATTACCATGACGGGCATCTAGGAAGCATCTAAGGAGAATCAAGGGAGCACCTTAGGAGTGTCCGAGAACCCCCATCCCAACTTAAGTCAAAGATTTTTTTTTAAAACAATTTAGAACGCCGCGGAACCGCCCATCTCCCTTTGGACCCACTGGTGATCCGTGCGGATCCGTGCCCAAACCTCCTTGGATCCCCAACGAATCCTTTTCTTGATTTGTGGATTGGGAATCCAAAACCACGGATCGGGCTTGTGTGGTTCCAGATTTTGAGGAATCGCCTCAAAACAACGAAACCACAGATCTGATTTTCGGATCCGCGGTTCCGTCGGAGGATCACCCAAGGATTGGTACGGGACGCGGTTTCGACCTTGGATCCTTGGGGGGGGGGGTGGGGGAAGGATCGTGCAACACTGGGGTGGCCCCTTGTTATCCAAACAATAAACCTGTGGTGCTCCCAGTGGGTGTGGGGGCACACCAATGACCTCGTGTGTCTGCATATGAGTCGAAGATGCATAGGGCTCAAATGATGGAACAAATGTTGCCATGTCATCGTACAAGTCTTGGGACACCTGCCAAGTGTGTGGTGCACTTGTGGGGCCAACTGGGCATAGTGTGCCAAATGCATCTTTCCTCGTCCAAAAGGTGGATCTCTAGCAATCTCTGAACATCTCTGGGGATCCATGGAGTGCTTTTTACTGCTGTGGAGGCCCATGGCTCTCTACACACACCCTATATGTGCCAATGTAGCCCTCTGGAAGGTCAGGACCTTGTATAGGGAGACCGAACCCAAATGGACACCATCTGCAGTCTTGCATAAGATCCAATGCATCCCCTAGCCTTATAGTACAACAAGCCATTAAAGTAATCGTGTAAAAGAGCTTACAAACCATGGACAACAAGTGGACACTTCATAATGGCATGCCCTTCTATAGTGGGTTTTGGCACGTGCTAATGTCTCCAAGCTCCAAAGGGGGTTAGCCAGGTTCCTTATTAGGTGGTTTCTACCTTAGAGGGGATAGTATGTCCAAGGTACATCCCTCAAATGGTGGTGGCATGTGATGAAGAGGTGAAATGGAATAAACAATGAGAGGAACAATCCTGGGCCACATATCAGGGCACAAGGGTAGCTAGAGAAAGGGAAGCCCACAACTGGGTGTATAATGTGTAGGAGGGAGCAATTGTGGTACATGAGGTGCCTCGACCTTGTTTTTTCCACCCTTCTTTATATGCCTTTTGCCTTTTATGATTTTTCTTTGATTAACTGCTCGGGGCTCAAAGGCGAAGAGCATGATGTGTCAGATATAATAGTGATTATTCCCTTTTCAATAGGGTGGTTCATTTCCCTCCCGGGGTTGGGACAATCATGTGTTCCTGAATGATAAAAGAGGCTCATCTAGGGCCTATGGAACGAGGGTGATGGCCATGGGTATGGGGTAGAGCTCATGTATTGGTTTTTGCCCACGTGCTAATTATGTTTGTCCCAACCATATTTTGCATTTTGTGGTACATTTTCATGTTGAATGTGGCCATTTATGCTTTTAATTTTCTTTTTAGCTGCTTCAACCTTCGAGGCATCATTCCAAGCCTGACCCAAGGTGGGGGCAAGGGGATGGGGAGGCTAAGCTTATGTGGATCCAGAGAGGCAATGTGGACCCAAGTGGGAGAGATGATGAATGGGGGTATAGTGAATGGAAAGGGAGTAGTATATGTGGATAAGGGAGCGAGACCACATAACAAATTCGGGGTTTCCCAAGTGGTACCACCCTAAAACCAAATGGTCAGTAAAGGAGATCCCACGAGACTAAAATCCAAGGGTAACATCCAAAAGAGGTCAAGGGGATAGAAGCACAAACTAAGCTCACTCTTTCTGCCGAATCCCCCTATCAATCCATGCCCAAAAGTGTCCATAATAAGTAAGTCCAATACTCAATTACCAAATAACAAGACATACATTTAGGTTTGGGAGGCCCACCTTCAAACATACGATCAATACAAATGAGTAAGGGATCACATGGTTGGCTCAGGTGGAGAAATGGCACAACGAGCTAGTTGAGGGCTGCAAGGGGTTGCTGGCTACCGGTTGAGGTCCATCATGGAGAAAACAATTCTCCTAGGGATATCACCCACGAAGTGGTGGGTTACAAAAGGTCCATAACATTAAGTTGAGCTAGATGTTAAAGACTATGAACCTACGACATATAAAGTAGTGAAAATGGAGAAGTAATTATTGTAATTTCTATCTTCTCTCTTCGGTTCCTTTCTCTTTGCACCGCTACAATTGCTGCATAAGCCTCCATGTGGTGGTAGTGGAGCTAAAATGGGAGGCAACTATGTAGAAGCAGATGGATGTGGTATTGAACATGAAGCCCCAATTTTTGTGGCTGGGGTCCTAGTTAGGGGGACCATGGCAGTTGATGGGGGTGGGATATGAACATGATGATCATCATCAATAAGAGCATTCCCCAACTGCTCCACAACCAATACTCATCCTCCAAGTTATCTTCGTTTGGCTTGTAGTTCCAAGTCTTTTATGATTTATCCATCTTTGACTCACAGTGATAGGACAACAATTTCAATTTGTAACGTTTATAAAATAGGGTCTTTGACCAGTTTACATTCATCCCTATTTCTTTTGATATTGAGGATATTTATTCCAACACCTCTATATGAAAGAAGTGTTCACCACCTTTCAAAGCACTTGTGTGGCTAAATGTTATAGTTGTAGGGCAACATTCCCATGCATGTTCCACTACACGAGGGAAGATAGATTCCCTCAATCTCTAATTGAATGGTTGGTCCCAAAGGTACCATTACCATTGAGTAGTGTTATGTATAAAATTAAATGTATATATTACAGTGATATGTCGTTTAATGGTAAATTTCACTGGGTGAAACCAACAAGACAATGGTTCAAATCCCATTGAGTATATGGCCTGTTATGATCTCGGCTCAAGGAGTAGACTCCCCTTTTCCGTGAGTCTCGGCTCTTGCTAAATCATAAGATCTGGTATATCTGGCTTGCAGGTTGCTGGATATACTCTTGGTGTTATAAGGCAACCACGAGGATTGATCCTGGGATCTTCCTTATATTAGTCTAAAGAGTTACCAATTCACCATGGGTTTAAAAAACATAAAAAATTAAATGTATATTATTATGATTAATTTAGGAAGAAGTGGCACTATCAAAAGATCATGACCCCTCATGTAAAGGCATCGAGGCTATATTTAAGCCAGGGGCATTCATTGTAAAGATCATCATTCAAATTTGCATATAATAAATATACATATATAAATATTTGTTATTTAATCAATTGTTCCTGTAACATCTGGTATCAGAGCTATTCGATCCACTGGCCGCTCAACTGCTGCATACAGCTAGTCTGATACGACCTTTGGCCATCAATCTTTGTCAACTTTGTTGCTGTTGTGATCGAATCGTTTCGCTACACAATTTTTGGAGATTCTCCATTTTGTCGTCGAAACTTTGGCCATTAGAATTTCTAGGTCTTGAAAATCTGGCCTAGATCACCTCTATGTTAGAACGTACGGTCTGTACGGCTTGCAAATTAATGGCTGCCCTCTCCATTGCTACTGCTGCAATTCTCTCTTTTTCTCAAAATCCTTCTTGAGAAAATAATTGATTTGTCCTCTCTTTCACTTGGCTTCCTTTTATAATTTTGAGTTGGGCCAAATCCCTAATCTCAACTGTTAAGATTAAATCTAATCTTGAGTTGAGATCAGTGGTCCAAAATTCAACATAAATCACTAATACCTAAACTCAGGCACTTTATTAAATTAAACTCACTTTATAAAAATACTTTCACTTTATTATTAATTAATAATGTGAACTGCTAAGTTTAAGAGTCATTTAATGATGATTCCCGCAACTTGGACACTTTGCTTTTGCGGAAATACCCGTTAGAGCTATAGTTATCAACACTCCTCTTAGCGAGGAAGGTATTTCCACCACTCTAAGCTTATCTTGAAAGAAAAATTTTCTTGTCACCAAAGGTTTGGTGAGTATGTTTTCAACGTGCTCCTCTTTCGAAATATACTAGAGCTTGACTGCTCCTTTGAGGACCCCGTCTTTGATGAAATGGTATTTGATCTCAATGTGCTTTGACCTATCATGAAATATTGGAATCTCCAAGAGTTACATGCAACTCTGATTATCAGAATGAATCATCGTAGGCTCCAACTCCTAATCAAACAATCCTCTAAGCAACTTGTGAAGTTGGATTGCTTTACAACTAGCCAAACTGGCTGCCATATACTGACCTTCTGTTGAACTAAGTGCTGTTGAAGCCTTCTTCTTGTTGAACTGGGAAATCACTATGGACCCCAAACTGAAACAACACTCAGAGGTGATATTCTGTTCTACATCACTCCTTGCCCAATACGAATTTGGATAACGCCGCAACTTCACCCTATCTCCACCAAGGTACCTCAAGCCATACTCCACTGTGCCTTACAACTATCTATAATTTGAGCACATGCTTTGCCGTGATCCAATGCACTTGCCTCATCATTGAGCTAATCAACTTCCTGTACCCTCTGGAGTTATCCAACTTTGACTATGAAGAATCCACCTTCTTCAGGTTGGTCACATTTGGAGAGCCATAGATTTACTGTCCTCCATTCTGAATCTCTTTAGGATCTCTACTGTATACATCCCTTGTCCAAGGAAGATCTCTCTCAATCTTTGCCAAATCTCAAGCCCCAGAAACTAATGTGTCGGCTGGAAGTCTTTCATCTCATATTCTATTGCCAAGTCTGACTTGCACTCAATAATTAGCTTTTGTGCTAGTACGAATCAATTTATCCACATAGAGCACTAAGATGAAGGGATGGGATCCAACCAGTATGAAGTATAGGCTGGAATTTGCTTAACTATTGGGTGAATCCCATGCTCTACAAATGGTTGTCTATCCTGTAATACCATGCCCTTGGCACATGTTTGAGTCCATACAAGCTTTTCTTAAGCTTGCATACATTTGACACTTTTTCATGTAGCTCAAACCCTTATGGTTACTCTACATATATCTCTTTCTCAATAACTTCGTTGACGAACGCTGTCTTCAAATCCATCTGGTGAATCTTCCACCCCATCTCTGAAGCAATATATATCACTGCTCGGATAGAAGACTATCTCACAACAAGAACAAAAGTATCCTCATAGTCTACTCCCTCTTTCTGAGAAAATCCTCGAGCCACAAACCTCACCTTGTACTTCTCCACACTGCCATCTGTTGCATGCTTGATTTTAACAACTACTTGGAAGTCATCTCTGACTTCCCTGACTTCCCTACTGGTCTTGGCACAATTTCCCATACATCATTCTTCATGATGGGGCCGTGCTTCTCCACCATGGCATCTCTTCATACCTGCTTGCTAGTTGCTTCCTCAAAGCTGGAAGGCTCCGAGTCTATGATGTTGGTCATCAAAGCCATATATGTTGGAAACTTCCGTGGAGTCTTGGGCTGCTTGAATGTGGCTTTGCGAGCCTCCACATGATCTTAGACGTCTCTCAAGGTCTACTAATTCATCTGGGCCTCTTGTCTGATTTGGAAGGGGCTAAATTCCCCTCCTCCCTTGAAGACTGGCCCTCTGCACTAGAGGTTTGTGAACTCTGATCATCCTTTTGATCCACTTGTTGGGTATCCTCTGCAACTGTAGAGATCATGAGATTTCTTGGAGGCCAAGTTCTCATTGAATTTGACATCCTTGCTCACAACTGTCTTTTGTTGTGTTGGTATAAAGATCCTATATGCCTTCAACTCCTCATCGTATCCAACTAGAATTCCATTCTCACCCGGGGGCTCCAACTCTGTCCTCTTCTCCAAAGGCATGTGGATATAAACTGGACAATAAAAAATCTTGAAATGTCCTTAGTCTCACCCTTGTGAATACTTCCTATAGGGTCTTGTCATCCAAAATATTGTGAGGACTCCTGTCCTGCAAGTACACAACTATGTTGCATGCTTCCACCCATAGAAACATTGGCAAAATTTGATCATGTATCATGGCCTTCACAGAATTGATGATGGATCTATTCATCCTCTCTGGAACCCCATTATGCTGCAGGTTGTAGGAAACTATCTTCTCCTTCTTTATTCTTGCATCCTTGCAAAAATCTCAAAACTCATTGGAGGTATCCTCACTGTTGAGACTTTGTAGAGCTAGTGATTAATTCAAATTCTCTTCTTGATAATTACTTGTGAGGTTACTTGAGTTACTTATGTCTTTCCTTTTTTAGCTTATTTAGTCTTTCATCAAGTCAATTATCAGAATACACGAGACACAAGAATTATGCTCCTAGAGCTAGGGCAAAACCTCTCCCTCTTGGAGGAGAAAACCCACGAGAAATTCTTCTTATAGATTTTGAGATGACAAGTACCATGACCAAGAATTAGACCCTTGACCTATGTATGCATCCAAGACCTTGACCTTACTTCTTTGATGTCCTTCAATGCTGATCCTTCTTCTCTTCACCAAGTTGCATGGTTCTGCACCAACACTTCCTTTGAACCTTCAGTTGAATCTTCAGTTACTTGAGATATATATAAGTTGTAATTAGGAAAGTAAATCACAGATTTACTTTCCTTCTTTCTTCCACTTTCCGACTGCTTCTTCTCTTTGCAAACCACTGTCCCAACTTTACATGAACTAGAGATAAATACCAATATCACCCTTTATCAACAGCTTCACTTTAGGATAGTTGGAAAACTATCTTTGGATAGATCCACACTTCAACACTGCTCTTGCACTTGGACAAATCCACACTTCAACACTGCTCTTGCACTTGGATAGATCCGCACTTCAACGCTGTAGCTACTTCAGGATGATCCACACTTTTGTTTCAGTAAGTCACATCACCTTATGACACTCAGATATCACAAGGATATATGTATATTAACTAGTCCTGAAACTCCTCAAAAATCTGCACTGAAACTCAGTTATGACCAAAAATCTTGTTTCTAATGAACCGCAAAATAGGGGTATATATAGAGATAGTTTCACTGTCTTTAGGCCGACCATCACTTTAGCTTCTAGGCCGACTTATCTAGCTGTTTGAAGGCCGAATTTAACACATCATTTTAGCTTCATCTTTCAGTGTTGTTGGAGGGCTGAATTAAGCAATTCATTCACAGTTTCTTTGGCAAGGTCTTGAAGCATTTCTTTAGACTAGATCCTTCATATATATGACACTTAATTAAATTTATACCTAGAAGAAAAAAACGCTAATAGACATCAAGAAGAAGTCTATTAACCTAGAATAAAATCTTGCTCATGAAACCCATGAAGCAAGTACAACAAATATACATTTTATTATCTTTGTCTTCTTCTTTACATATATACATAATTACATAGTCAATATGAAGACCGATCCTATTTACACTTTTCAACACTCACTCCTATTGTGAGATCTTAACACTTAGATCTTCTTCCTTGTCAAGTTCTCCACCTAAGCTTTGAACTCTTTGAATCTACTGAAGACCTCATCTTTGGTATTCGTGAAGTAGATCTAGGTCTTCTTGTAGAAATCATCAATGAAGGTGACATAATAGGATGCAATCTTCACTAATGCCACTGACATAGGCCCACAAACATCGAAATGCATCAAATCCAAAATCCCTTTGGATCGAGTCTCACCACTGGCAAACGAAGCCTTGACAGACTTACCATGCACAACCTCTCCACACCCCCTTTTGATCCAAACTTAACTCTGGAAATTCAGTGCCCATCTCTCTCAGTATGGGTAGTGCCCTGTGATGCAGGTACCCTATCCTCTTGTGCGAAAGCTAGCATAGTTTCTCGCAATCATGCACTAGTGCTTGAACAAGATTTCCGTGTAGCCTATATAAGTGGCCTTCCCTGACTCCAATTCTCATAGCTGTGTCTGGATGGCTCCTCTAGGCGTATGAACACCTGCCCTTTTTGTAAGGTAATTGCATAACCTTTGTCCTCCATGATTGAGATGGACAACATGTTCTTCTTCAGACCAAGCACACACAACACCTCTTGAGGATCAAATCATCTTCCACACTCAAGCTAGAATGGCTCCATATCCTACCCCCTCACTGCATACTTGGCATCATCGCCAATCTCCACATTGATCCCTGAGTCATCCTTTGAAATTTTACTAAACAACTCTTGTGCTTCAGTCATGTGGCCAGAGGCACCACTGTCCAAATACCAAGCACTCTTGACAATAGTGCTGGTAGAAAGGCAAGAAACAAGGGAAAATCATTCTCGAACTTTGTTGCAAATTCACTTAGTTGGGTCTCTGCTGTTGTTGCTACCTGTTGTGTCTTTCCTTTGTCTTCTTCTCTGGACACTGATAAGCATAGTAAACACTTGATCTTTGTCATGTCTTTCTTCCTTCTAGGTTGATGTCCTTCTCCGTCACTATTACCTTTCTTGGTGAAGACTTTCCTTTTTCCCTTTTTTTCTTGCTAATGAGGGCCAAGTTTTCATCACCACCTCCCTACTTGTTGACTCTAGACTCCACTAGAGTCTCCTCCGGAATGTAGTCATCCCATAGTCTCTGCCAATCTGGAATGTTCTCCTAGACATAGATTCCCTTCAGAAACGGTTCCCAAGGTTTAGTGAACCCATTTAGAGCTACATTCACTAACTCTACATCCATGGTATTTTCTTCAACTACTGTAAGCTGATCATAGATCTGTGTGATCCTAATAAGATAATTGGTAACATTGTCAGATCTCGTCATCCGACACTCTCGAAGCTTGTTATTCATAACCATCTTCCGGTTTAGATTGTCACTCTGGAAGAGATCAACAAGGGCTTCAAACATGTTCTTAGCTATGGTCTTCTTTGCCACGTGCAGGATCTGGTGATCTTTCACAACATCTAATATTGCCCTCTATGCTTTTACATGCTTCTTGTCCCGTGTTCCCTGATCTGCAAGATCTTCTTGTATTGGAAGTACCTTTTCCACATTTTCCCACATGTCTTGCTCTTTTAAGGGTAGTGTGACTCTTGCCTTCCATGACAAGAAATTTGAAACCCCATCCTATTTGTCCTCAAACCTGAGATTTCTTCCTGCCATGGCTGTTGTGTGCGTAATCCTTCAAGCAATTTGTAGATCTAATGTTGAGACCTTCGTATCTGATAGGTCTGCACTCAACAATTTTGGATCTACTTTTCTCTTCAAATCCTAAGCTTTGATACCATGTTAATTTTTGAAAACTAGTGCCTAGGTAAATAGATTAGATCTAGATTTATACTATTGGAATTCTTTAACCAAATAAAGTAATGGAAAAACTTAGAAAAGTAAGAAAAGAAAAGCATATCTTGTGCATGCACAAATTTTCTACTCTTCAACATCAGTTCATCATTCAAATAATTTCCAAACTTAGAGGAGCTCCCATACTGGGAAAATGGCTTTGAGAAAAAAAATACAAATGAATCCGAACAACCCTGAATTTCTAGCTTTTGGAAATCTACCTCAGATCACCTTTATGCTGGATTGTATGGCTTGTTGTTGATTTTTAATTTACCTTGGACAAGTGATTTACCATGGGTTAGTCTCTACCTAGGGAAAAGTGTCCAAAATAATTCTTTTCCTAAGTTTGACTTTATAAAGTGAAAGTGACTTTATAAGTGGTAAAGTCAATATTAAATTATAAAGTGAAAGTGACTTTATAAGTGGTAATGTCAATATTATATTATAAAGTGAAAAGTGACCTTAGACATAAAGTACAATGTGGGTACTTTATTTAATGGGTGAGTTAAAAAATAGAAAGTGAGAATTAAATGCACATTTATTCTCATCCCTTGATCTAAATGAATCTGAGCCATTGGATGTTAGGGTTGCCCAAAAGTCATTTAGGGAAACAAAAGGGGGAAAAGAAAAGAGAGACTGCATTCATTCATTCTTCATGAGTAGATTGGAGAAAGGAGGCTAAGAGCTGGAGAAAAGTTCTGAAAGAGAAATTTGTTGCAGCAAGCTGAAGTAGTGGTTTCTGGGCAAAATTGGGCTTGAAAATCAAGGCATAGAAGACAACATAAGTTATAGTTCGAACAACATTTAATGCTGTGAGCTGCACGCAGTTCGAGGGCTGTTTTTTGAGTAAATTTTTTTGAAAAAAAATCCGTACAGTCCGTACAGTTCGCATGGAATCCGTACAATATAGTTCGCGTCCATACAATACAGTTTCAGCTTCAAATGCACGAAAATCGAGGCAAAGTGGGCAGGGTTTTCAAGGAGTTTTGGGCTGAAAAGATAAGTTGTATCTTGCTGTTTTGTTTTGTCTGCAAAAGTATTTTTCGTAAACTTGAAAGATAAATAAATTTGAAGAGCTCTCTTACAGGTTTTCCCCGGAGAAGATTGAAGGGGTTTTGCCTAGGTCCAAGTTGACCAAAAATCTGTGTATTTTTTGTGTTGCTGGTCTGTTTATGTCCATATTTATTTTCAACATGTGTTGACGGTCCCATGTGTTTTAATCTGAAAATTTCATTTCCAGAATTTTATATGTTGAATGTAAGTTTATGGGAAAGGGCATTTAACTGAATGGGAGTGATAAGGTGAAATTAAAACCGGGTTGGGATTGCAGGAAAATTTTTAGGCATCAAATTTCAACATCCTATCAGAGCTACAGGCTAAAAATTGCAGTTTGAACAACAGACAGTAGTTTGGGACAACAAATAGTGGTTTGGACAACAAACTGAGTTTTTGGACAACAAACTCAGTTTGGACAACAAACTAATATTTTGGGACAGCAAGGTGAAATTTCACACAGACTAAACTTTTGGGACAACAAGGTGTGCTGGAAAGTTCATTTATCCATTTTCTTGGTTTTGCAAATTTGGGACTGCAGTCATGGCCGTGTTCTTAAGGATAGGGGACAGACTGGATGGGATATCCAACTATGCCGTATGGAAGGACATAATTCATACAGTGTTTGAGGAGGCAGCAGTTTGGGACATAGTGCCGAAAGAGGTTGTACCTCCTACTGTTGTAGATGAACTTGCTGAATTCACAAAAAATAATGCAAAGGCAAAAAGGATTTTGATGGATAGTCTGAAGGATCATGTGGTTCATCAGGTGAGAGGAAACGCATATGCATAAAGATGTGGACAACTCTAACTAGTCTCTGTCAGAGTACCAATGAGAGCAGGAAGATGGTACTCAAAGAACAACTGAAGAACATAAGGATGACAAAGGCTGAAAGTGTAGTTCATTATCTTGGCAGGGTCAAACAGGTACATGATGATTTCACTGCTATTGGTGAGGTAGTTGCACCCACAGAGTTAGTCAGGATAGCCGTAGCGAGACTTCCTATGTCTTGGGAGGTCTTTGGAGATACTGTTACCTCTAGGGAGAATCTTCCCAATTGGGATAGATTCTGGGATGATTGTGTGCAGCATGAGATACAAAAGACTGGCAGTGGTGGGGTGAAGATAATGGATGAGGAGGATGTAGCCTTGACAGCGAGGGGGAAGGACAAAGGGAAGGCCAGGAAAGGGGCCTCATCAGATGGGGCTAATGGAAAGGAGAAGAAGAAGAAGAAAGATACGGATATGTCCAAAGTCAAATGTTGGGCATGTCAGAAGATGGGACACTATGCTGCTACGTGTCCTGAGAGGAAAAACAAGGGGAAGAAGGGTACTGTAGCTTCAACAGAGGTGGAGCAGTTTGCTTCACAATTTGACAGGGACTTTGCATTTATTACTTCTACATCTAGTAGGAGTACATCCTCCGATGTGTGGTACATAGACAGCGGGGCTTCCCGCCATATGACAGGTGCATGAGAGTTCTTTTCAGAGCTTGCAGAAAGGGCACTTGATATTGAGATTGTATTAGGAGATGACCGCACTGTGAGAGCTGTTGGTGTGGGGACTGTGACCTTTGAGAGGGAATCTTGGCCTCCTTTGAAGGTCATGGATGTTTTGTATGTTCCGAGGATGAAGAAGAACTTGATTTCAGTCTCTGCTATGGAGGAGAAGGGGTTTGACGTCTCTTTCTCAATAGGGCAGGTATTGATGCATCCTAGGGGAGCTTCCATCACTTCGGCCAAAGTGATTGGAGTACGCTCTGGGAAACTATACAGGTTCAATTTTCAGTTGGCAGGAACATTGGTGAGTAGCACATCTAGTAGCACTCACACTAGTACCAGCAATAGTAGAGACTTGTGCGAGTTATGGCACCATAGGATGGCGCATATGCATCATGGAGCTTTGAGAGTTCTGAGGGAGATTACTACTGGAGTTCCTGATTTCAGTGTCGAGCATTATGAGGTCTGTAGAGGGTGTGCTACAATTATACTAGACTTGATTCATACTGATGTTAGTGGTCGTATGTCTCATGTGTCCTTGGGTGGTTATGAGTATTATGTTATATTCATTGATGACTACTCTAGGAGGATTTGGATATATTCCCTGAAGACCAAGGGTGAGGTCTTCAGTCGCTTTAAAGAGTTCAAAGCTCTTGTGGAAAAGTAGACCGATAGGAAGATTCGGGCCTTGAGGTCAGACAATGGTGGTGAGTACATCGATGGTGGGTTTTCTGACTTCTGTGCACAGGAGGGCATTAGGAGAGAGTTCACTGTTCCTTACGACCCCTAACGGAATGGGGTGTCTGAAAGGAAGAACAGAGCTATTGTTGGGGCTGTTAGAGTGATGATTCATGATCAGGGGTTACCTTTGTTTTTGTGGTCCGAGGCCTGCAATACTGCTGTTTATCTTTAGAATAGGAGTCCTCACAGAGTATTGGGGAATATGACTCCAGAGGAGGCCTTCACTGGAGAGAAGCCTCATGTGGGACATCTTCGTATCTTTAGATGTCTCACATATTCTTATATCCCCAAGGAGTAGAGAACGAAGTTGGAACCTGTGGCAGAGAAGGGCATCTTTATGGGTTACAACGAGACTTCGAAGGCCTATTGGATCTTCAGTCCTTCTAAACGGAGAGTGGTGATTAGGAGGGATGTGAAGTTCGAGGAGGAGAGGGCCTATCGGAGATCATGGGAGTATGATGAGTGAGAGTCACAGACTTCTCCTCAGCAGGGAGGTCAGGTATAGGGAGCAGGACCTCAGGGTTCTGAATCGACTAGTACAGGAGGTACTTCAGTGTCAGTGACATCTGGGGCACCAGTGGCGAGTTCACCGAGCACTTCTTTAGGGAGTCCACTGGTACAGAGTTCACATGGCACTTCAGCTGACACAGGCACAGGTTCTTCGAGGACAGTGTTGGTACAGGCACACCAGGGTTGGTTGGCAGACCTTTAGGTTCACTAGACTGGGGGGCAGAGGATGAGGTTCCCTATGTGGAAGCTTCTTCAGGGAAGAGGAGACCCAAGTGGCTTCAAGACACCTTGAAGGAAGCGGAGTCCGTTGGTCCTTCAAAGAGGGTGAACAGGGAGAATGTGCCACCTGAGCGGTTTTGCAGTTATGTAGCCAAGGCTACCAGCATTATTGACTCTGAGCCTACTAGCTATGAGGAGGTTGCCAGCCAGGAGGTATGGAGAGAGGCTATGGTGGAGGAGTATGCCTCCATCATTAAGAACAATGTCTGGGAGGTGATGCCTAGGCCCGAGGGCAAGTCAGTTGTGTCTTCCAGGTGGCTCTACAAGATCAAGCATGCTGCAGATGGCAGCATTGAGAAGTTCAAGGCGAGGTTTGTGGCTAGAGGGTTCTCACAGATAGAGGGAGTTGACGATGATGAGACCTTCACTCCTGTAGCTTGGTACACTTCTATCCGGTCCCTTATTTCTATTGCTGCAGAAATGGGTTGGCGAATCCATCAGATGGATGTGAAGACCGCATTTCTGAACAAAGTTATAAAGGAGGAGGTGTATGTTGAGTAGCCACAAGGCTTTGAGGTACTTGGGCGAGAGACCCATGTATGCCGGTTGAGGCGAGCACTCTACGGACTTAAGCAAGCTCTGAGAGCTTGGTATTCGAGGATTAATACTTACTTGTAGCAGATGGGTTTCACGAAGAGTGATGTAGATCTGAACCTATACTACATTGTTGTAGGGGATGATCCGCTCATTCTTGTGCTATATGTTGATGACTTGTTCATCACTGGGGCAGAGAGACTGATTAGTGGTTGCAAGGAGGATCTTGCTATGGAGTTCGAGATGAAGGACTTTGGGCCGATGCATTACTTTTTGGGGCTTGACGTGTGGCAGGAGGAGGGGCATATCTTTCTGGGGCAGGTGCAGTATGCTGTGGATGTGTTGAGCAAATTTTACATGGTAGACTCTAGACCCATGTCTACACCTATGATCACCAACTGGAAGAAGCTTCATGCTTCTGATTCTAGTTTGGTGGATCCCACATTGTATAGGCAGCTTATTGGGTCCTTGTTGTATCTGGTCAACACTAGGCCAGATATATGCTTTGCAGTGAACACACTTAGCCAGTTCATGGTTGAGCCTAGGAGGGTGCGCTGGGTAGCTTCAAAGCACATTCTTCACTACGTGCAGGGGACTATTGATTATGGTCTGGACTATAGGTGGGGAGATGGAGTGAGGTTGGCAGGTTACACAGATTCAAATTGGGCAGGGAGTGCTTCTGACAGGAAAAACACTTCAGGGTGTTGCTTCGGATTGGGTTCGGCAGTTGTGTCGTGGTTCAGTCGAAAGCAAAAGTTAGTTGCTTTGATCTCTTTTGAGGCTGAGTATATGGCTACTAGCCAGGCTAGTTGTGAAGCCATTTGGCTTCGCAAGTTATTGTATGGCCTATTTGATCAGGAGTTGAGATCGACGATTATTCACTGTGATAATCAGAGTTTGTAAAGTTTTGTAGATGTTCTATGCTAGGAGCAATTTCACTTTTCTCACAGCAATCATACAAGTAGTTAAGCAAAATGCAGATAGAACATATAAGTAGATCTTACAGAAGACAAATCAGAAACAGGAAAAATGTGTGTGTTCGTTTCGGCGGTCAACAAGATGCTTCAACCCGGCCAGGGTCTCCTTTGGTCGACGACCCGGCATGTGTCCCCAACGGTCTCCAGTGACAAATGAGTCAGCAGGCTCAACTGCCAAAAGTCAACGAATACGAAAAAGTCAACGCAGGGCAGCAAGCTAAAAGTCAACGCAGCAGCAAAACGGTCAACCCTTTGACCTCGATTTTTGTGCTAGGTAGTACGGCCTTCATAAATCGAACCTTCCACAAGTTTTCAGCTTGTTTGGACCATGCGTTGACCAAAGTCAACGCTGGTCAAACTTTCTGCGAAACCCTAGCAGCAGAAAATCGTACTTCAGCTCAGCCGTACGGTCTGTCCTCTCTCTCCTTCACACGTGTGGCTGAAACTCGTCCTTTAGGTAGCTCATACTATTTGATGAGAGAGGAAGATGTGAGTTGTGATGATGATAAAATGCTCTTCAACTTTTCCTGTATTTATATCCATCATTGGGGCGTGTGACACATCTGCTGGGGGCGTGCAACCTTAAGGCCGACCTGCACATATAATTTATTAAGAATAATAAATTCCAAATAAATGTTCTACTCATCGGATTAAGACATATTATATATGGATTTTACACCTCTCGGAAGGAGGAATCAGCAAAATATTGGCCTCTGTCCAGGCATCATAACATGGAGTTTTGGACCTAGTTGTCCAAATTTAACGAAATTTGCAGTAAACTCACGAGAGGAATCTAGTGTTTGATAAATTAGCTCACAGTGAAGCATGGAATGTCATTTCATCAGAGACTATGTTCAGAAGGGGGCAGTGAAGTTGGAGTATATATCGACAGATGAGCTGGTGGTTGATGTTCTCACGAAGTCCTTGCTAAGAGGTAAGCATGTCCATTTCAGGGACAAGATGGGTGTGGTGAGAAACACTTTCCTAGGTAAGAGGGAGTGTTGATTTTTAATGTACCTTGGACAAGTGGTTTCCATGGGTTAGTCTCTACCTAGGGAAAAGTGTCCAAAATAATTCTTTTCCTAAGTGACTTTATAAGTGGTAAAGTCAATATTAAATTATAAAGTGAAAGTGACTTTATAAGTGATAATGTCAATATTAAATTATAAAGTGAAAAGTGACTTTAAACATAAAGTACAATGTGGGTACTTTATTTAATGGGTGAGTTAAATAATAGAAAGTGAGAATTAAATGCACATTTATTCTCATCCCTTGATCTAAATGAATCTGAGCCATTGGATCTTAGGGTTGCCCAAAAGTCATTTAGGGAAACAAAAGGGGTAAAAGAAAAGAGAGACTGCATTCATTCATTCTTCATAAGCAGATTGGAGAAAGGAGGCTGAGAGCTAGAGAAAAGTTCTGAAAGAGAAATTTGTTGCAGCAAGTTGAAGGAGTGATTTCTGGGAAAAGCTGGGCACATAAATCAAGGCATAGAAGACAACAAAAGGTACAGTTCGAACAACATTTAATGCTATGAGCTGCACGCAATTCGAGCGCTGTTTTTCAAAATCTAGCAGACTAATCAATTTTTTAGGATTTCAGGATTGGGTGATTGCAATGTTTCCATCGAATTTTGTCATGTATTAGGGCATGGAACTCGTATTTAATCAAGAGCCCCAATCCCTATATGTACCTTGATGTTAGTGACATTAGTTGTCAAACTCCTCTATCATGACCCTACTAAAAATTTACCCATCACTGAAACAAAACCTTGACTTGACATGCTCATAGTTTTTATTGTACTTGCAACCTCATATATGTAGTAAAGGCTGATTTTGAGATTTTGATATATAATAAAGGCTGGTTTTAGATATTTCGATATTGCTATTTTTATTATGTGTTTGTTATCATTCATGAGTAAATGTCTTGTAACTTGTAATAGTTTATGCTTCGAATTTATCATGTATGTTTTATGATTTCACATAACATTTCTTAAATGTCCTAAATTCTAATATAAATTTAAATTCTATATATATATATATATATATATCGTGTTTTCTCGTTTTCAAAATTTGGGGAGGTTGCGTTTCGTATCGCTTCTCGTTTCAGAAACTCATTTATGTTTCTCCGTTTCGTGCAACTTAACATAATCCAAGTACATCAATAACAAGTCAAGGTTCAAATCCTTGACTATCCAAACCAATCATCCAATAACCAATCAAAGATGAGTCCAAAAGTCAAATTTGGTCAAAAGTCAAATGTGAAATTTTTGGTCAAAGTTAACCACAGTTAATGTAGCCCTAACCAAATTTGGTCAATGGTCAAATTAACATCCAAAGAGCTCGGTCAACCAGTCTAAATATGTGGCTTCCTTCCTTCAGTCAAACCAGGTTAAATCAGCCTTCAAATTCTGCTTTCAAATCTGGTAAAAGTCAAACTTTGATCTGTGAAAACCTTAGCTCAGAATTTCTGTCAACAGTGGTCAAAATGGTCTGAAAAATTTCGGTCAAGATCCTAGTCAACTTGGCCTTCCAAACATATCCAAAATAAGATCAAACAAAGTCAAAAGCTCCAAAGTCCCAAACAAAAAGTCAACGGTGGTCAAAATAGAAGTGCCTCTCCCTCCTTCGCACGTGTGAACTCAAACTTGCAATTTCAGAGTTAATCGAACCAATCAAGAGAAGATGTGAATGTGTGATGATGCCTCCAAGTGATGTGACATGAGGTGTATTTATATGTGGTTGATGAGGTCGAATTTCCTTGCCGAGGCCGACTTGAACTTTTTGTGATCATCTGGTTCCATATTAAAAATAATATTTTTCTTTGAGCAAATTAAATTCTTCTAGGGGCTAGTAGGGTCTCCTTAGGATGAGGAGGGCTCCCCAAAGGAGGGAATTTCTCCTTGAGTTGCCAAATTTCAACACTCCCTCTCAACTGGGGAGGAATTTCCGACTCCATCAGAAGAATCATCTCGAATGTCTCATTATCATCATCACTGCATCATAACATATCTCGTCTCTGGTCATCTCTGGTCATCTGCTGAATGCTCTCGATCTATAGAAGAATAATCATCATAGGGGAGATACGTCTGCCACCCTATATCTAATGTCAATAGGTGAGATACAACTTACCATTAGAGGTAAGGATCACACACTATCCTATTGTTTGCTAAGTTTCCTACCTAGATCCTGTGGTTGAACAATTGTATCCCATCACGTGAGGGAGATACCATTTCCCATAAATGGTAAGGATCACACACTATCTCAAGTCTCCTCACCCATTGGCCAAAAGGGTGCAATCCCAACAAGCCCAACTTGTGGGCAGGATGCATATTGGGGTATACATTGTCAAGTCCCAAACTTGATGGTAGGGGGAGATACCCACTTGTGATAAGTGACAAGGATCACACGCATAGTGGCACACCCTACATTGACAATAGGCGAGACACACTTAGCACAAGGGGTAAGTATCACACACTGTCCTATTGTCCAAAGTTCCCTCAACCCCAGGAGCTCTCTGTCTCAATTCTTCTCCTTAGGAGCTCAAACAAGGGGGAATAGCATGGCTCAGTGTTCTCGATTAGCCGTGACCCTTTCCCCAGAGGGACACATCCACAAATCCATGCTGTTCTTTGAAGACCAAGAACTTCCCTTTTGGCAAAGCCTTCGTAAGAATATCAACTATTTGCTCATCAATCGAAATGTGATGGAGTCTTACAGCTCCTCCCTGCACCATATCTCAGATGAAGTGAAATCTAATCTCAATGTGCTTGGACTTGTCGTGGAACACGGGATTCTCAGAAAGCCAGATCCCACTCTTGTTGTCACAATATATCACTGTTGTATCCAATATCTGCTCAAACAACTCTCCAAAGAGCTTCCTCAACCATACTGCCTAACAGCGAGCCATGCTAGCAACAATATACTTAGCCTAAGGGAAACAAACTTCTGTTTCTTGCTCATCCAAGATATCATGGCATATCTAAGGCTAAAACACCCTGATGTGCTCTTCCTGTTAATAACATTGGTAGCAACCCAGTGTGCATGTAGAGGCTCAGTGATAAATTAACTCGGAGTGTTGACAACAAAACATATGTCCAGTCGAGTCTTCACAAGGAACATCAAAGCCCCAATCAATTGTCGATACTCAGAGGGATTTGTTAGATTGGGTCTCATAGCTTCTCCACATAACTTCTTGAAGTTCATCTCCATCGGTGTGGCCATGGATTTACATTCCACCATACCAAATCTTTCCAATAGTTTCACAACATATTTCCCTTACAAAAGGAAAATCTCACTAGGCCTCTGCCACACCTCTAAGCCCAGGAAGTAGTGCATTAATCCAAGGTCTTTCATCTCAAATTCAGAGGACAACTCCCTCTTACACTCGAGAATAAGAGGCTCTCCACCTGTAAAGAAGAAATCATCAACATATAATACCAAAATTAGAGGCATACCTTGGACGACTTTGAAGTAGAGGTTTGGGTGAACACTGCTCTTTATGAATCCAAGCTTCACCAAATAGTTATCAATGAGGGCAGACCAAGCCTTGGGGGCTTTCTTCAATCCATAGAGTTCTTTCTTCAGCCTGCATACATGAGTCTTTGTAAATTTTTGTAGATGTTCTATGCTAAGAGCAGTTTTACTTTTCTCACAGCAATCATACAAATAGTTAAGCAAAATGCAGATAGAACATATAAGTAGATCTTACAGAAGACAAATCAGAAACAGGAAAATGTGTGTGTTCGTTACGGCGGTCAACAGGATGCTTCAACCAGCAAAGTCTCCTTGGTTAGCCAGCCCAGCATGTGTCACAACAGACCTCCAATCAGCAAATGAGTCAACCCAAGTCAACTCCCAAAAAGTCAACGCTGTCCTGAAAAAGTCAACGCAGGGCAGCAAGCTAAAAGTCAACGCAGCAGCAAATTGGTCAACCCTTTGACCTTGATTTCTGTGCCAAGTAGTACGGCCTTCCAAAATCGAACTTCCCACAAGTTTTCAGCTTGATTGGACCATGCGTTGACCAAAGTCAACGCTGGTCAAACTTTCTGCGAAACCCTAGCTGCAGAAAAATCGTACTTCAACTTAGCCGTACGGTTTGTCCTCCTTCTCCTTCCCACGTGTGGCTGAAACTCGTCCTCCAGGTAGCTCGTACTATTTCAGATGAGAGAGGAAGATGTGAGTTGTGTTGTGATGAAATGCTCTCCAACTTTTCCTGTATTTATATCCATCATTGGGGCGTGTGACACATCTGCTGGGGGCGTGCAACCTTAGGGCTGACCTGCACATATAATTTATTAAGAATAATAAATTCAAAATAAATGTTCTGCTCATCGGATTAAGACATATTATATATGGATTTTACACCTCTCCGAAAGAGGATTCCAACAAAAATATTAGCCTCTTAATCTGAGCATCATAACATGGAGTTTGGACCTAGTTGTCCAAATTTAACAGTCTTCCTATCATGCTCCTCAAATCCCTGTGGTTGCTCAACATATACTTCTTCCTGGAGAATGCCATGTAGAAACATGATCTTGACATCCATTTGGTGAAGAGTCCATCCCTGGCTAGCAACAAGGGCAACAATAAATCGAAATTAGTATAGCAGGCAACCAGTGCAAATATGTCATCATAGTCCTCACCCTCTTTCTGGGAGAAACCTCTAGCCACGATCCTTGCCTTATATTTCTTGGTACTTCCATCTGCACCATGCTTAATCTTGTACAACCATTTTGAAGTCACAACAAACTTTACTTTAGGTCTTGAAACCACTTCCCATACATTATTCTTCATGATAGATTCATACTCTTCGGCCATAATGTCCTTCCATACCTTCTCTTTCACTACTTCTTCAAAAGTGTGTGGTTAAGCTTGTATCATGTTGCTCATAGCTACAACATATCCTTGTTATCGACATGTCTTTTTACATTCCCCGAAGGTACCTCTTGTAGCAGCATGTCTCTTAGCATCCTGTAAAGTGTCACGAAGCCAAAGTGGTCTCTTCCTGGTAGGAGGATAACATGGATGTGGATCCAAGGGGTCCATGGGTTCCGTGGGATCATCTACAAGATTAGACTCGGGCTCAGGCACAGAAGGACCTTCTAAAACATCCAGGGCATCATCCTTTTTCTCAACATTGGCAGGGAGAGGATTGTCCCTTGCTTTCCTAAGGGCAACATCTTCATCAAATGTCACATCCCTGCCCAAATATATATTCCTTTGACCAGGTACATATATTCTATAAGCTTTAGAATTTTTACGATAGCTAACAAACATGCCTTTCTTCCCAGAAGCTTCCAGCTTGTTCCGATTGTCCTTTGGCACATGAAAGTAGACGGGGCAACCAAAAATCCTCAATGTCGAACATCGAGCTTGACACCTGTGAAAACTTCTTCGGGAGTCCTGTCACTCAAGGCTTGATGATGAGTCCTATTTTGAGCATAGACAACAATATTTGCAACTTCTCCCATAGAAACTTAAGTAGTTTTTGATCATGCAACATTGCTTGGGCAACTTCCATGTTGGTCCAATTTTTTCTTTCAGCTACTCCATTTTGTTTGGGGTTGTAAGTTACAATAGTCTCCTTCTTGTTTCCAATTTTCTTGCAAAATTCAATGAACTCATTTGAATTGAATTCTCCTCCAATATCAAACCTGAAGACTTTGATTCTCTTCACTGTTTGATTCTTTATCAGCGCCTTGAATTCCTTGAACATATCAAATGCCTGGTCCTTGTTCTTCAAGAAGAATACCCAAGTCTTGCGAGAGAAGTCATCCACAAAGATTATGTAGTACAGGTAGCCACCAAGAGATGTCACCGACATGGGTCCATATAGATCAAAATGAATAAGTTGTAGAATTCCATTGGTCCTGCTCCTACTTGAAGGGAATGGTCCCTTCGTCTTCTTTCCACTTGCATACCCTAGACAAACTCCATCATGATTTGCTTGAACCTCAGGCATACCCGAAACCATCCTTCTCACCTTAGACAGGGCATCATAATGAAGGTGAGCGAATCTTCGGTGCCACAACTCACATTGATGATTACTATCATGAACCAATGCTCAGATTGGTCTTCCATTGAATTTATAAAGGCCTTCGATTCTTGATCCCAAAGTCAAGGCATCCCTCAAGCGAGATTCCACTGGCCAAGTAAGGACCTTTCTTCTTATAAAAGCAACTCTCATTCCCTTGTCCTCCAAGGCAGTTATTGATACAAGATTAATTTTCAATCCCGACAGATATAGAACATCATGTAGATGTATGATTTCACCATAATCCAAACGAAATGAAACATAACCAAACCCTTTCACATGATAAGTAGAATTGTCCCTAAGAGTGATCTCCAAATTTGTCTCCCTCTCAACCAGGTTTGAGAGGACTTCATGATACCCAGTGAAGTGTCTAGAAGCCCCACTATCCACTAGCCAACTATGAAACGGATCTAGAGGAGAGGCACTAGAAAGAACAGAAATAAGAAAGTATTTAGATTGAGTTGCAGCTACATTATTATAATACCTTAAGTTTCTTGATCTATTTTGAGGACGGTGACCTTCTTCTCCATCAGCAGGAGATTCTCTTCTTCTTCTATCATTGAAGCTGTTATTGTTAAAGCCTCGATTGTTGTTGTAGTTGGACCTTGGAGCATTTCTGTTTTCCGGGCTGTCTTGGGAATAGCGACCATGCTTGTGGCAATAGTAGCATTCAATTCCTTTCAATCTTCGATTGGAGTCCTTGAATTCTGGAACAGGGTTTCTTGGATTAGATGGACCTCCTCTTCCTTTCTTCTTCTTAGCTTGAGCAAGAAATGTAGAGGGCTCTCCTTCTTCATGATTTTGAATTCTTCCTCTAGAAATCATTCCGGTCTCTTCTTGAGTGCACTTGCCAACGAGCTCTTCAAATGAAGGAAACCTATCATTGTTGCTAATCGTTGTAATAAATCTCTCCCAAATTGGAGGAAGACCACAGAGTTCAATTAGTACTTGTTACCGCTCAAACTAGCAGGGGTCCTAGGAGGGGATCCTATAGAGAAAATACTAGGTCAAGGGGCAACAATGGAGCGATAGCCCACTGTCACCTCAACTAAGGCTCCCTGCTCTTTACGGACTTTCACCAATGGGAAGAGTCTCGGTATAAGAGGAATCACAAAAATGTATGGATCAATGATAAAATAAGAGGTGATTTCTGAAGCCTATTCTCAAGAGAGTCTCAGATAATTGGCTTGCTTGCTTTGAAAGTAAGGTGATAGGCTCTCTAGGAAGGGCTAAGAGGACACTTGAGCCTAGGTTGGGGAATATACCTTGACAAGGAGCTTCCTAGACTTAAAGGTCCTTGGGGAGAAATGGATTCTATATAATCTTTGTTGAATTTGAGTTATGAAGTTGTGGGACCACAACGAACCCAAGTGGACCCAAACTAGGTCAAGGGTATGGAGTTGATCAACCAAGGAGGGGCTTGACCTAATTAGTGAGGAGAATAGGATCAAAGGACCAATATTCGTTTGAGATTTCAATGCAATGATCCAAGTGATGACTCTAACTCAAGTCAACCTAGGGAAAGGGATGGTCTTATGGCTAGGGCTTGCTGTATTTCGCGATTCCATCGTCAAATTTTCCTCAAACTTGGAAGACATCTTGAGCAATCTCCAATGCAGTGGTGGATCAAAATTCAAGGGGTTTGGATGGCTAGAATGAACTTCTCTTGATGCTCTAGATGACCTTCTAGAGTTAGGCCTAAAATTTGGGAAAAATAAAGAAACAAGAGGTAAATTTGACCATCAAAGGGATACGCCAATCAATGCCTTATTGCTTGGGCTTAATGGAGTCAAGGTGCACATAGATCGAGAATTTTCGTGAGCTAAGGAGCCCTAATTGATTGTCACTAGCCTCTCCAATGGCAACTACTAGGTCAATAGGGATTTATACTTCAAATTTGCAAAGGAAACAATTTCTAGGTCTTTCAACCTAAGACGTGCCTCTAGGAACATTCACACAATAGAGCAACTACTAGTTCAAGGGGAATCAATGGAGCAATAGCCCACTGTCACCTCAGCTAAGGCTTCTTGTTCTTTACGAACTTGCACTGATGGGAGGAGTCCTGGTATAAGAGGAATCAGATGAATGGATAGATCAATGATAATATAAGAGGTTAATCCTGAAGCCTATTCTCGAGAGAGGCTTAAATAATTGGCTTGCTTTCTTTGAAAGAAGGTCATTGTCTCTCTAGGAAGGGCTAAGAGGACACTTGTGCTGAGAAATCTAGTGCATTTGCATTAGGAGATTTCTCTTCATTAGTGACTGCTTGTGAACACATTTTTACTTATTCAGATTAGGATATTCTTCATCAAACAGTAAACAATGCATGGACATAAAATAGACAAGAGACAGCATGTAGGCTATGAGCCAGGGCCAAAACCTCTCACTCTTTGAGAGGAAAACCCGCACAAATTCTACTTATAGAGATTCCAATTGACAAATACCAAGACCGAGACCCTTGACCTAATAGCCTCTCCAAGACCAAGACACAATCATCCTTCTTCCTTGATCGTCTTCTTCCACTTCTTCGATCTTCCACAAACTGAGGTCATCTCTCCGGAACGTGTCTTAGTGAAGTCATCAATCATGATATCATCAAGTAACACCAATCACCAAGATTCTCCTTGAGACAGTACTGGCACCTTAATTGAGGAAGCACTAAATTTTGTGCTACAATCCGCATTGTAATCACTGTGTTTTCCTGTGATACCATCCGAACTCCTTGTTGTCTGGACTACCGAAAATCTCAGAAGTATGCCAAGGAGATTGCTATAGTTTATCCGAGATCTAACATTGTTATACCCATCCAAAATCAAAGATGCATCGAACTGCACTTCTGTCTTGTCTCCGAAAAACTCAGAGATAAGTCACCGAGAATCTCAGAGAAGTATACTAGCAATTTTTGTCTTTCTATGGTGACCGAGGTTGCTATATATAGTTGTTTGTTCCATATATTAAGCTGACATGACATCTCGAATAGATGTGTCCATGTAAGCTGAGCCAACATGAATTTTATATGCATATTTGAGGGAAACATCAAGAGAAGAGAAGTGCTTGTCTTTGGAGGGATATTTAGACATGTGTCTTCTTACAAGTGTATCACGACTTCTTTTGCATGACAATGACTCTAATTATATTTATGACAAGATGACAAAATTCTAAAGATATCAAGAAGAAGTCTTTGATCTATAAATAAAATCTCTTGCTCATGAAACCCATGATGCAAGTAATACAATAAATACATTTTATTTTTCTTTGTCTCTTCTTTACATAAAATCATAATTACATGTCATTATGAAGACCGAACCTAGTTATACTTTTCAACACCCCCTTTTTACTAGAGAGGTATTCATAATGGTACTTGGTCATTCCCAATCTGAAGAATTTCTCATAAGCAGAATCGGATTGGTAACCCATCTGTATAGCATCATATCAACCAACATTGTCATAGTGCAAGGCATTGAATAACATCTCCATCTCTCCACGAGATCTTGAGCCCCAATGCTGGCAAGACTAATGATTTATAGACACCTTCATCATTGTCTCTCTCGGAACATACCCCTCCCATGTTCTCTCAGAGTATGTACTTGACTATTCTTATCTTGGATTCCCAGTCCTCAAAGAATATTGGTCCTTCCACGACTATTCTTATCTTGGATGCCCTAATTCATCCTCAAAGAGTATCATATGCCAGATGATTACCCAATCCTCCATTCTGTCTTCCCAGGTGAAGACCAAAATGACGTGACTATCTGTCCCTCTCAATTAGTGAGGAAATATACTTATTCCTAAGTTTCTCTTGGCTTAGGAATTTCCAAGTTTCTACCAAGTAAGAAATTTTTTTCCAGGCTCCCTCTTGAGTCTCAACTAGGGACCTGCAACAGCTCTTCAGGAAATAATGGGACATCTAGCTGCTCTGAAGAACTCTTTCCTTTGATGTCATAAATTTATTCTTTGATATGAAGTCTTCATTCTTTAGGATCTCTTCATAGGGCACAAACCATCCATAACTTTCATCCACGAGTCATGTCATCATTCCTTTCATCAGAAAGTGATCCATTAGTATTCATCTCGCTTTGCTACATGTTATGCTGCTTTCTTCATAGGATATATCTTCAAGGATCTTTCATCGTGCCACATGGTTATCAATGGTGGAAGACATATATTTCCTTTGGCAGCCCTGCATAATCCCATCCAGATATTATTCAAAATAAAGATGAACACACTTAAATCAAAATTACCTTTGCGATGATCTTTCATCATGACATCTTCCTGTAGGTATCAACATCTTGCATACCAAAGATATCCATTGTCAAGGGTCTCCATCTTTTTCAGACTTTCATTAGAGTCTTCATATCTTTTCCGGTAGATTTTATAGTCAAGTCTTCTTGGATGTTGATTGTCTTTACCATGGTTGCATATATTATGATCTCTTCCTTCCTTTCATCACATATTTCATTCCCAGGAGCTTCCAATTTGAGTTCCTTGATTGTAGTCAACCATCTCATACTACATATGAGGACATATTATGTTGATTTCATCTAATCTGACCTATGCCTTCTTGCATCCTTTCAGAGGAGGAGATTCTTTTCCTTCGATCATGCTTCTCAAGATAGAAGTAGTGATCCATGTTACCTGCAACCATATGACATGACATTATAATATTAAATACAAGTATACATACCTCATTTACCTTCAGGTCAGCTAGGCTTCTTTCAACAACTTCCTTGATTGAGAAGATATTCAATCCCTTGATCTGCTTTATGTCATCATACCATCACCCATGAATGCCACAAGATGGAGTTCTTGATGAAACACTTGCTTTCTCTCTAGATTTAAGGTGGGGCATTTCATTGCCCACCAGGGGTTGGGATAATCATGGGTTCCTTAATGTGAAGGGGGATCATCTAAGGCCCAAAGGAACTAGGGAAATTGCCATGTTTTGCTTTTACCCCGTGCTAAATTTGTATGTCCCGACCATCCTTCGCATTTTGTGGTACATTTCCTATTGAGAGTGGCCAAATTATGCTTTTTCTTTTCTTTTTATTTGCATCAACCTTTGGGGCATCGTTCCAGGCCTAACGCAGGGTGTGGACAAGGGGAGGGGAAGCCTAACTCTATGTGGACCCAGTGGACTTGGATGGGAAAAGAGATGAATGGGGTTAAGATGAGCGGAGGGGAGTGATGTATATGGTGTCGGGAAGCGGGACCATGCAACCAAAATCAAGATTTCCCATGTGGTGCCAACCCTAAAGCTAATGGCTAGTGAAGGAGTTCTCACAGAACTAGGATACACGGCTAACCACCAAATCGGGCATAGTAGACAAGAGTACATTCCTAGCCCACTCTTTTCGCTAAATCCCCCCACCAATCCATGCCCACAAGTGTCCATGATATGTAAGGAAAATTACCCACCTTCAAACATGAGGACCATCTAGGAGAAAAACTTTCTCCTATGCATACTACTTACAGGTGGTGGGTAACATCTGGCTCCAACTGGAAGATGATCTCTCAGAAGAGTGCACAAACGTACTTGAACTGTGAGGTTATGAGGACATCAACAATCTCTTTGGACCATAGACCAGTCACCTGCACATATAAAAAATCGAGCACACGAGGCAACATGCTTTCAAGATGTCTCATGATCACACATGCTTATATTAGGCCACTAAAATAAATAAATAAAATTTACTCTAAATGCAATTTCAATCCATATGGAGTTAATCTAGCATGAGAATATCATGTGATGTTAGTTCTAATGTGAAAATTATTGTGCAATGCATCCTACCCTAGCATGCATATGATACAAAGCTAATGCTAAGTGTAATCATAAAGCCAATGCAACCAACATATCATTATATCAATATGCCTATATGATTATTTATATCATTATATCAATATGCCTATATGATTATTTATATTAGGCCACTAAAATAAATAAATAAAATTTACTCTAAATGCAATTTCAATCCATATGGAGCTAATCTAGCATGAGAATATCATATGATGTTAGTTCTAATGTAAAAATTATTGTGCAATGCATCCTACCCTAGCATGCATATGATACAAAGCTAATGCTAAGTGTAATCATAAAGCCAATGCAACCAACATATCATTAGATCAATATAAACATGCTTGCCTATATGATTACTCATGTAGCAAATTCCAAAGCAAATGTGGACACAATCACATGGAGGATGATGCGGTTGGGAGGCGCGCAAATATGATATCCATTCAATGTAATAGGAAGTCCTAGAAGGAGGAAAATAAGTCACCCTAGAAGTACAAAGCTTCTCTTCTAGGTACAGGATGGAAGAATTAATGATCAAACTCAAGAACTCCCTATCACAACCCTTTTTCGTAATTTTAATGCCTCATGGATGCCACAAGGTTATGATGGGAAGGAAAAGGGTACTCGGGACATGGAAGGGGACAACAAATTGATTGCTCAATGGAATAATTATCTTCACAGTCCGAAGGGTATGAGGGGGAAGGAGGGATGCTTCTAGTGGATGGTTCTTCCTCAACATCGTACCTAGGAGGGGAAGAGGGATCATCAATGATGGTGATAATGTGAGAATGGGCAAGGTGCGGGATCATGGGTAATGCAACTATGCTATTGGGATCTTGGAGAAGGCATGGGAAAACAAGGCCTTTATCAGTGTCATCATTGGTGTTATAAATGGGGCTCGCTATTTCCAGTAAAACTTCTGCATGCATGGCAAAACAATGATCCTCCCTTTCGATGGTATGAATAGGAATATCACTATGAGTAATGTCTTGGAGAAAAGGAGAATCAATTTCAACCTCACTTTCCATGTCAGTGTCATAAATAGGGTCACAACCAAAATGATGGCCACCCACAT
This sequence comes from Pinus albicaulis, assembly GCA_034641835.2. Classification (NCBI taxonomy): domain Eukaryota; kingdom Viridiplantae; phylum Streptophyta; class Pinopsida; order Pinales; family Pinaceae; genus Pinus; species Pinus albicaulis. The sequence goes on from CM076584.1 coordinate 1,154,972,422, forward strand.
ACCATTTTCGCTTTTTAAAGCATAAAAAATCATAAATGTCATCATCATTGGGAGTTACAATACTCATGTCTTCGAAAGCTCTTTACTGAATGAAAGTCCCCACTTCATCATGTCGATCCTCATGGACTTCAATGGGACTCTCACTCATGCTATGCATATTCATAATCCTTAAATTTGCATCCTAAAGGCCCTCTACAATATTATGGCCATCACGATCTTCTTTAGATGGATTCCATTCTTCCATATATTCCTCACTTAAATGATTGTCTTCCACATTTGAATTCTCTTCAAGGTCACCCTGATCATCCAACTGATTACATTTTATGGGGCTTTGTGATTGACTATAATATTTTTCATTGACTAGATCAATCAGGATATAGAAAGTATAAGTGTGACAGGGTAGCTCAAGGAGACGACTAGGATCTCTTTCATAAGCACATTGTACATATTAGATCTCATTACTCTTCAGAGTACAATACTCGCATATAAAATCCTCGTTCCTGTGATGTATCAAATATTCACCAAACTTAGTCAGCTCATCTACACATTCTTGCAGTTCTTGAAGCTCTTCTTGATTAAGCTTATAGAAAGGAGAGCGAAGAACATTTTCTCTTTTGAGACTAGCCATTTTTCATGATTTTGCATATAATACCAAAATGAAGTCGCCAGGGTGAATTAAAATGCCTTGATAGATGCTTGCTTCACCCTACAAGCATTAAATTTGAATTTCAATGAAGAACTAGGGCTTTGTTCTTCCAATGGAGTCGCCAAATGATTTATCAATAATGTTGCATGGGGAACAAGACACATGTCTTGTGCCCCCGGCAATGACGCCAAAAATGTTACCGCTCAAACTAGTAGGGGATCCTATAGAGCAACTGCTAGGTCAAGGGGCAACAATGGAGCGATAACACACTGTCTCCTTAGCTAAGTCTCCCCAATCTTTATAAACTTTCACCGATGGGAGGAGTCTCGGTATAAGAGGAATCACAGGAATGGATGGATCAATGATAAGATATGAGGTGATTCCTGAAGCCTATTTTCAAGAGAGGCTCAAATAATTGGCTTGCTTGCTTTGAAAGTAAGGTGATAGGCTCTCTAGGAAGGGCTAAGAGGACACTTGAGCCTAGGTTTGGGGAATATACCTCGACAAGGGGCTTCCTAGACTTAAGGGTCCTTATGGAGAAATGGATTCCATGTAATCTTTGTTGAATTTGAGTTATGAAGTTTGTGGGACCAAAACGAACCCAAGTGTACCCAAACTAGGTCAAGGGTATGGAGTTGATCAACCAAGGAGGGGCTTGACCTAATTAGGGAGGAGAATAGGATCAACTGACTAATTTTCTTTTGAGATTTGAATGCAATGATCCAAGTCAGGACACTAACTCAAGTCAACTTAGGGAAGGGGATGGTCTTATGGCTTGGGCTTGCTCTATCTCGAATTTTACTCAAACTTGGAGGACCTCCTGAGTAATCTCTAGAGCAGTGGTGGACCAAAGTTCAAGGAGTTTGGATGGCTAGAATGAATTTCACTTGATGCCTTAGGTGACCTTCTAGAGTTAGGCCTAGAATTTGGGAAAAGTGAAGAAAAGAGAGGTAAATTTGACCACTAAAGGGATACAAGGATCAGTGCCTTATTGCTTGGGCTTATTGGAGTCAAGATGCATATAGATTGAGAATTTTTGTGAGTTAAAGGAGCCCTAATTGATTTTCGCTAGCCTCTCCATGGGCAACAACTAGGTCAATAGGTATTTATACTTCAAATTTTCAAAGGAGACAATTTCGAGATCTTTCAACCTAAGAGGTGCTTTTAGGAACATTCACCCAATCCCTCAAAGATCAATGCATGCATTTAATCACTTATTCAATGTCCCAAAAAAACGCATTACATTAACCCATACAAGAATAATGATAACAATATACATGCATTTGACAAGATAACAAGAATACCATCAAAATTTCGACTTACATGAGAGAGAGAGTATATCCATATATCAACTTTGCATTAGAAAGAAGCTCCACAAACAATAGCGAAGACCCAAACATCATTGTGCATCAAGAAAGCTCCAAAAATTGATCTCAGCAAAAAGTGCAAAAATCTCTCAAGAGATACTAATCCAATCCAAGTCTTGATGAAAGTTTAGAATGAGCCTCTCTCATATTTATACAACTCTAAAGGGGATTCGATTTGTCTAATTGGTTAGCCCAAAATAATAAATTAATACATAATAATGACATGACTTGGTGACAAGCCCACCAAGATAGCTCAATAATACAAATAATAACCTCTCAAGAGGGACAAATAATGTATATAATGAGTTGTTGGGCCATCGAGAAGGCCTAATGAAGTCCAAAGTGTGCCATGGTGAGAGATAGGACTCCAATCATAGTGGACAAGGGGTTGGCCCCTTGTTTCCCAAGTAAGTCACATGTGGTGCTTCTAAGTGGGTGTGGGGGCACAAGGACATCCTCATGGGTCTCCAAGTGGATCGATGATGCTTGTAAACCATCTCTAAAGGCTAGGATGATGATATAAGCCCTCCCTTTGTCTCCTGCATTGAGACACATTCTCATCTGTGTTAGAAAATAAGAAAGGTAGAAAGATTTTCTTATTCTTCATAATTACGTGTGATGTTTCTTGTTATTACGATTCTTTATATCTTCTTTCTTTTAGTTCATCAAGCAATTACCAAAGCAGTAGCACATAAAACAATAGTCACCAGATGTAGGCACTATACCAGGTCAAAACCCCCCTCGAGAGGAAAACCCAGTCAAGAAATTCTTCCTTTCAATAGTATTCTTTGAGACTCTTCACCCTAGACAAAGACCAAACCTTCCCTCCACATCAAGTCAACCTCTAGAATTTCGACCCTTTTCCAGCAAATTCAACTAGGCAACAACTTTCGGCAACATACAACTTCCGATAGCAGTAAAACTTGGAAGACTTCGATCTCCCAATCCATAGCACGAAACAAAGAGAGGAAGGTACCAAAATTTTGATTTTCTTCTTTTTCTTAGACTTCCCCAAACTCGCGCCCCTTTGGCTTCTCGGCAATAGACTTCATACTTCTCCTAGCTACAAGAGATATCAAACTTCTTGTGACAGTGTGTGCTCCAAATGAATTCAATTTGCTTGTATTTATAGGCTCCATGTGAGGCCAAATTAGGGTCCTTAGGTTGACTTACTCTCTTCTATGTCGACTTGGTGTGGAGGATACATAAATCATATTCTATTCAATACTAAACCTTTTTACATGATTCAAAAGCCCAAGAAGGGTCTTTTTAAAAGTACAATGACTCTATTGACTCAGAATAAATCCTAGAAGTTTTCAATGGGGACTTTGACCTAAAAGAGGGTGACCCAAGCATGAAACCCATGCTTTAATAAGTTACAATAATAATAATAATAATTCATTTCTTTATTATTTTGACAAGTACGTTACAAGATGACTTAAATACATTGAATGAAGACCGAACCTAGTTATGTTTTCCAACACTCCCTCTTAACTAGGGAGGTATTCATCATATACAAATACAATGGAAGATATCACACTATATGAACAATGAAGAACTTTAGGCACTGCAATGCCATGGACTAGATTCATGACCAGGGCAATCTATCCATTATTCTCTCAACAATTTAGGCACCGCAACGCCACAAACTAGATTTCTGACTAGGGCAATCTATCCATGTGGGACTAAGATGGATTCAAGCTTTCAACCCCTTTAGGTACTATCAGGCTTACTTATTAACCATCAACCCAAGGACTCAGGTGTGTATCCAAAATCAAAGCTCTTTAATCAACAAAACTTTTCCAACTTTGGGACCTAGACATCAACACAAAGTGCCGATTAGATGTCCTCACAGGCAATGCTTCACTCACAAAGCCTCAACACTCCTTGATCCAGCATACCATGGATGACCAATCTCTCCCAATGAAATTGATTGGTAACCAACATGCTATCAAATCCTTCGAGAGATTTACGTGTACAAACACAACCCCAATCAATAATAGACTTTTACTTGTACATAAACAAATACAAACCTCTGGGTTCTTTCAGACAACTTGTTGTTGCTTCTCAAATTTTCATAGTAGGACTATCAACCAAATCTTTGACAGAAGATTCCTTCATCATACACTTTCTTTCCTACTTTTCCTGCAGCAACATATCCTCCAAACTTCATTCCTTAATTAAAACCAAGCTATGCCCTCCCTCTTAACCAGGGAGCATCTCTTTATCCAGACTCCCTCTTAATATTAGGGAGATCTCATCTATTCAGGCTTCCTCAGGGAGACCAACTTCTTCTTTTCGTCATCGAAGAATCTTTTGTGGCTTCCAACCATTTCATCTGAGTTATTGTCATCCTCCTCATGCTTATCACATCAATGAGCATCTTCACCAGATTGAAGATTGTGTACCTGCACAACTTAGGAAGCAAGTACAACCAAATATATAGAAGCATGAAGTTAGCCTTATTAGAATCACGAGAGGATTTCAACTTTATACATTTCAAACTTAATTACAAACAAGAGACATAAACTCTTCAATATTTTGCTAGGGACTCTGTCATAAACCCTAGACTACTTCATAACAACTTTCATTCTATCTAGGGTTTCAATATTTCTTTCAAAGGTGTAACACACCCTACTACAACAAGTAGCAAACCCTAGAAACAATTTAAATATAGATCTATAAGATATCTAACCACTTTCAGAATTCATATGTTAGACTTTCCACTAGAGATTTATACAAATCCTAGATTTCATACAAGACAATCAATCAAAGTCAATCACAGCTCAGTCAGTAATATGAACAACTTCTACTGGAGTTAGTTACAAACCTTGGATTTTCAATCAACCATCAAGTCCAATCAAAACTCAGATTTCAACAATCTTACACAAATCTCAAGTCATCATATTGTCATTATTCATTAGAGATTTTCACTTCTACTAATGTTCAACTTCAAAACCCTAGAATTTCATTTTTACAACCTCAAAAATCATTATATAAATATATCTCAGATTGTTATATCACACATACTAGAGAATTTAACTACTACTAGGGTTTAGCTACAAACCCCTAGATTTCCAAATATCATCATCCTAGAATCTTAGACAAGGATTTATATTAAATCCTAAGACTTATGACCATCAATAGCTAGGTCAACAAATGTATCTATGAAATCATTATCATGTAAAGGCATATCATATGTCTGACAACATTAATACATTAGGACAGAGCTAGACCAAGCTAGGGCTTTGATCAAATGGACATATCTTCATCAAGAAAAGGTATTTTATTTCATAGTCAAACCCAACTTCACAACATATCAATAAATTTGATTAGACCAGGGTTTGATCAGACAAACACAAACATACCAAGGAAATCATTTCTATGACATTATAAGGGCCTTGCGTACACGTTCCACCAAACCCTAATGAGTTAGAGTTTCAATATAGGAACATAACATACCCAAAATTACTAATGTTTCAAAGGTCCAGGACTTTAGACTTTATCATTCAATCCTAACAAGTTAGGTTTTCCTGATCATCCTAAACATGACATCATCAATAAAAACTCCAAATAACATTTCACAATAGCCCTAAGCAGTTTAGGGTTTCAGGCATTCATATTAGCGTACCCTTAGGTTAGGGTTTTCCAGAGAACCTGTCTAGGGTTCTATAACATCAGTTAAGAATAGGAGTGGGGTAGATCTATCAAGTGATGAATCACCCAATATAAGAATCAATATGATTCACTATCGCAAGGCACAATAATTTTAGTAATATATTGTAAAATGAATGAACATATATAATAAAGAAATCGATGTTTTAAAGCATACCTTTGTTTCTTGACATACCTTGTCTTGAGAGGTCCTCCTTCATACTCCTTGAGAATATAGCAAATGTTTTTCCTTATCAAGACAATAGAGGGAGAAAGATGATTATTATTAATATAATCAAAACTTAAACAAGTATATGAAACCAAAAACTGAAAGGAAATGGGATACTTGTCTTTGGGAGTTGTTGAGGGCTCCCTCCAAAGCTTGAGGGATACCTATAAACTTATAAAAACAATAGAATGTCTTTTCCAAAAATATGTTAAAAACCTATAAATTCTAAAACATAAAAAATATAAAATAAGATATCTAAAGCTAAAAGGACTTAGTAGTGTAAGTCCCTACTGTCAGATTCTTCGGGCTTGATTTTCTTTGGGTCTCCTCCTTCAGCAATGCTGGCTTGATCTCTTTCTCTCTTCTTGTTTCTCGGATTGTCGGGAGAGTCACTTCTATAGTGATCCTTATGTTGAGAAATCTAGGGCATTAGCAATAGGTGATTTCTCTTCATTAGTGACTACTAGTGAATGCTTTTTACTTCTTTAGATTAAGATCTTCTTCTTCTTAGTTTATTAGTGTTCTTCTTCATCAAACAGTAACTAATGCATAAAACTAATGCATAAACATGAATAAACAAGAGACACATCATGTAGGCTATGATCCAGGGCCAAAACCTCTCACTCTTTGAGAGGAAAACCCGAACAAATTCTTCTTATAGAGATTCCAATTGAGGAATACCAAGACCAAGACCCTTGACCTATTAGCCACTCCAATAACAAGACACCCATCCTCTTCTTGACTCCTCTTTCACCGAGATCTTCATCGTTGCCTTGATACCGAGATCTACATCATGCCTCGACAATACTGCCCCCTTCACGGAGCCCTTATCTCTGAGATAATACTGAATCTATGTCGAGACCATTGTCACTGATGTATCACCGAGACCATTAGTACTACTACATCACTGAGACTATTAGCACTGTACCGAGATCACTGAGGTAATGTCACTGTGGTATCATCGAGATCCTTTTTCTTGTAACTATGTCAAGACTGTGGTGTGATTCGAATATATCTTAGAGAGGTCTGAGACCTATTCTTGAACAGAAACCCGAACTCTTCAACTATAGAGTATCCAAGCCTTCTTTCTGTGATCATTCGAATTATGTCGCCTGCAATCTTGACCGAGATCTGTGATCTTATTCAAGCCCATTTAAGAGAGATCCGAGCTTGTAGACCGTGTCCTTATGCGAAGACCCTAGGCTGGTTTATATAGTAGTTTCCCATAGTTATTTAGCTGACTTGAGCATCCGAATAGATGTGTCTTTATTAGGTGAGCTGACATGAGAGTTTCTTATCTTCGTTTGGAGGCCGACTTCACAAGAGAGATTGTGCTTGTCTTTGGAGGGCTTCTAGACACTTCTATAGACTGATATACATTTGACACTTGCTCAAGAAGAGCTCTTCATACATGACATTAATTCATTGACTTTAAATGACAAATCCTAAGGCTCTCAATGGGAGCCGTCTAAAAATCAAATCACTTGCTCATGAAACCTATGAAGCAAGACTCACAATAATAAGTTTATTACATCATTTACGAAGTCACAATTACATGTTATTATGAAGACCGAACCTAGTTACACTTTTCAACACCTTCTTATGGCATTGATAGCATTCTACCTTGGACATGTCAACTTTCTTCCTTGGTCCTTTCAATTTCTTTCCTTTATGTTGAGCAATGTAAGCATTTGATACTCCTTCAGGATTGGCAGCTAATGAGATCCTTAATTCTTCTTGACTGCAGGAAGTCCATAGTTCTTCAAAGGTGGGAGCTACCTTCCAACTATTAAGTCTTGCAGCAAATGCACCCCAAGTAGGTGGCAATCCTAATAGGTCAGTGATCACGAGTTCTTTGTTTGAAACAATTTCATCAATGGCCAGAAGATGATCCCTGATTCTTGCTATTTTCACAAAGAAGGAGGCCACTGTGTCTTCTTTAGTCATCTTTGTAGTCCTTAGCTCATTCTTCAAACTTGCTACTTGACCAATGTTCTTAATAGTGAATAACTCAAGGCTTCATACATTTTTTGAGCATGGTCGATGTTGGCTATGAATGGGACAAGGTTGTCCTTTATTCCTTCTACCATTAGAGTCATGGACACCAATTCTAGTTCCCTGAATTTTACTTTGTCGCCATCACTGAAATCCTCTGTGCACTTCTTTACTTTTCCTTTGACCAAGTCCAATACCTTATTCTTTTCAAGGATGAGGTCAATTCTCTTCTTCCAGGGCCTATAGTTTGAGGCTCCTTCAATTTTGTTTTCTCTGTTGATTGTGTTGGACGTCTTCCTAGAGTGTAGTGGATTCCTTCCCTGAGATGATCCTTTGAATGGTTCCTTGATTAAGTGCTGAAGACTACCTTTTTCTTCCTCCTTTCACCAAAGCTCCAATACCATGTTAGAAAATCAGAAAGGCAGAAATATTTTCTTATTCTTGATAATTACTTGTGATGTTTCTTGTTATTACAATTCTATATATCTTCTTTCTTTTTGTTCATCAAGCAATTACCAAAGCAACAACACATAAAACAATAGACACCAGATGTAGGCACTATGCCAGGGAAAAACCCCCGTCGAGGGGAAAAGCCAGTCAAGAAATTCTCCCTTTCAATAGTATTCTTTGAGACTCTTCACCCTAGACAAAGACCATACCTGCCCTCCACACCAAGTCAACCTCTAGAATTTCGACCCTTTTCCAACAACTTCAACTAGGCCGCAACTTCCTGCCACATATGACTTCCGGTAGTAGTAAAACTTAGAAGACATCGATCTCCCAATACAGAGCATGAAAGAGAGAGAGAGGCACCAAAATGTCGATTTTCTTCTTCTCCTTAGACTTACCCAAGCTCGCACTTCTTTCAGCTTCCCGGTAACAAACTTTGTACTTCTCCTAGCTACAAGAGATATCGAACTTCTTGTGAGAGTGTGTGCTCCAAATGAATTCGACTTGCTTGTATTTATAGGCTCCATGTGAGGTCGAATTAGGGTCCTTAGGCCGACTTGGTGTGGAGGATACATAAATCATATTTGACTCAATACTAGACCTTTTTACATGATTCAAAAGCCCAAGAAGGGTCTCTTTAAAATTTCAATGACTCTATTGACTCAGAATAAATCCTAGAAGTCCTCAATGGGGACTTTGACCTAAAAGATGGTGACCCAAGCATGAAACCCATGCTTTAATAAGTCACAATAATAATAATAAAAATTATTTTCTTTATTCTTTTGACAAGTACATTACAAGATGACTCAAATACATTAAATGAAGATTGCACCTAGTTACATTTTCCAACAATCTGGACCCTGGAACATCTGCCAAGTGTATGGTACAAGTACGGACCCGATTGGGCATGGTGAACCAGGTGCATTATCCTCATCCAAAAGGTGGAACATGAGCAATCACTGAGTGGCGTTGGGGATTCATGATGTACTTTCTGCCATGGTGGAGGCCCATGGCTCTTAACGCTCACCCTACAAGTGCCAATGTGGTCCTCTAGAGGGCTTGGACCCCATATAGGGAGACCAAACCCCAAATGGAGACCCACTGCAATCCTTGATAAGATCCAATGCGTCCCCTTTCCCTCCAATACAAAAATCATTTGAATAATTAAGTAGAATAGCTTACAAATCATGAAATCAATGGGGCACTTCATGGTGGCATGCCCTTCCATAGTGGGCTTTAGCATGTATAAGTGTCTTGAATCGTAATAAGGGGGTAACCAAGGACCCTATTAGGTTGTTTCAGTTTTTAAAGGGGGTGGCATGTCCATGGTACATCCATCAAGTGTTAGGTGGTGAGTGATATAGTGATGGAATGAATTGGGGATCAAGGGAAGGATGCAGACCACATGTCATGGTACAAGGGTAGATATAATGAGGGAAGCCCACAATTGGGTATGTGTGTAGGAGGGAGAAAATCGTGGTACATGATTTACCTCGACCTTTGTTTTTCCAACCTTGTTCATATGCCTTTTTCCTTTGATTGATTTTTCTGCATAGCTACTCGGGGCTCCAAGGGATGAGAGCATGATGTGTAGAGTATAATAATAGGTACCCCCTTTTAAGGTGGGGCATTTCATTGCCTACCAGGAGTTGGGACAATTATGGGTTCCTTAATGTGTCGGGGGCTCATTTAGGGCCCATAGGAACCAAGGCGATGGCCATAAATAAGGGGTAGAGCTCATGTTTGGCTATTTCCCACGTGCTAAATTTGTATGTCCCAGGCATCTTTTGCATTTTGTGGTACATTTCTTGTTGAGAGTGGCCTAATTATGCTTTTTCTTTTGATTTATTTGCATCAACCTTCGGGGCATCATTCCAGGCCCGACCCAAGTTGTGGACAAGGGGAGGGCATGTGGACTCAATGGATGCATGTGGACCCGAATGGGAAAATAGATGAATGGGGTTAAGATGAGCAGAGGGGAGTGATGTATATGGTGTCGGGAAGCGGGACCACGCAATTAAAGTCGAGATTTCCCATGTAGTGCCAACCCTAAAGCTAATGGCTAGTGAAGGAGATCCCACAGATACAAGGCTAACCACCAAATCGGGCACAAGAGACAATAGTACCTACCTAGCCCACTTTTTTTGTTAAATGCCCCCACCAATCCATGCCCAAAAGTGTCCATGATAAATAAGCAAAATTACTCAACTAAACTAATGAAAAATGATACATTTTGGGTCGGGAGGCCCACCTTCAAACATGTGATGATAGCAGATGGGTGAGGGACCGCAATCCTGGCTCAGGTGGTGGAGATAGTGGCACATCGATTAATTTGGTGGCTGCAAGGGGCTGTTGGCTGTCATTTGAGGACAATCTAGGAGAAATACTTTCTCCTATGCATACTATCCACAGGTGGTGGGTAACAGTACCAACTCTCTATCAGAAGTTACTTCTCCGACAGACAACAATTGATCCTTGAGTTGGGATATCCTCATGATGTATGACTGCACAGTGTCCCCCTTGTTCATCTTGATGTCCTTGAGTTGGGATATCCTCATGAAGTACGACTGCACAATGTCTCCCTTGTTCATCTTGATGTCCTTGAGTTGATTCTTCAAAGAAAGAATGCGGCTCAAGTTGTTGACTTCGTACATCCCAACCAGTTTATCATACATTTCCTTGGACTTCTTTAATTTTGAAATATAAAGAATCAAATGGTATCTATATCAATAATTAATAATTTTCTTAGCTTTGATGTCACCTCCCTTATACTTGTCTTTGATGGCAGCAGGAGCATTCTCCGGAGACTCAGGTACCTTGCCTTCGACATATTCCAAGACGTCATTCTCATCCAAAGCCACATCCAACTTGATTCTCCAAACAACATAGTTAGATAAGTCATTCAATTTCTCTTCAATCTTGAAGTATGAGCTAAACATCTTGACCAAGTCAAATAAGCTCCTTCAAATAAGATTTCTTCAAAGGTGATTGCTTTTGTCTCCTTGGGCTTGTCTTCATCTCATCTCTAATACCATGTTATTTTTCCAGTGTTCTATGCTTGACACAATCACTTATAACAATTCTTCTTCAATTAGCAATCAATTTCCAATATGATTTCAATCATCCAATATCAATAAGTGTAATGAATAAAATAATTTAAATAATGATTAATTAGTTAATTAGTAATTAGGTTGAAATGGCATGTCTGATGAGACATGACCTTTTGTAAAGAGGCACCTGCCTAGGTATATAAGCATGCCTCATTTGTAATCAATCAATCAATTCATTCATCATACATTTTAATATAATATTTGTATCCTCAATGGATATTCTGATATTCCAAGTCTTCTAGAGTATTTAACTTGAGAAGGAACTTTGTTTGCTTCATTAGGTATTGGAACAGTCGATCTTCTGGCCACTCACGCTGCACAGAGCCACACTTTCCGATCCAGGTCCTTGACCATCAAATTCGTCAACATTGTTGCTGTTGAAGCGTTTCGCTAAACCCTTGGAGTTTCTCCACTGCTACTGAGTTCATCAGAGGCCCTTGGCCATTTAAAAAAAAAAAAAGAAAAAAAGAAAAAAAAGAGAGAGAAGAATAATAATAATAAAAAGAGGACTATGATAAGAAAATATATATAATTTTTTTTTATATAGATAAAGTCACTAGACAAGGTTCTGTCGGAGCCACTATATATATATATATATATATTAAAAGGAAAATTTATATTACAAAAAAAATAAATATAAAAGTAGTCGGAGAAAATATATATATATATATATATATATATATATATATATATATATATATCCGCACGGACAGGCCTTCTACAACTACACGCAGACTCCACACCTGCTCAATCGCTGCTCTTTAGGACATCACCGTCGTCATCGTCGTTTGCCCCAGTCATTCACCGCAACGCCACTGCCCAATACACACTAACTCTCTGTCCGTTGTTCAACCCTGCTCATCCACTGCAATTAAATTGACCCACTGCTTTCGTGGAAGAGACGCTGTTCTGCCTGCCAGATTTACTACAACTACGCTCCACCACCACCGCCTTACCACATATCCTCCATAACCTTCCGTCCACACTACCACCTGCCTACCCTGTCGCTAAGATTTCTCATCTTGCCGCCTGGTCACACATACCCCTGCATACCACATCATTTGTTGTAAAGTGCCCATCCACAGAACCGCCAACGACCAAGACATCGCCATAAACATCGTGTCTTATGGTGCTGCTTGCACTGCCACCCTTCACTATTGCTAAGATTTCTCATCCTGCCACCTGGTCACACATACCCCTGCACACCACTTCATTTGTTGTCAAGTGCCCATCCACAGAACCCCCAACGACCAAGATATCGCGCTTGCACTGCTGCCCTTCCAGAACCATCACTCTCTGCTATTTAACCTCTGTCCAACACCCAAACACCCTCGTTGACCATCTCTGCAGTGTAAATCGTGGCCAGCTGGGTGTTTCGATAAGTCGTGTCTTTTCAAATCAATTGGCACCTATATTTATATTTAATTGGTGATTTTTTGTTGGTGGCTTACACATTTATTAAGCTACTATATAATTCCGTAGATTGGGTTGACTATATAGTGGCCATATAAAATATATATATATATATATATATATATATATATATATATAAAGGATAAAAGGAAATTATCAAAAGGTAATATATATATATATATATATATATATATATATAAAGGATAAAAGGAAATTATCAAAAGGTAATATAGCAAAAAGTTACTTTATACATATAAAAGAGAAGTTTGAAGTACAAAGTGCAAGGGATTATTTTCAAAAGTTATTGATATAAAAAGGGGAATACAATATCATATTCCAAAATTTGTTTATATATCTAAACCCCCCAGTTAAAGTATTGTGGACGAAATTATCAGCGAAGTGAAATAGAAACTAGTAATGAAAGGTTTCCTAAAACCTTTAGTAAATGTGTTGATACACTGTTTAAAATTAAAGGATCACTCGTAGGAAGAGATATTATAATCTCCATCAGTCCTACCGAAGGGAGTAATTATGTTAGTCGTAAATGTGCTAACCAATTAGTGATTCCTGATTCGAATATAATGGAAACAAAATTTGTTGACACAAGTGACAAACAATACGACATAAATAATTTACAACTAAGTATTGGGGATTATACTTTTATCTTGCAATTCACCGTGAAATCCCTACTTTTTAACAATAGTGACATTGTGTTGGGTTCACCATGGATGGAAACCCTAGGGTCATTTATCTTAAATACAAAAAAAAAGTTTTTAACATTCTCCTACAAAAAAAAGAAAATAACACTACTGGACGTTAACTTGAAGCCAAGTTCAGTGACACCTGAAGACATACAAGAAATTTCAAAAGTAATTCTTCAAGAAAGTAAAAAGATGATCCAAAATATGCAAAAGGAAATTGACAAAATCACCACCAACAAGAATGAAGAAGTTGCTCGCCTCAAGGACCACAATGACAAATTACTAACGCAAATTAAGAAGCTAAAGAAAGATAAGAAGTCATCAGAAAACAAGGTGCAACCATTTGTCGAAAAGGAATCATCGAAACCATCAAATGTAGAAATTCAAGTTGATGAAAAGCCATCAAATAACGATCCAGTCAGTAACATAAATTCATAAAACAACACAAATAAGATAAGGGAAACTCAAATCACTAGAATTCCCTATCGAGATCCAAATCACGGGAGTAGACAACTTGATCAAGCTACGTATTCAGAACATAATCAACAAGCTGATATTCCAAAGAATACTAATGTTGGTGCAATCCACTCATGTGAAAACAAGTCGTCACAAATTGCCAGTCATCGTAAGATTCCTCAGAAGATTGATTTAGGATGGTCTGATCCATTCTCAGTGCGACAATTTTGTTTGTCACTTAGAGGATCATATCAACCTGTATCGACAAGGATGACTGCCCTGAGACAAGAAGACGTTCATAGCAGGTTAAGAAATCAAGGCCTTTCATCAATACGCTTTGAGGACAAAGATTTTTGAGGAGGAAGGCAATGTAATGAATAAAATAATATAAATAATGATTAATTAGTTAATTAGTAATTAGGTTGAAAGGGCATGTCTGATGAGACATGAACTTTCGTGAAGAGGCACCTGCCTAGGTATATAAGCAGGCCTCATTTATAATCAATCAATCAATTCATTCATCATACATTTTAATATAATATTTGTATCCTCAATGGATATTTTGATATTCCAAGTCTTCTGGAGTATTTAACTTGAGAAAGAACTTTGTTCGCTTCAATAAGCAATTGTAGATAGAACAGTAATCCAAATGCACAATAGAAGACAACAAAGAACAATAGAGACATAGTGGTTTGGTCAAAGACTAGGGAAAAAGCCCACAAGGGGGAAAACACTTTCCAAATCCTTCTTCTATTAAATTGTCATAAAATGTTCAACAACGAGATACATAATCCAAGTACATCAATAACAATTCAAGGGTCAAAGCCTTGTCTATCCGAACCAATCATCCAATAACCAATCAAAGATGAGTCCAAAAGTCAAATCTGCAATTTTTGGTCAAGGTTAACAACGATCAACACAGCCCTAATCAGACTTGGTCAATGGTTAAATCAGCGTTCAAAGAGGCTGGTCAACCAGTGAAAATATGTGGCCTCCTTCCTTCAATCAAACTTGGTCAAATCAATCTTCAAATTCTGCTTTCAAATTTGGTCAAAGTCAAACTTTGACTTGTGGAAACTGTTGTCGCCAAGAATGTCTAGGCACCGCAACAACGGCTCAGATCGGGGGCTGTCACCTTGATCCCCAATCTCTCTATCTAAGCTGTCTTCTTGCAGATTAAGGGGGGTAGACCCTAACGAAAATGAAAAAGGAAAACTGGTTGAAAACCAACCAATTCAGAAGACACAGTGAAATGACCAAGTATTTGTTAAGATTAATGATATTTTATAGATCCAATTAGATTTGAAGCTTTTAAAACCAGTGCCTTGTGGTGTCAAAATATCCCGTTATGAAATTAAAATCAAGTAATTGATAGGTAACTGCTGCTATGAAAAATCAATTCACCACAATGATATTCGATAAAGCACCCTTTGTAATCATGCATCAACAATGTTTGATAAAAACATGCAATTTATCATTACTTGAAATATTTTCAAAGTTGACTAAAGCAATTAATCACCAATTCCAAGCAATTTAAAACCACACTTATAGATAACTTAATGATCATCAACCACAGCTAAGCATGAAAACACTTCGAACCAACCATTTAAATTTCGAAACAAAAATATTATCATGAGAGAACCATTGAATTTAAATGTTAGACATTTCAGAATTAAAATGATATTCTAAATAATTCCAATTCAGAAATATATTTTCCTATAGTCAAGTTTTAGATATTAAATTTAAAATTTCTCCTTTGACTATGGAATAATTTAGATCAGAAACCACTTCCAAAAGAAAAACAACTTTAAAACCAAAATCCCTAATTTTAAAAAGTTAAAATTTTTATTTTTTTATATTTTTTATATTTTTTTGAAAATTTTTTAAAGTTAAAAATTTAAAACTTTTTTGGCCTTTTTTATTTTTTTTATTTTTAAAAGTTAATGAAACTAAAAATAAAAAAATGAAATATATATATACAACTAAATCTAAAGTCCAAAAAATTAAAAAAAAGTTTAAGGATTTTTTTTTGAAATTTTTTTTATTTGTTAAAATTTCTAAAAAAAATAAAAAAATTTAAATCACAAAGCTAAATAAAAAAAAATTTAAACGCCACCTAAACTAAACTAATCTTCAGAAAATTAATAAATCAAACATATATAGTTCAAACTAAAATTAAAACTAAAATTTTAAAATTAAAACTAAAAATGAAATCTAAACTTAAAACTAAAGTCGAATAATTTAAAACTTAAACTAAAACAATTTTAATGTTTTTTTTTTTAAAAGAAGAAGAAGAAGAAGAAAAGTTAAGAAAATTCAAATCTAAACGAAAATTAAAAAAAATCAAACCTAAACTAACCATAAAAAATCAAAATCGAAAAATCTAAAAGAAAAGTCAAATGTTATGTATTTGTGTGTTAACTTTATACAGGTTTGAGAAATCCGTACGGATCATACAGACAACAGGGAGAAGCTGGACAAATGGATATGCTGCAGGTATGGAGGACGGACGACAAATGCAGAGGATGGAGCACGTGCAAGCATTGAATGGACAGTGTACGGATGGAAGCCGACAACGTACGGACATCGTACGGACAGAATGAAAACAAGTAAAGGAAAATAACGCAAATTTGAGAAAGGGATGATAGCTGAGGATGCTGCGTACGCACAGTGTGAAAAACCAACAGCAGAGAGGAAGCAAAAAATTTGTAGGCACACGAATTTCGAATAATTTTCTTCAACCAACAATAAAATTTTACCAGTATAACTCAGATTTGAAAGTTATTGATTTAAACGCACCTGAGATTTATACTTTTGCAGCAAAATATGCTCAGATCTGCAGACAAAATTGATCTTGAGGCCAGATCTTACCCTCCAGGGCCTAGATCTAGCTCAGATCTAAAAAAATTTCTGAGAATCTCCCTGTAAAACCTGCACAAAACCAGAAAAACGAGGAATCCAAACCCAAAACTATGCACAGAAAACAAACCTTGGTAAATATTTGCAGATTTACAGTGCTATTTTACAGATCAGAGACCCTCATGGCCAGATTTAAAACCATTTTTGCACAATTAATAAAAAGAGAGATTAAAAGAGGCACAAGCCCAAGAAGACCTTGCAAAAACAAAATTTCGTAAAATAACTTTGGGAATTAGAAAACAATGAGCTTTTTCAGATTTTCTGATATCTAAGATTCGGCTGGTTTAACTGAATACTTCCCTAAACGCTCAAATCTTGAAAAATGATCTCTGCACACTTAGATCTGAATTTTAGATTGATAGAGATTTAAAAAATAAACATGAGAGTTTTCAGAAAAATAGATAACTAATATTTCTGTTAAATCAAAATGCAATTTTAGAAACCCAAAAAACTGCACAAGATACCTGTATGCAGATTAATCCATAAAGACCATCAACCATCAAATGCCAATAGAAGTAGCAGAGTTTAGAGACAATATCACCACATAGATCTGGAAAAGGAACACCAAAGTTTGCAACCCCAAAGTCTTTATGCTTTATTCATCAAAAAATTACAAGAGCTTCCAAGAACAAGTGCACGATTCAAAGATCGGATCACTGAAAGACTGACAAAGACCTCTAATTTATAAGATAAAACCTCCAATGGCTAGTTCAGGTGATCCTTGTCAAAATAATCTCGACCGTCGAAAAGATTTAATTATCTTTTAATCTGGACTGACGAAAATATAATTTTGAGGAAATTCGAATTTATCATTTAATTCCATTTAATTAACTCAAAAATAATAATTTTGGGTTAATTACCTCAAAATTTTGACTTTGACTTAACCACCAAGGCCCAAGGGTCCAAAATTTCTTGAAATTCTCAATATTCCCTTGGCCTGGAACTTTTAAAAATTTATTTTTTAAGGACCCACGAATTTTGCCTTTGATGAATTTTAACTCACCTAGGACTTAAAATTAATTAAATTTCTGGCTTAGAATTTTTAATTAATTTGGCCAGAAAATTTAATTAATTGACTGAGAGGGGATTTAATTATTTTTTCCAACCCTCTTTACATTTATACACATAAAGGGGGAATACCCATTTGTATAGACCCTCAAAAGGCTACTCAATTTTGCGACTCAAAACATGATCTAGTAGACCAAGCAGCTTGTAATAAAATAATCTAGCCAATTAGCTACGATTATTTCCAAACTACTTTTACGAAGACTCGATAGAAAACACTAGGACTCACTTAGCATCTTGATGACAAAATCCACTCTAGCTTTGGGGTGAGGCTGGAGGGGAAAACTCTGCCGATTACTTGTGTCGAGAAACACAAATGAATCAATGAGACAAAAACCTCTTAGAATAGAAATCATCACCAAAATACTAGGCTTACCTAGGTTGTTACATACATGGTGGTCTTACCTAGATCATTTACATCATAAACATGCAGAATGGGTTTACATCATTTGTAAAACTATCGATTGTCGATGAAATCTGAATGGCGTGAACACCTCGAACATGATGTGTCCCATTTGAAAAAATGGGGGTGTACTACTATGGGGTCGTTGACAAAGTGTGGTCAACATCTGGCTCTACTTGGGGACACGTTGCTTCATTGAAGGAATGTGAGAATCCAGAATCTGCATCCAAGCAACACACAAAATTACAGAAGTAGCATCCATCCAAATATCATTATATAACATTAAGCACATGAAAAATAGAAGCTCTTCTATCATTTATTATTCTACTTAACATGAAAAAGTAAATCTTATCTAACTACAAAATGAAATGCTGAAAGGACAAGGAGTAAGGTTAGAAATACAATACAAAGGATGCCCAATGGCATCAGATGTCATCTCTGAAGAACAACTTGAGCAGTTGGCCATTCCCAGGTAACCGAAGTGGTTCGCCTTCCAACGTGCTCAAGTGGAATGAGTTTGGTCCAGTAATGTCTCTGATAATATAAGGTCCCAACCACAAACTGTCAAATTTCTTTGTGTTTTCCGGGCTTTTCATTCTTTCGATCCCATGTCTCCAACCTGCAAAGATCTAGATCGAGATGATTTATCAAAGATTTTCTTAATGTTAGATTGATTCTTACACATATTATCTAAAGCTTTCCTACGAGTTTCATCCAACTCCACGTCTGATCAATTCTATTTTGAACAACATCTTTATCAGTGGAAAAATGTTGAAGGAGTTGGTAAGCTGGTAATTTAAGGTGCACAGGCAAAGTTACATTCAAGCCATAAACTAATTCAAAAGGACTTTTACCAGTAGCTTTCTTTTTAGTAATTCTGTCTACCCACAAAGCATACTTAATTTTGTTGTCCCAAGATCGCTTATTATCTCCTATCTTCTTGATAATGGTTATAAGATTTTTATTACTTGACTCAGCTAAGCCATTACCCTGAGGATAGTAGTTAGATGAATGAGATAATGTAAAGCCATACATAAAACAAAAAGATGAAAATTCAAAAGAACTAAAAGCCTTGGCATTATCAGTAGTGATCTTGACAGGGACACCAAATCTAGTAATGACTTGATTTTCAATAAAGTCCATAATGACCTTTTCATTGGCATTCTTAGCAGGAATGGCTTCAACCCATTTTGTAAAATAATCAGTCGTAGTTAAGATCAAGGAGTAGCCATTGCTAGAATTTTCATGGAATTTCCCAATGAAATTTAGACCCCAATGTTGAAAGGTGCCTCAACAACCATAGGTTGTAGGGGTAGGGCAGCTAGCTTCTGCTTCCCAGTGAAAAGTTGACAGGCCTGGCAACTTCTAACAAATTTATGCACATCTGAAAAAATCTTAGGCCAATAATAACCAGCTCTCAAAATTTTGTGGGTGGTAGTTCTAGCAGCATAATGACCACCACAAAATCCTGAATGAAACTCAGAAATCAACTTCTTAGACTCAATCTCATCAACACACCTAAGTATTATCCGCTCAGGATTTCTCCATCCAAGGCCATCTTTCATGAGGCAATACTTAGTGGCTTTTAATCTAAGAGCCCTTCTTCTATGAGCAACTAAATAGTCAGGACATGTAAGATTTAACAAATAATAAATAATGTCCCTATATCATTCATGCTCTCCTAACCTTTGCAGCTCAGGCGAAGATGCATCATTAAGACAAATCAAACCAAGCGCTTTCTCATTACCTTCGGTCATCATTTCAGCCAAGCCTTGACCCTTGACTAACTTGGCGGGCTTAATCTCTAAATCATACTCTTGAATTTTAGTAACCCACCTAGCACGAGACCCTAAGCAATCAATTTGAGTTAAGATATCTTTAATCTCGAAATGCGGGATGAAAGCAATGATGTTAGAATAACCCACATAAGTCCTAAAATTCTTAAGAGACTTAACCAAAGCATAGGCTTGCTTTTCCATAGTAGTATAATTTAATTCAGAATTTTGAAGCGCTCTACTCATGAAAGAAATAGGCTGTTCGTGACCTTCCTTATTCTTTCGTAATAAGATACCAGCAATGGTATCTTTAGAGGCAAAAGAGAAAATCATGAAATCCTTCGAATAATCAAGATTTGCCAAAACAGGAGCTTTGGCAATGGCACCCTTAATCCCTTGAAAAGCCTTTTTACCATCTTCTTTCCACAAAAATTTTACATCCTTTTTTAGAAGACTTTGAATAGGCTTAGCTATTTCTGCATAATTTGGAATAAATCTTCTAAGAAAATTAGTTTTTCCTAGAAAACACTGAAGAGATCTAAGATTATGAGGTAGAGGAATCTTTTGGATTGCCTCAACTCTTTCAGGATCAATCTTGATCCCATCTTTGGAGATGATGTGACCAAGTAATTTCCCTTCAGTTACTCCAAAAACAGACTTAGCTAGATTCAAGGAAATCCCAAATTCTCTACACCTATCAAAGACTTGCTTAAGATGACCTTTGTGACTAATACCATCTTTAGAAAAAATAGTGAGATCATCCTGATAAATTTCAATAATTTTTCCAATTAAACCTTTAAAAGCATAATCCATAGCGCTTTGAAAAGTAGCCCCAGCATTAGTCAACCCAAAAGGCATTCTAATGTATTCGAAAGTACCCCATGGTTTGGTGAATGTAGTTTTGTGACAATCTTATTTTTTAACCCAAACTTGATTGTATCCAGAAAAACTATCTAGCAATGACATCATTCCTGAACATGTTACTCTTTGCAACATAGTCTCCATGTTGGGCAAAGGGTAATTATCCTTTTTACATGCTAGATTAAGGTTTCTAAAATCGACACAAAGTCTAATGGTACCATTCTTCTTTCTAACAATCACCAGGTTGGAACACCATGTTGAATGTCTAGTTTGAGCAATGATTCCAGCTGCGAGCATTTTTGAAAGCTCTTTCTGAACCAAAGGGGCTAACTTAGGATTTATTTGCCTAAGCTTTTGATGAAAAGGTTTAGCATTCTCATCTTTCAAAGGGATAATGTGTTGCATGACATCTTCTCTATATCCTTTTAATTCATCGTACGAAAATGCTAAAACATCCCTATATTCATGAAGTAAATTTGTCAACTTTTTCCTTTCTTCTTCATTAGTACCTTTACCAATTTTGACAATCTTAGGGTCCTCAGAGGCACCAATGTTTACTTCAATGAATTCACCAGGACCCATTTTATTTTCCTCTTTCATTTTTGTGGCATCATGCCGATCAAAGTGCTGCTCTAAAGCAACAATATTCCCAGGAGTAGGATTTATAATATCATTATGATCATCAGATCCATCCTCCCTAGAACTTATCCGAAAATTTTCAAACTCATCCAAATTATTAAGAAAACGAATGACCTGCTTTTCATCATTAAAAACTTGCCAATGCTCTGAGTTATTCGGCACTGAAGGTCTGAAAATAATTTCCATTTTTATCTTATCCTTAATTAATTCATTAGATAATTGTAAAGTAGAAGCGGCCATAGCAAGGTCATCTGCCAAGCTATTCTTTTCTCTTGGAATAGCTTCAAGGTTAATGGCATCAAAGTGTTCCATAACATCCCACACAACATTTCGATAATTCCTTAACCTTTGATTTTTACATGTAAATTTATTCTTAACTTGCATGATAACCAAATCAGAGTCCCCCTTGATACTAAGTAACTTAATTCTTAAAGCTTTTTCCAATTCAAAACCCAACAACAAGGCTTCATATTTAGCCACATTGTTGGTTGCATCGAACTCAAGTCTATAGGCAAACTTAAAAATATGACCAAGGGGAGAATTCAATACAATCCCAACACCCTTACCATGCCTAGATGCTGCACCATCAAAATGCATGTACCAAACCTGATCCCTTAAGTCCTCAAACTTCTCATCAACCTTGTCATCTAAAGGAACTTCGAAATTAGACATAATAGCATAATTCCCCATGTCAGGTTGTTCCTTAATTATTTCATTATGAGGCCTTTTAGGATCTTCCACATGGAATCTTCTTTCAGGCTCTCTATTTAGCTTCACAAACCCTTCACCTCTAGGGGAAGGAATCATAGCATAAGACCAGTTCATCTGAATACTGCCTCCTAGATCAGAGGCCCACTTTCTAGATAACAACATACACCAAGCATCCGGAACATCAACTACAACTATGTCCATAATAATCATTATGTCAGGGTAAACCAATAAATGAACTTGCAAATGCTTGATTAACCCATGAACTTCAATTTTCTTAGAATCCATGGCACATATGTTGTAGTATGGTCTAGAAACTCTTAAATTAAGCTGTTCCATGACCCTCTTGGTCATCACACAAGCTGAAGCACTAGAATCTAGCATACAATTATTCAATTTATAACCATTAACCATCAAAGTAACCAAAAATGGTTGATGTTCCTTGTTATCTGACTCCATTTTTTGCAGATATATAGGGGCATCTTGATAAGAAACTTCAGGAGTCTTATCTTGAGTAACATTAACATGCGAAACTCCTAGAACATCCAAAACCTTAGCCCTCTGAGTGGGAAGTTTTAACATCTCAGAGATAGGTATTAGGCACCAATATCTTAACATTATTAACCACGCGCCCAAATCAATATTCAAGCCAGGAATAGGATTAAAAATTCGAGGGGGAGTTAGATTATTACCTTGCTCTTTATCCCTTCTTTGATAAATTAATCCTTTGTCCTTAGCAATTTCCAAAACTTGATCAGGAGAAGGCTTTTCACCAAATAATTCAATCATCAAATCCTTCTCATGATCAAAATTATTGATACTATGCGAAGATGTAAAAGGCCTAACATTTTAACTATTTTCCTTAACTTCCATCCAATCTTCCATAGACAAAGAAAACTCTTGACCAACAACATTTATCTGATTACTTGCCCCAAACATTCCACTATTCATGATTCTTTTAACAGTGGGACAAGTAACCTCCTTGTTAGGGTCCCGTGATTTGGCCGATTGGCTAGCCAAATGACGATGTAACATCAAACCAAGCTTTGGAGCCCAAGGACCTAGCCTTCCTGGACTCAGAGAGGGCTCTCTCTATTATATGCAAAAGATGTCGGTGTGTTTACTTGCGGTGTTTTGATATTAGGCTAGTTATGAGGTGGTTTTTGGTTTTTTAGTTTTTAAGTTTGTGAGAGATGAAACTGATCAAATACATAAACTGGATAACAAGGTGTAGATAAATTGGGCTATGGGGTCAAACAGGTCAAGGAAAGCTTATGAGGTGATGATGTAAAGCTGCTGTAGGGCCGATTTGATTCACGATAGAAGGGATCTCTGGGCAAAATGGATTAAATGGACAATAAGTTGGTGAAAGACAAGGGATTTCAAGTGTAACTAGTTAATAACAGACATGAACATGTAATAGCAAGCCATTAATCATGCTAAGTATAACTATAAGCTAATTAATACATAGAAATCAAACATTCCAGCCATACATAGAGGTATAAGACCCTCTAACTTCGGGAAATGGCTATCAGACTTTGGGGAAAACACATGAGACAAACTAACAACTCATAAACTATGCTAGAACGCCTAAACATAGTCTCTAAGTCATTGGGCACTTGGACAAATAAGTTTTCATAGTTTTAGGCAAAGGGCTAGATCGGGACTAGGCCTCCTTGGTTCAACAAAATGATCAACAAATCAGTCAAAGAGAAATTTTTATGGACAGAACTATGGGCAGCTGATAGGTAGGTAGGGCAAACCATACATCCTATTCAACATACATGGAACTGATGAATAAAACTTAGCAACAATACCTTAGGTTACTAAAGAGCAGCTAAGAATTCTTTAGCATAACTAAGGGAGAAGAAAACATCAAGCTATGAAGATTCGGGGATTTTGAGGTGCCTCCATGGGCATGTCTCAAAATCAATCTTTACTGATCTATAGCAGCAAGAAAAATGAATTATGAGTGAAAACTAGAAGACAAAACACATTAAGAAGCACTATACCATTCTACCATGTCAAGGAATCCATCAACAATCCTTCATCATTCCTCAAAAGCATCCAAGAGGCAGTCCAAAAATCATAACTCAAATGTATTCTTCAAAGCTCATATGACCAATGTATTAATTCTTCTCTCAAGTTCAGCCTCTGATTTACAATGAGAACCATGGAATAAATAGGCTTGAGGGAGGAAAACCTCATGGAGCAACTGGCTATCCCATTGGCCAAGTCAAAATATCTAAACTTGTCCTTGAGGCTTTGCAAAGCCCAAGGCACAAAATATCCCATAAAATATCTAAAAAACTACTAAAAATGGAAATTATATTGACTTTACATCATTTCCCAAGGATAAAAATAGCTTAACGCACATTTGGGAAAAGCAGATTTTTGAGGTTCAAAAATTACAAAAATACTTCATATTTATGCCTGAAAAAGGTCCCCTGACTTGCTGGATGCAAATGGCAGCCTTCCTGATTTCGAAACGAGGCTCATGATGGCCCGTTGGAAAGCTCTCTGTGTCTTCTTTCTGGCGCAAGTAAAATCACCTCAATCTGATCTCGGGAAGTCCCTCAAAACTGTACCTGTGTGCAAAAACCCAGGAAATAGCAGGCTGCTGATATGGCGGGCAGAATGTGCAAAAAGAGGGTGTTTTTCGCCAATTTGAGGGGGCGAATGATCTTCAAATGCCCTGAAAATCGCTGGAGACCTGCTCATGGAATTATGGCATCCATTGGTATCATCCTCCTCCCTTGAAAACTCATCAAACTGAAATGGCGAAATTATGAGTTTTCGTTCAAAAACCAAAAAAATGCCAAAAAACAAAAAGTTGCCGAAACAGGCCCAAAATTGGCATGCATGACCCTCAAGGGTCCATAGAAACATGCTCCGAAGTTGAGGCCAGAATGTCAAGCGCTGATGTGCTTTTCTTCTCTTTTCGTGCCGGGCGCTTCCTTTTAGCCTTCTTTTCCATCACTGTTTTGAGTTTCTTCATGGCGCTGCTCTTTATCATTGTGTTGCATATCATCAATGTGTTCTCCTTTACCTTGCTGCGCTGCCTCACTGTGCTCCTCTTCAAAACACTGCCCTTTCTCTTTGTGTGCCACTTAATCCAATAAACTCAACAATATGAACACGGTCAACCTTAGTGTATTTACACAGTCAGATTTTACTGCTCATAGGACAAGTTGGCAGAGTTTAAAAAGTTTCTGAGGTGGTAGCAAAGTTCTTGCAACAATTATAAAACTAATGGACTTTTCTTTGAGCAAAGCACTACCCTCTTGTACACAGCCCATCCAATATATTTAACAATGTAAACACAATTAATCAAAAGATATCTACACAGTTAAAACCACTGTGTTTAATAAGTGACAGAGTTCATTTTGCTTTTGATTGGCCATATAGAATCCAGGAGCATTCAACAACGATAAACCCTTTCTTGAACAAAAAATACTGCCTTCACTGCATGCAAAATGCCCTTCTGGATTGAAACTGTGGCAATATGCTGTTTGGACAGATAGACAATGTGGTTAGGATAGATTGCAACAATGTTTCTTTGAATAAACAACCTCTGCTCTCCTTAAAACCAGCCCTTCACCTCTAGATGCACTTCAGCCAGGCAAACTTTTTAAATAGGGTACCATGTGTAAAGATGGGACAAACTGTTGTGTAGATTCCCTGTGCACAGTTTTGAAAAATCACTTTTCCTTGTGGATTTGTTAGAGGCCAATCAACACTTGTATTTGTGTCTTCAAAACAAAACTCAAATGTTAAAACCCTGCTCTTCAGGTCATTTACCTTGAAAATACCTCTGTCAACAGATTTCTATAAAAGAGATCATACAGTGGAAAAGGAAAGAGACTTTTTTGGTTAGGTGAAATATTAGCCCACTGTGTTTAGGAAAACACTTTTCACTTGTGAATTTTGAGAAATCAAAAACCACTTTTGTACCTCTGCCTCCAAAGTTAGAATCCCATCAACAATCTCTGCCCCTGGAAAATGGCCCTATTCACCTTTAGAATCTCTCTGTCAACAATTCTTCACAATGATACAATATGGTTTCTGGAAAGGCAGACCCAAGTTAGATGTAAAATCAATGCTCAGTGGTTTAGGAAACACACTCTCTTTACTTGTGAATCTCAAAGGTCAACACTACACCAGTACCTCTGTCTCAATATTAAATGCAATCACCAAGAACTCTGCCCTTTAGAAAGTGGCCCTTTTCATTTGTGAAGTTTTTAAGAAAACAACAACCACTTTTGCACCTCTGCCTCCAAAGTTAGAATCCCATCAATGAAATCTGCCCTTCAGTGTACTATTTATCCTTAGAGTCTCTTTGTCAATCAGCTTTTCAAAATGATAATATGGTGAAAAAGAGGGCAGACCTAGGTTAGATGAAAAAACAATACACAGTGCTTTATGAAGGACACTTTTTCTTGTGAAGTTAACGGATCAACCATCACCTGTGTACTTCTACCTTCAATGTTTACATTTAACTACCAACAACTCTGTCTCTCAATATGCTATTCACCTTTGAAGATTTCTTTGCCAACATACTCACAGTAGTGAAAAATACATTGAAACAGGGGGGCAGCTTGCTAAAAGGCGCTTGTGAGAGAATGCCAACAGTCACTCTGTTCTTTGAAATCTTTGAGTCATTCTGTTCTTTGAAATCTTTAATGTTAACCAACATACCAAAACTCCTTGCTCAATGAGGCTTTCAACCATTTAACAATTCTGTCCTGTGCAAGTGTGCCCACTTTCCACTGATCTTTCATCTCTTGCAAACCACCATACATATGCTTAGACTGTCCATACACCGGATTGGAGCAAAAATGACAGAGTTTTTTTAGAAGACCACACAATTTTTTTGGCAAAAACTATGTGAGTTCTCTCTTCTCAAAGCAAATATGTCAAAATCCTTTTCACTGGTTGCATTTCACTGTTTTAATAATGTGGAAATGCTTTGATGACAGTGTGAAAATTTTCTTTTCAGATCTAACCCTGTCTCTCTACAACAAAATCTTTCTCTGCAGCTTGAAACTGTAAACCTCTGCCCGACCAAGAAACTTTTCTCTTATTAAGCTTCACTATTCTCTTATATATATGTCACTTTGTTTCAACAGGCTCACTAAGTTTCAATCTTGGTGTGAGTATATAGGCAATTTCATTTTTAAAACAGAGGTGGCAGATTTTAGGACATCTTCAAAAGCTTTGAGCAAAGGCCGTAATAGTTTGCTCTTTTCCACAATAATCAAGGGCCTTTTCAATGTGGAAAATCAGTTATCTTTAGGGAGAAAACCTTCAACTATGCATGCTGTTTCAACGTATATGCCCATGCAAAAAACTGACCTTTATCATTTATCAATCTTGGAAATGTGGATGAAGTTTTGAAATACCTCTTGAAATCGTTGAAAACAACCTTGGAGGAGAGTTGGATCAACTCTGGAGGCCATTCAACCCGCGCGGCACTCTTTCAAAACCCTATGTTTCTTCTTCCAATATTGTTTGAGGGCAGCTCAAAACATGATGCCAATCTTTGCTTGAGAGTTGGAGACACTTTGAAATGAGTTTTTTAAGGTTTTCAGGTAATTTTCTTGACCATTTCTACAGTAGTGCCGCAGGCTGCTACAGGCACGTCGCGCCTTAGTTATGGCCCTTTGTATTTTTCGCTCCAGGCACGTCGCGCACTTTTCCAGGCAAGTCGCGCAAGTTTGCAGTTCATTTTGAAGGCCTTCCCGGTGTCGGAATTGGGCGCGAGATGGCTCGTTGGAAAGCTGTGGAAGTCTAATTTCCAGAACAACTTGAATTTTGTCATTTGGTGTCCATTTGATCCTTCAAAAATTGATTTTCCCAACACTGGTCAAAACTGGTAAATCCTGGTGCAGAAATGCATCGAGCTGTTTGTAGACCATTTTTGAATGCCTTCCCGGTGTCAGAATTGGACGCGAGATGGCTCGTTGGAAATATGTGGAAGTCTTCTTTCCAGAAAAACTTGAATTTTTTCATTTGGTGTCCATTTGAGCCTTCAAAAACTGACTGTCCCATCACTGGTCAAAAATGGTGTATGCTGGTGCAGAAAAACATAGCGTTGATTGCAGGCTACTTTTGGATGCCTTCCTTTTGTCGGAATTTGGCCCGAGATGGCTCATCGAAAAGCTATGGAAGTATATTTTCCATAGAAACTTGAATTTTTTCATTTGGAGTCCAATTGAGCCTTCAAAAACTGACTGTCCCATCACTGGTCAAAAATGGTGTATCCTAGTGCAGAAGTTCTCCCGTGACATCTGTATTTTTCATGTTCCTCACAAACCATGATACCTGTGCAGAAACTGAAGGAGGTTTTTATTTTTGAACCTATGAGGGACAAAAACCTCTCTCAATTTTGTATATTTCATCTCTGTTTGATCAGAAAATCATTTTGAAACAAACTGCCCGGGTGCTCCTTAACCCTAATTTCACTGTGGCAGAGGTATGATGATTCAACAGCCATGCAAATTTTACTATCCTTTGGTATTTGTTGAGATGAAATATTTGAGCCTCTTTTTGACTGTGGGTACACTACTTCAGTGGCATTCACTTAAACTCTTTCATCCTCTGTCTATACTCAAGGGCGCTTCTTCTAACACTCTTCCTCTGCTCAAAATATACCAGCAAGGTATCTTTGACTTTGTTATAGGAGCAGACTTTATTTGGAAAACCAAATGTACTTTGCTTTCTTTTCCACTGTGATGAGTTGTTTGAAGGCATTCTCTTATGAGCAGGAGGATGAGTGTCCTTTACTTTGTTTATGAATGATGGCCTTTTTGACAAATGCTTGGCTTCCTTTTGACCAATCAGTTTTCAACAACACTAAATGCCTTGGCCATCTTCTCATAAATGGAGGAGGCCCTTCACTAAGCAAAGTATCTGAAGATTATTTGCTAAGGCTGCATGACAAGGTTTTGCTTGGATTATGAAGGTAAGCAACCAACTTGAAACACATCAATACTGGCACCTCTGCTTGCAAACACTACTGTGCTTCAGAAAAAACCCTAGTCAAAGTGTCACTGTCTCACTGTACTGCTCTGAGGGGAAAACTGAAAATTTAGCATTCACTTTGGTTAACTTATGACAAATTATTTGAAAGATAGTCTAAGTCAGCATCCTTTGAAAAGCAAACAACTTTTCTCCTGCCTGTGTGATGACATGATTTGTCAGCATTTCTTCAAATCAGTCTTGTGGAAAAGCAGGTTGCTTATGATCAGAATGGTTTTTACCAATGATATGCCTTTCTAAGGTTTAACAATTCTTATGATTTGGAAACTTCAAATGACTTTCTTTACAAGACCTGAACTCTATTTCCCTTTTAATTTGCATACTTCAGATTTTAGGCCTGCTATGATTATCACTTACACTCAGAAAACCTAGAGTCTGTGTTTCACTGTTTAGTAACAAGCAAACCTGGGCTTTTGCAATCCTTAAAGTCAATACTGGCTAGCGCCCTCTGCTTGTAGATGAAGGAGGCGCCCTAACCCTCTGCTTGTAAATGAAGGAGGTTCTGGGCCATGACAAATTACCAGTTTGCTGTGACAGTGGTGTCTTTCTCTTACTGTGATTTTCATGCTGGAAGGAGAATGCAAGGTCTTGATGAGTGGCTCTATGTTTTGCAGACATATCTCGGGCTCATGTTACATTTAGAAGCAGCTATTCTTCTAACTGTAGATTCAAGCATTTCCTCCTGAGATGAAGTTATATTTCCTGCCTTTGTAGAATCCATAAAACACTGTGAAACACCTAATAGTCAGCTTGAGACTGTGGTTTGTGCAGTGCTGAGACCTAGGGGTGTAAGTGGCGCGACTTAGAGCTGTTTGTCAATTTATTTTGCAAAGTAAGAGGTCAGTCATGGTAGGTCTGTTGCAGATGAAGGCTTTTTGGCTTTTTGATGATTGCCAAGGGTGAAATGTCTTAATGCGCCACTTCCTAACATAGGGGAGACTTTTGAAACAGATGTGGATTTGCCTTTTACAGCTGATGGGCAGACCAATAAGGCTGAAGCTAGATAGGATTGTGATAATGAGGTTTTGATTTTGACATGGGCGAACTGAAAAGGTAGAAGGGCGAAAAAAGTTTTAGGAGGGTTTTTTGGATGACATATTGACATAAGGAAATCAGTTTCTAGAAAACTCAGCTGTAGATATAGTCATCACTAACATGTAAAAAATACTGATGGCTAACACTCCTCATGAAGAGCATCACAAGCTCTACAATAAGGTGGAGCTTCATCAACCATATTAGTAGATTCAAGCGGATTAGGAGGTCTCTGCTCACTAGGCTGACCTTTTTTCTGCCAAGTATTATTACCTCGATTATTATTATTATGATTCCTAGGTTGCGCTTGAGCCCTTTCCATTTGGACCAACCTAGATTGCAAAGTGCTTTTTTCCTTAGCATGGTCAGACATTAATTTCGCTTGGTTAAGCTCCATGCTTTTGAGCTTTTGCATTAAATTTTTCATAGGGTCATCACCATTTTCCAGAGGCTCTTTACCTTCAGGTCCTTTAGTCACAGCCCTATCAAAACCATGAATTTCAGATTTTCCCGATGCCCTTTTGTCCTTTTCAAGTTCTTTAGCTAAAGTTTGGCAAGCTTTGTAATCAACAGTCTTAGCACGTCTTAGCTCATATGAAGTATCAGAATCAAAAGCATCAATTTAAAAATTCAGAAGAGATCCATCAGGAGGCTTATGAGTTTGAGAGATTTCCCTAAGAATACCATTAAATCTCTTGTTAAATTCTTCCATCGTTTCATTTTCTTTCTTTTTTATGGTACTAATATCTTTCACCAAATGCCTATCTTCCCTTTTATCACCAAACTTATCCTTGAAGGCTGCTAGAATTGACTGAAAAGTATCAAATGAATTATCAGGCTTTTCAGTAAACCAATCCATAGCATCCTGTTCAAGGGTAAGAATAAAAAGACACATCTTTACATCCTCGAAATTATTATTTCTAGCCCATTTATTCCACCAACCAGTGAAAGCGCTTAAATGAGATTTGACACTAATTGCATTATTTCCTTGAAAAGAAGGTAACTTATTCATTCCATGTTGAGGGAAATCATGGGGATAACCCGGAATATTAGCAAAATTACACGGGGCATATAGATCCATGATATCGTGCTGAAGAGGATCACAAAAAAGAGAATGGATATCAGAGAGAGATTCCTGGCCGAGATTAACAAGAAGTGTACGAGAAGAGAGCTTGTGTAATCGGACTCTGAGAACCTTTTCAGGATTTGGAGTAGGATTAATCAAGCTACTTGGATGTCTTCTAGTACAAATTCTTGTGGAAGATGAAGCCAATGGAGTCGCCACTAGGACAGGAAGCTAACTCAAATATCTGAGATGAAAGACAAAGAAAGAGATGAATGTCGTAAAGCCAAAGTCCAATAAATTGTTCCCCGGCAACGGCGCCAAAAAATGTTGTCGCACAGAATGTCTAGGCACCGCGACAATGGCTCAGATCGTGGGCTGTCACCCTGATCCCCAATCTCTCTATCTAAGCTGTCTCCTTGCAGACTAAAGGAGGTAGACCCTAACGAAAATGAAGAAGGAGAACTGGTTGAAAACCAACCAATTTAGGAGACACAGTGAAATGACCAAGTACTTGTTAAGATTAACGAGATTTTACATATCCAATTAGATTTGAAGCTTTTAAAACCAGTGCCTTGTGGAGTCAAAATATCCTGTTATGAAATTAAAATCAAGTAATTGATAGGTAACTGTTGCTATGAAAAATCAATTCACCGCAATGATATTCGATAAAACACCATTTGTAATCATGCATCAACAATGTTTGATAAAGACATGCAATTTATCATTACTTGAAATATTTTCAAAGTTGACTAAAGCAATTAATCACCAATTCCAAGCAATTTAAAACCACACTTATAGATAACTTAACGATCATCAACCATAGCTAAGCATGAAAACATTTTGAACCAACCATTTAAATTTCGAAACAAAAATATTATCACGAGAGAACTATCGAATTAAAATGTTAGACATTTCAGAATTAAAATGATATTCTAAATAATTCCAATTCAGAAATATATTTTCCTATAGTCAAGTTTTAGATATTAAATTTAAAATTTCTCCTTTGACTATGGAATAATTTAGATCAGAAACCACTTCCAAAAGAAAAACAATTTTAAAACCAAAATCCCTAATTTTAAAAAGTTAAAATTTTTATTTTTTTTATATTTTTTATATTTTTTTGAGAATTTTCTGAAGTTAAAAATTTAAAACTTTTTTGGCCTTTTTTATTTTTATTTTTATTTTTAAAAGTTAATGAAACTAAAAATAAAAAAATGAAATATATATATACAACTAAATCCGAAGTCCAAAAAATTAAAAAAAAGTTAAGGATTTTTTTTGGAATTTTTATTTATTTATTAAAGCTTCTAAAAAAATTAAAATTAAATCCCAAAGTTATATATAAAAAAATTTAAACGCCACCTAAACTAAACTAATCTTCAGAAAATTAATAAATCAAACATCTAAAGTTCAAACTAAAATTAAAACTAAAAATGAAATCTAAACTTAAAACTAAAGTCGAATAATTTAAAACTAAAACTAAAACAATTTTAATGTTTTTTTAAAAAAGAAGAAGAAGAAGAAGAAAAGTTAAGAAAATTCAAATCTAAACGAAAAAAAAAAAAAAAAAAATCAAACCTAAACTAACCATAAAAAATCAAAATCGAAAAATCTAAAAGAAAAGTCAAATGTTATGTATTTGTGCGTTAAGTTTATGCAGGTTTGAGAATGCCGTACGGATCGTACGGACGACAAGGAGGAGCTGGACGGATGGATATGCTGCAGGTATGGAGGACGGACGACAAATGCAGAGGATGGAGCACGTGCAAGTAGTGAATGGGCAGTGTACAGATGGACGCTGACAACGTACGGACAAAATGAAAACAGCTGAAGGAAAATAACGTAGATTTGAGAAAGGGATGATAGCTAAGGATGCTGCGTACGGACAGTGTGAAAAACCAATAGCAGACAGGCAATAAAAAATTTGCAGGCACACGAATTTCGAATAGTTTTCTTCAACAAGCAATAAAACTTTACCAGTATAACTCAGATTTGAAAGATATTGATTTAAATGCACCTGAGATTTATACTTTTGCAGCAAAATATGCTCAGATCTGCAGACAAAACTGATCCTGAGGCCAGATCTTACCCTCCAGGGCCTAGATCTGGCTCAGATCTAAATTTTTTTCTGAGAATCTCCCTGTAAAACCTGCACAAAACCAGAAAAATGAGGAATCCAAACCCAAAACTATGCACAGAAAACAAACCCTGGTAAATATTTGCAGATTTACAGTGCTATTTTATAGATCAGAGACCCTCATGGCCAGATTTAAAACCATTTTTGCACAATTAATAAAAAGAGAGATTAAAAGAGGCACAAGCCCAAGAAGACCCTGCAAAAACAAAATTTCGTAAGATAACTTTGGGAATTAGGAAACATTGAGCTTTTTCAGATTTTCTGATATCTAAGAGTCGGCTGGTCTAACTGAAGACTTCCCCAAATACTCAAATCTTGAAAAATGATCTTTGCACACTTAGATCTGAATTTTAGATTGATAGAGATTTAAAAAATAAACATGAGACTTTTCAGAAAAATAGATAACTAATATTTCCGTTAAATCAAAATGCAATTTTAGAAACCCAGAAAACTGCACAAGATACCTGTATGCAGATTAATCCATAAAGACCATCAACCATCAAATGCCAATAGAAGTAGCAGAGTTTAGAGACAATATCGCCATATAGATCTGGAAAAGGAACACCAAAGTTTGTAACCCCAAAGTCTTTATGCTTTATTCATCAAAAAATTACAAGAGCTTCCAAGAGCAAGTGCACGATTCAAAGATCGGATCACTGAAAGACTGACAAAGACCTCTAATTTATAAGATAAAACCTCCAATGGCTAGTTCAGTTGATCCTTGTCAAAATAATTTCGACTGTCGAAAATATTTAATTATCTTTTAATCTGGACTGTCGAAAATATAATTTTGAGGAAATTCGAATTTATCATTTAATTCCATTTTTATTAACTTAAAAATAATAATTTTGGGTTAATTACCTCAAAATTTTGACTTTGACTTAACCACCAAAGCCCAAGAGTCCAAAATTTCTTGAAATTTTCAATATTCCTTTGGCCTGGGACCTTTAAAAATTTATTTTTTAAGGACCCACGAATTTTGCCTTTGAAGAATTTTAACTCACCTAGGACTTAAAATTAATTATATTTCTGGTTTAGGCTTTTTAATTAATTTGGCCAGAAAATTTAATTAATTGACTAAGAGGGGATTTAATTATTTTTTCCAACCCTCTTTACATAAGATAAATACATTTAGACACATAAAGGGGAATACCTATTTGTATAGACCCTAAAAAAGCTACCCAATTCTGCGACTCAAAACATGATCTAGTAGACCAAGCAGCTTGTAATAAAATAATCTAGCCAATTATCTAGGATTATTCCCAAAGTACTTTTACAAAGACTCAATAGAAAACACTAGGACTCACTTAGCATCTTGATGACAAAATCCACCCTAGCTTTGCGGTGAGGCCGGAGGGGAAAACTCGGCCGATCACTTGTGTCGAGAAACACAAATGAATCAGTGAGACAAAAAACCTCCTAGGATAGAAATCATCACCAAAATACTAGGCTTACCTAGGTTGTTACATACATGGTGGTCTTACTTAGATTATTTACATCATAAACATGCAAAATGGGTTTACATCATTTATAAAACTGTCGACTGTCGATGAAATCTGAATGGCGTGAACACCTCGAACATGATTTGTCCCATTTGAAAAAATGGGGGTGTACTGCTATGGGGTCGTTGACAAAGTGTGGTCAACAGAAACCATAGCTCAGAATTTTGGTCAAACTTGGTCAAAATGGTATGAAAAATTTCGGTCAAGCTCCTTGTCAACTCAACCTTCCAAACAGATCCAAAATCAGGTCAAATGAAGTCAAAAGCTCCAAAGTCAACGCTGGTCAAAATATTCCCAAATAGAAAGTCAATGGTGGTCAAAATAGAAGTTCCTCTCCCTCCTTCGCATGTGTGAACTCAGACCTGCAATTTCAGAGCTAATCGAACCAATCAAGAGAAGATATGAATGTGTGATGATGCCTCCAAGTGATGTGACATGAGGTGTATTTATATGTGGTTGATGAGGTCCGAATTTTGTTGCCAGGCCGACTTGAACTTTTTGTGAAGATGTGGTTCCATATTAAAAATAATATTTTTCCTTGAGCAAATTAAATTCTTCCAAGGGCTAGTAGGGTCTCCTTAGGATGAGGAGGGCTTCCCAAAGGAGGGAATTTCTCCCCGAGCTGCCAAATTTCAACACTTTGTTGCTGTTGCAATTCTTCTCCTTGTCTAGAAAATCAAAAGTCCTTGTCATTTTCTCTCTCTTTCTCAAAATCCTTCTTGAGAAAATAATTGATGTGTCCTCTCTTTCACTTGGCTTCTTTTTATAATTTTGAGTTGTGTCAACTCCTTCATCTCAACTTCAACTTCAACTTGTGTCAAACCTAATCTTGAGTTGAGATCAATGGTACGAAATTCAACTTGAATCTCCAGTACCTAAACTTAGGCACTTTATGAAATTAAACTTACTTTATAAAAACATTCACTTAATTAATTAATTAATTAATTACTAAAGTGAACTCCTAATTCTAAGAGTCATTTAATGATGATTCCCGCAACTTGGACACTTTGCTTTTGGGGAAATACCAGTCAGAGCTACAATCATCAACAATCTCCTCTAATATTTGTGCAATTGTTCTCTTGTGCTTTTCTTGTTTGTGAGTATTCTTCTTTTGTTTGTTAGTGTTGTGCACATATTAAATACTATTTCTAGGGTATGAATGTGGCATCATTAATAGAAAATTCATTCTTATGACTAATTCCTTTTGTTCCTTGGGTTGCATTAACTTATGTGCTTTTTTTTTTCTTATGCCAAGAACAGGTACTCAACATGGTTATCAACAGGGCTTTCTACTCGTAAAAGTGGAAGTACAAGCTCCAACACTGGTGGTGAATGGGCTCTTGTTGCAACACCTGAGGATTTCATTTTTGTAAGTTTGTGTGTAATGAAGCATTTTAAATTAATTTTTTTGATGGTGACATTTGGCTTTAGCATGGATACCGCTAGTCTTGCTTAGTGCTTTGAATGTTGAAATTAATTGGACATGATCATTCGTGCAGTTTCCTGGAATACAATGTATTGTAAAGTAAATTTGAAGAATCATATAGTGTATATTTAAAGGTTCATCTCAAGCTAGAAATGAGAAACTCACATGTTTCTATAAACTTGTTTAATATGTGAGAGGTATGATCTGTCAACAATATTTTTTGATTTCAAGAAATGTTTGGGCATTCCCTTATGTTTTGTGGCTTGCCTTTGAAGTTGTTGCACTAACTTACTTAGTTAAGGCATTTTGTTCCTAACCAAGGTCATGATGAAAGTGCATGTCAACCATTAATATCAGGTGCAAAGTAATGCCAAGATGAAAATGCTTGTCAATGATTAATCTTCTTTTTTGAAACATTGCATATATTATTTAAAAGATCAAATTGATATGTTATGCAGCAATAATTACGTGATGTGAACAACATCGAAATAGGGACAATCTTGTACTATAAAGGCCAAAAAGAAAGGATATGAGCTTGTGCACTAAGAGAAAAAGACTCAACAACATTACAAGAAGCACTAAGTTTGACTCTCACAAGCATATGTAACTCCTACTTAAACCTCTTCAAATAATCTAATCTAAAAGAAGAGGGGTCATCTTGAAATGTAAGTTTACATTGATGCTTCCACAATAAGTTAATAACAGTCAACTATACTGAAAACCACATGGATTTTCAATTGTCTAAAACCATCCAATTTCACCCAGAAGAGGCCCTTTCCACGAAAGTGGGGCAGTGGAGAAAAAGTGAAATTCAACTTGAAACAATGCTCAAGTTTCAACACTCTCTAGCAACCCAATCTCTTCAAAAAACATGATTTTCCATGTCATCCTTGCCACGGAAATCACACATGACATTTGTCACACCTACTTTATGAAGCTTACTCTTGACAACAACCTTTGATGGAGTAGAAGCCACCCTTAAGCTTTGTTCTTAAAAGATGAATGTGTTTTCCAAATGGATTGACATTGCCTCAACTAGTGTGCCACCTTTTGTTCAAGCGAGGGACAATTTCAAAAGTTTGCCTTACCAAATGATTTAGATCCTTGGTCACATTGATGTAGAAATGCTTCCTAGTTCACTTGCCTTCCTTTCAAAACAAACCTATTCCACGAAACTACATTTTAAAGAGACACTTTCAAGTATCATGTTATAAAATCCCTCAACAAATTTATTGAACTACTGAGAGTTTGGGCCTAGTTAAGGGCACGCTAGCTGCACTATTGTTGGTGATCATGATTTCATAAGTCCTTCCACAAAATGAGACTTTTCCTTGCCATTATTTTTCCAATGAAGCCAACCAAAAGGCCAATTTGATCATTGGGAGATTAGAATTTCCAAATTAGCCATGATGCCAATCCTAGGCATCTGGAGGTCCTTCAAAGTGCCAAACAAGAAACCCACTCAGAACCTTCCAAGCAACCCACACTGTCTTAAGCAGGGTAGGACCTAAAATCACAAAAGCTTGCACATTACTAGTTATATCACATAGATGAAAATGACCTTTAATCATGAACATGTTGAGCTTAATGAATCAATTGCTGAACTAAATTTTTCCAAGGAGCCTCCCCCACCATCGTTTGTGCTAGCCATTTACCTGCATGAACCACCCCTTTTGCTCTTATGTAGGAACTCCCTGTTGTTGAATTTTCTACAAGAACACAGTAGAATACTATTTTCTGCCAGATAATTACTACCTAATGATTCTTCACACAACATTCTTATGCCATTGGTATCATTGAGCAATTACACTTTAGAAAATATCAACAATAAATGCAGCAGAAATAGTAAAGATTAGAGAAAGACAACCATGCACAATAGAGACAACAATTTTAGCCTGGGAAACCCAACCTTGGGATAAAACCCAAAAACTTTTCTTCTAGGAGAAATGATTTTTCAGTAAGGTTTACAAATCCAATTTGTCTAGAAATATGTGCCAAAATCCAAGTCAAAATACTAGTCAAAACTTGGTTAAATTCCAGCAAGTCAACTATGGTAAAGCCAACCAAAATACACAAAAGTCAACGTTGTTCAAACAGTCAAACTGCGGTTAAACTTCAACCTTGTGTGGTCAATATGTGGTCAACTGTTGTCTGCTCCTATGGTCAAATCCGCACTGCTGTCAACTTTGGTCAATGATCAACTTTAGTCAACTTTCAAATTGATTACTCGGTCAAACTCCAGTTAACTCAGCCTCTTTCTGTCACACATGTGGCTGCTCTAGAAGAGAGAAGATGTTGAATAATTGATGATGAAAATGAAAATAGATGATTGGAGTCCTCGTTATTTTGATTAATAAAAGTATTTATTTGTTGTTCATTTTGTGTTCTCTTTTTAAGTGATCTTAATTGTGGCATAAAATAACAGTTATAAAAGAAATACTGATTCACACCCTATCTCAGTATTTCCAACACTCTATTTTTTTCTTTTTTTAACTCATCTTCAATTTTATGCATCACT
This sequence comes from Pinus albicaulis, assembly GCA_034641835.2. Classification (NCBI taxonomy): domain Eukaryota; kingdom Viridiplantae; phylum Streptophyta; class Pinopsida; order Pinales; family Pinaceae; genus Pinus; species Pinus albicaulis. The sequence goes on from CM076584.1 coordinate 1,155,011,535, forward strand.
CCCATTGTTATATCCTTGATCCATTTATTTGAGAAGAGTTTTTTAAATACTTCCATGTCATGTTTCATTTAGTATCATTATCAAAGATATTCCACCACTTAGAAGCTTCACGTTGAAAATAAAAAAATGCTATAAATGGCATCATCTCACTTTTCTTTATCATTCTCAATCATTCCATGGGATTGGTTTCGTCTTTATCTACATCTATTGTAAATGTAGATATTGCCATCAATTTTTAAGTGATATCTAACCACAACTCTTAAATACAAACCTCAATATGTTATCAGTAAGTATCAAATGTAGTTATTATACTTCGTCCAATATAATCTTCAATACTTCATCTTTCCAATGGCTTTTGGATCATTTCAATTAGACATCTCAACAAAAAATTATGATAAAATATAAATTAACATACCTTATAAAAACCCTGATTTGGATGGTCTTATAGTGACCTTTCCGTTGAAGCTAGTGGTAGCTTCGGAAGGTCTTTTACATAGGCGTGGTGTCTTAGCATATGGGAGACATTATTTACCTCTTCTAGGTGCTTGATTGGTGGAGTAAGTTATTTATGTCTTCTTTCCTAAGTCTAACTAAGGAAAAGTACAATAATTAAAGTCAATTAATTATTGTGTGTTGAAATTCTAGTGATGCAAAGGCTGGAATAGTTTTTCACAACTTGATAACTACTTATATTGATATAAACAGTTACTTCTTTAACCTTTTATCAACAAATAGATATACATGAAAAACTTCAACCAGTGATTCTTCAACAAGAGCAGTAGATAGAGATCACAGTAGACAATGAACAGTAGATAATAAGCAAGAGACAAGAGACACCAAGATTAGGCTCACAGCCAGGGCAAAACCTACTCAGGTGAAAACCCAAAATTCTGTCCTTATGAGAGAGATTCTGTCCATCAATAGTACATCAAAATGTTTCAACAATTCCAAAATGATCAACAATAAGATAACGATCCAAGTCTGCTATGAGAGAGATGTCACTTCTGTCCAACAAGAAAGACTGATTAAGAAGGTCGAATTGTAGCCCTGAAGCTACTGTCAAAGGAGGCCGAAGAAACCACTGTAATTGCCAATGAATAGCCCAGAATATATACCCAAATAGAGCTCGGTCAACTTCGGAAATTAGTCACAATATAGAGTGAGTCCTTCTGCAATTTTTCGGCCACAAGAACATCAACAAAACACAGATAAAACTGATCCCAAGTCACTGTGTCAACGAACCCTTGAAGGAGGACAAACCGCAGTCAAAAGATCCTTGAAAGAGCTTTTTCGCACATATGAGTAAGCCTGTCATGGAAGTCTGAATACCCTTGAATTGCAGACCAAATCGATCATCTTAGTGGTAGATGAAATGATGCCAATGATCACTTATTAATAGACATCGAATGAGGGCTAATTAGCCCTAGTAGGGCTGACATGATGACCTCTTATGGAGCCGACTTGTAGAGGTGATTAAGCCGATTTGTAGAGGTGATTGAGCAGACTTGTAAGTGATTTCTTCTTCATGGTTTTGATGAAAAATGCCGACCATAGCTACCTTATATTTCAACATTGTGGACTATTAAGTTATTTTCTAAGGATGAATAATTTAATTATTTAAGTGACTTAGAAATAATCTCAACTGTTGATCTCCTAGATGTTCTAGAAGGGAGATTATGGTTAGGGATTTGGGCTTAATGAAGATTATAACGGAGGCATAGCGCGGAGGTGAAGACACACAGAACTCAAGTGATGTAATATTCCCTCTTGGAATTCTCCCAAATTATCACCAAGTTTCTTTGAGCTTTAGAGAACCTCTTCAGTTAATCTTCTGTCAAACACATGTGAGTGTACAGCTGTAGGTGTGTTTTATCTTGAGCAAAACACAGTGGCAAGCACATGCAACTAGGCTTTAACCAACAACCCAAAATGCCATTTAACCTTCATAAATAACACCATTCACTGATAAACTTGACATTACTCACAAGCTGGAAATTGTAGACTGCTGTGGATGTGTCTTTATATATCTATTTCCAAACTAAAATATAGTATATACAGATGCAAATGTGCTTCAGACAAATTCCCAAAACAATGGTGAATAACATGAACAGACCCAGAAATGAAGTGCCCCTGATATATATAATTTATTGCAGCATGTTAAGTTGCCTTTCCTCTCAAAAACATAACTCAGGTATAAATTATAAGATCTGATACTATTCAGCCAACTAACAGAGGTAAATAGCAGATATTACAGGCTTAAAGAGGCACAGAGAGACCTGGAACAGATCCACGAATTCACATCAGATTAAATAGATGTATACATGAGCAATATGCTGAATGGCACTCTAGATCGGTTCAGCCTTTTTGACAACAAAATCGGCCTTCAAAATAATGGGTCTGCTACAGCATTATAAGGTCAGGAGTGGACATCTTCCAGCTCCACAATAATTCGGCCTTGACTGGAAGGGATGGCATGAGATCATTCACTCTTGAGAGAGGGAAGATTTGGCCTTTCTCCATACTGATATAAGCCTCTAAATTTTCCCAGAACTGCTGATTACTTCTGCCTGGAGTATTGATCTTAGAATTAGAACTTTGGCTTGGAATGTGTGGCCTAAGGCAGATAGTCTCCCCTTAATTGCAGACTTGAGATAACAATTGTTGGATGTAAAAACTTGGCCCTTTGGTCAGAGAAAATAGCGAAATAATGGACACTATAGATCAGCTTCTGAAAATTAATGAATTTGGCCCTCCTAATCTGAATGAAATTTCTGGGAAGGCTCTGTGGGTATAGCTGTGTGAATTCCCCTGGAAAGATTAATTCGCCCCCTGCTCTGAGACAATTCAGCCTTGCTCAGAATTTGGCCTCTCTGACAGTATGTATTCAGCCCTTTTTGGAGAAAAATAGATCAGCCTATGAAGTATAATGTAGCGCTGAAAAGCTTTGGCCTCTTGTAAGAGAAACCTTGCTTTCCTGCAATAACAAATTTGCTCCACAATGCTGAGGTTCCTCTGGAAACAAACTTAGTTAGATCTTCAGGAATAGCACTGGATAAATAATTCAACTAGGGTGGCAATGATGTCCACCAAAGAAGGAGAGACTAGCTAGGGTGGCAATGAGATCCACTGAAACTAGTCTGAGGATTTCGCTTGAAATCCTACATCTGAAACTCGCTTGAGTTTGTTTTCAATAACAACGAGAGATGATCAACTAGAATGATTAGCAAATGAGTCCACCCTCCTTTTATAACATTTCATTGAGTCTTCTCCAAGCTTCTAGATCCCCTTTTCAATATTATTTTATTGGTTGGGGCCACTTTCCACTAAGTGACTTTTGCCGTCTTTTCTAATAAAATAATAATTGCTGTGCTTTCTAATAAAATAATATTTTCCACCATTTTCTAATAAAATAATATTTGCCCCTTTTTATTAATTATAATTGACCTTTTATATAATATCATCAAAATTGGGAAAATTCCTTAGTAATTTCCGTGCTCACAAAATCAGGGATATTACAAGTGAGCTAGTCATCATGGATATTTTCTCTAGTGTGAGTGGTCCAGTGCACTGGAGCGCAGAGAAGGAGAAGTGCAAGTGGATTGAGGGCGAATCTAGGAGGCCGAGTGGAGGAGTTTGCAAGGCCGAGTTGCTAGAGGGAGATGAATTTGATCTAGAGGAGGCCGAGTTGCCGGAGGGACGAGTTTTCCCTAGTGCGCAGTAGTGGCACACAAGGTGGCCACATGTCAATTTTGTTGGTTGAGTATTTGGGCTGATTTCTTCAGGCCAATTTATTTTGGAGGCTGATTTCCTAGACGCCGAATTCCTTGGGCCAAATTCCTTCCGTGGGAGCTGAGTTACAGGTTCCGGATATTGTGTTTCTCCTTGTATATCTGTGGGTCGAAAAACCTGGATTTTCCAGATTAATAGTGTTGAGAAATCAAGTGAAGTAGGTTTGGGGTTGATTTCTCTATATTGATTTTTACTTGTGAATGTTTGTTGGCTTCTTATTACTTATATTATCTTCTTCATCAAGTAACTATATAAATATTAAATATACAAATCATGAAGATCAGAAAGAAACAAAGAGCACCAGAAATTAGGCTCCAAGGTAGGGCAAAACCCCACAAGGGGGAAACCCAACCAATCCTTCTCTTATAGAATCAGATCAAAATGAGATATCCAAGATCCAAGACGAAGACCAACACTGCCACAAAGACCCCAAGTCAGCTCTCCTACAAGTCACCTCCAACCATGTCAAAGTCACCAAAGTCAATGCTGGTCAACTCTCTGAATTTTGGTCAAATCCTGAAATTTCGGCCTTGTAACGTGTGAATATAATTAGGGAAGCAATCAGTTCATCTTCTCTCTTCTTTGACCTCTTCTCTCCTTTGACTTTGACTGTTTTTCTTCTTATCTTGGCACAAAAGTCGATGGTGAGATCAGTGGATGGATGGATTCCCAAATGGTCGAGTTGACTTGTATTTATACTTGTCTAAGAGGGTCAAATAGCTGCCTCTAAGCTCGACTTGTCCAAGGAGGGCTGACTTGGTCTTGTGTTGACTATTAGACTCAAAATAAAATTGTTTTTCTTTCTTTTACAAAAAGTTCAAATGGGACTTGACTCAATTACAATTCTTTTGACTCATAATAAATGATCTTTGACTCAGTTGAATGAAGAACATGCTTTGACTGAAAATAATAATAAATAATAATAATAAACAATGATAAAAATTCCATTTTATTATGTTGTGAAGACCGACAATAGTTACATTTTCAACAAATGCAACTATTGTTGTGGGTGAATTATTTTTGCAATGTGTGATTGATCTTTGACGCAGGGATTCTGCTAGAAAGCAGATCCTAGCATATAAAACTCATTGCTTCACTCAATATGAAAATGCTCAATTTTCTTTAAATAAAACCATAAAAATATTCAACTGTAAATTCACATGAAGGAGAAAGAGCTATTAAATCGTCTACAGATATAAAAATATAAAAATTCTCTGTCCATATATTACAATGAAGAGCTTCTCAGCTCTTGGCCCTTTACAAAATTTCTCCAATCATTCCTCACATTCTCCTCACTTCCCACTCTCTCTCAGCTTATTTCCCCCTTACACAACTCCCTTATTTATACATAAACATGGATTTAATCCATTCCAAAAATCTCTCCACATAAATCTCAACAAAATCTAATTTAGAGTCATTCTAGGTGTGGACTCAACAAAGTCCCATACATAGAATTCCTACTCCCTAAATTTGCTACCTAATCCTATTTCACACATATCCTTTTAATTATTAAAAGAATATATACAAAATTCCTCACCTTTTCTCTTAATTTATTAAAATAAACAATTTAATTAATAAAATAATTAAAATGTCTCACCACCCTATTACATAATTAAATAATGAAAAATTGATCTTGATGCTCCTGCATCAGACTCCCAAGGTTGAAAATAATCATGATCGCCTGATCATGTGTTTTGAATCTTTGTCTTCCTGGATCCCATATCTTGCGCTGCAATTCTCCATTTGTTGCTGCTTCTGTCTATTGTTCTTCTCCAGGTCTCCACACTCTATGCTACATCGCCCCACTGGTTATGCTTTCACAATCTTCTGCTGTCTTCCTCTTACTACTTTTTCTTTGTTTTACTGCTGCTGGCTTCTTCCAGGATACTTTCATCATTATCCGCCTTATCAGTTCAATTTCTCTGTCCAATAGATTTTCTCCAGCATCTGTAATAAAACCTGTACTCACAAAACAATTATTAAAATAAAAAACATAAGGCCTCAGTGCCTCTTTCTCTTCTGGCAACATTTCAGTATGCTGCTCGGAAATTTCTTCTTCCATCAGCACATCAGTATGCTGATTCAAACCCTCCATGAGACTATTAGCTAGTCCCTCCATATCATCTGTTTCAAGAATGTCTCCCTGTTCTGGTTCACAATAATGAACTTCTTCGAATTGCTGAATCATTTCTACCTTCTTACTCCCTGTTTCCTGCTTATTATTCAGAACAATTTCTTTGCCTTTCTCTTTCAGCAACTCACCTTGAGTATAGATCCTCTGCTTTTCCAACTCTCTTCTCTGAAGATCTAACTTTCTATATAACTTAACAATCTCAATTGGAGTATAACTTGGAAACTTTACACAAATTTCCATACTTTCATTTGCTGCTGACCAATCATCAGATGGCCCTTCTTCCTCTGCCTCAATATTCTGCTGAATATTTCCATGAGACCCCTCTGTCTTCATTTCTTTCTGAGATCTTGCTATCTCAACGTCATTCTGAATAGATTTCAGATTCAACTCTCCATCTTTAACAAACTTCAAAGTTTGTTCAACACCCTGTGATGTACCTGCAATCACACACAAATCATTAGTCTTAAAAACATAAGACCTTGTGGTCTCACTTGATGCTTTAGTCAACATCTCTCCTTGCTGTTCTGAATCCTTCACTTGATTCAGTTCCTCTGTAGGTTTCTCTTCTGTCACATTATCACTTTCAGGAAACAATGAACTACATTCTGGCTCACATATCAAATCTTCCTTTAAACTGAGTAACTCTTCCTTCAACTGAACATTCACTCTATGCTCCCACATCACTTGCAATCTATGCCATGTGACTTTCCTCTTCATACTCCATCCACATCTTTGGTCTACTTTACCTCTCTGTAACATTTCCATCAACAACTCGAGACGGAAATTTATCTCAGCTCTCTCTCTGTCAATCTGCTCTTGACTCATTCTCATGCTATTTGACTTGGCATCTCCCTTCTCATTTCCTCTGCTTTGGTCTTCTTCAGATCTTCGGAAATGACTATCAACAGTCATCTTCCCCTTCTTTGTGAACTGCATCTGTTCATGTATGGACTTCATTTAATCCACTTCTCAGCGATCCTTCACACTCGCCATTCATCAAAATACAACTTCTCCTCCTGCGCTTGGCTTCTCTTGGTTCTCTGTCTTGGAACCGGCAACCCTCTTGCTGCAAACAACACTTTAGTAACTCATGTGTTACAATAACCAATTCTTTGGGTGTTGGGCTCCGCCGATCATGCACCCAATTACATTCAGACTTTGGACCTATCTTACGACTCTTTGACTTCAGACTTACACCAATTTTTCATTTTAGATGAAAATACTCAATCTCAATACAAACTATCCAAACTTTCATTTGACTCTTAACATCTGTTTTCACTTCAATCTTTGTCCAAAATAACTTAACCAAATCTGTGAAGAATCCATATTATGCATAATAAATCTCCTCAAATAAACATGCATATTTCTCTTTATGTCATCCAGGATTAGCACATTTTCATTCATTTTCCATTCAATTTTACCTCAGCATCTGCAACAGTAGTCTTCCCTGCTGCCACTTACCTCACCAATCCTCCCTCTTGACTTGGTCTTTGGCAAGCATTGGTTCTCCATTCTCTGGAACCTCTTTGAGCATCTCTCTGCTCTCTCTAGGCTTCAACTCATATGCACACAACTATCCTTCTTATCCAATCTCCATTGGAATTCTTCAAGGTTCTTCAAGATCTTTGTGTGATCTTGTTCCATCTCTCATCTGCACTGTATCTCTATGTGCTATCATCTTTCAGATTCAAAGTCCGATTTCCTTTTAATTTCTTCATCAAACATGCATTCTCTTTCACAAACTTGATTGTCCATCATCCTTTGCTGCTCACCATACCATTCATATGCTAGAGCTTTCTCGCTTGAAATTTTCTATCATAGATTGTGTATTTTTGAATTTTGGATATACTGGTCTTGAATCTCCATGTTATACCTGTCATTAGTTGGAGTCGCTAATTCTAGCAAAATGACTTCATATTAAGGTCGTGAATCTCAATATGTATACAAACTTTCAAGACATATTCCCTTCAAAACAAAGATTTTCAGATTTAATGCTTTAAAGCCCTCGAGCAGCAGAAAGCCGGGCAAGGCAATGATCTCCAACATATTTTCAACAGGAGGACTTTATTTATTTAGATCCACCACTCTTCGAAAAACAAATTATGCTTCCCCGCTTCAACGGAAATACTTTCAGACTTGGTTATATGAAGTCCGTGGAGGGCAAAGAATCCTGAGCAAGACACCTTTCTCAAACCGATTTTCTACATAATCAATTTATCTATCCGAATCCACCATCACGAACCGATGTGGAAACATGCAAATCGCTGACAAGGGCTATCGAACTTTGAAACCAAGCAGTAATCGAATCCCTGGCCAGAAATTAACGCAACACATGGAACATGAAACCCTTGATTTTGTTATGAGGTGCTTTTACCGCGTCTTTCATTCAAAGACGTTAAAAATTGTAGTCAATAAAACCCCTGTGAGCATCAATCTTGTGACGTACCTTTAACGACCGGAGAGGATTTCAGCGGAAACAATGATCCGTCGTGGTGGTCATCATAATGATAGCAATCATCTGGAAGAATGACATCCAGAGACAACAAATGCTCCTCGCTACATTCTTCATTGTCTGAATAGGCTTCAAAATCCAAAACATCACTGCATTTCTTAGATCTTCTTACATGTACTTCTCTAAAATATGAAATATTAGAACTTGAATACCCTCATGGGCTATCCAAAAAATACCCTCATAACATGAATTATATTTACTCTACGTAAACTTCAACTCACACAAAATTGTATGAGTCCTCAAGACCATTTCGACACTTAACACAACAACAGTGTTTCAAAACCATGTCATATTCCCAACTTACGTTCCTCTTTGACACATCGACTTTTAACCATATCTAGATTGGTTTCCTGCAATGTTATCGGCCCTCAAGGAGCATGATTCTATACATAGGAGTTTTACCTTCCAGCATTGGTGGTCGATATGCAAAATCTCATTCACAGAGAGTTGCTGCAACGTTCAACGTGAGGTCACTCAACAATTTCGATGCCGCTTTCACTTGAGGCAACTGGTCACAATCCACCCCACAAGAATGTAGCAACCAGTCTCTGCTTGTGGAGTCACAACTCCCTGTTGGGTTTCCCAGCCGTGGCTCTGTATGCATTGCCCACCAGGTTTACAATCGATGGTAAATCAAGCAAACATACCAGTCGATATAATTCCAATTCCATTTCAACGTTCACGCAATCAATTTAATTTCGCTCGATGCTGAAAGGAATTATCAACTCTGCGGATGTGTATGACTGGAACTGCATTCAAGATCTATCTCACCTCTGCTGGGAGCTCATCGGTGAAGCAGTTCACGAATTTCAGACCCACAAACTTGACACTTGCAAATTTCTGACAAATTACCTTATCGATCATTGTTATACATACAACAATGTCAAAATCGTTGTAACACCAAGTATGGAATCCATTTTTTTTTTAAAACACAAACAAAAATCAACTCAATTCATTTATGATTGAATCTGCTGCCTATAAACCGACACGGCTATGAGCCATACGTAGCCAAGCAATAAGTAGTCACCGCAATTGTAAACGCAGTTGAGACGTTATGCAGTAAAACAAAAACGTAACCATTGCTTTAGCTGGATGCTAACATAAAAAACACGATGACTGTAATTGAAATTTCGATACAAACAGAATCGTTTGTTCTGCATTTCTGGAAACGTTCATTGCGGCACCATTGCACTCAATTCACTTAACGCTTGTCAATTTATCCATTCTCACTTTAATGCCGTCCTTCCTTCAAATCACAGCTCGATTTTCTGGCACATTGCCCAACTCGACTTCACCAATGATGTAAACTCTAGGTTCTTCTTGCAATTTTCATGTTAATATACTTGCAGATTCAAAACAGGCATCTTTTAGCTCTGATACCAAATGATGTAGGGATTTTGCTAGAAAGCAGATCCTAGCATATAAAACTCATTGCTTCACTCAATATGAAAATGCTCAATTTTTCTTTAAATAAAACCATAAAAATATTCAACTGTAAATTCACGTGAAGGAGAAAGAGCTATTAAATCGTCTACAGATATAAAAATATAAAAATTATCTATCCATATATTACAATGAAGAGCTTTCTCAGCTCTTGGCCCTTTACAAAAGTTCTCCAATCATTCCTCACATTCTCCTCACTTCCCACTCTCTCTCAGCTTGTTCCCCCATTACACAACTCCCTTATTTATACATAAGCATGGATTTAATCCATTCCAAAAATCTCTCCACATAAATCTCAACAAATTTAATTTAGAGTCATTCTAGGTGTGGACTCAACAAAGTCCCGTACATAGAATTCCTACTCCCTAAATTTGCTACCTAATCCTATTTCACTGATATTTTTTTAATTATTAAAAGAATATATACAAAATTCCTCACCTTTTCTCTTAATTTATTAAAATAAACAATTTAATTAACAAAATAATTAAAATGTCTCACCCCCTATTACATAATTAAATAATGAAAAATTGAGCTTGATGCTCCTGCATCAATCTTCTCTGATTTAAATTCCGTTGCATATATTTATTTCTAGAAGTTAGTTAAAAATACTATTGATTTTATTTTTCGGTAATTCAATGTTTATTTGAGTAAATAAATAAATCGCTGGGAATAAAATAAATTGCCATGAATAAATCTGGCTGGTCTTCGAAATTTAACACTTTCTCTTGATGTATCTCTAAAATTTTGCCCCGTCCGAGCTTGAAATTTCTTCCTTTAGTACTTTGATGTGCCTTCTCTATAGTTCCACAGGTCTAACCAAAATTTAACATGTCCAATGAGAGTTATTGTAACTTCGCCAAAAGTGCTGATTTTGGTCTATTGGAGAGAGTGCACTAGTATGAAATGCCATGTATCCAATTTTTCTAATATTATTTTGAATTTTTACTGGATATGGTGTTGTCCTTCCTTCCATTGACACTGGTGGCACTCAATTCAGATAGCTAGTTGATGCAGGAGCATCTGGACTTAGCCAGCAATGTGATTTTATGTTCACATGTTGTGGCTAATTCAAGAGGAATAAACATTAGCATTAATATTTTATTATTTATTTATTTATGAGAGTAGTTAGTTGTTTTGTATTTTTTTAATTAATTAGGAATAAAATTAGAAATTGGTTTCTTTCCCTGCGTGGAAATAGAGCCAAGAAGGGATAAGCACTTAAAAATAGGAAGGCATTGATTTGTTGGAGTAGTTCGAGAAGAAATCTATTCTAAGAAGAACAATTTCACATTTAAGTATAAATAATAGGGAAATAGAGAGGAAAAACCAAGAGCGTAGAGAAGAACAATGATAGTGTGATGAATGCCAAAAGAGCAAAGGGCAGCCAATGTAATATTCAGCCCTACGAATTTGACACAATGATTTTATGGTAGTTAGGATATCATTCCATACATTCAGTTGTTGTTCCATGTTTTATCTATTTATTTGACTCTACGTTTCATCATTCATATATGCGTAGACAAGTGTGTGCATTTGCAGGAGCAGGTGTGCGACGGAAACCAATGTCGATTGGTAAGATCGATCCCAGACATCCTCGGAATGTGTAGTTTGAAATCTTGCAAGCTCGAAGGTGAATGTTGAGACCGCATCATGGTGATATGAACTGGAACGTAAATGGGAGTGTGGATGTGGCAGAATGTTGAACGCAAGCATTAGAGACTGCTTGGAATAATACTGTAAAGGCTAATTGGGAAACGAGAATCTATATTACACTCCAACTAGTGTCAACGTTGCAAAGCATTGCTGTAGAAACCGCATTATGTATTATGTGATTTATGATTGTATAACAGGGGTGACAAACTCATAATTGCGTTAGCAGTAATGCAAGGGCATGCCAAGACGACATCCGCTCCCTTATGCCAACGCTATCTGTCCAGTGATAGTTCTATTACCTATTGTGCTGATGTTTGCATGAGAATGCCCATCTACATTGATTAAGTATTAGTTTAATAATACAAACCGAAAATTTGAGTTACAGACCTCGAATTATATAGATTGCAGTCTCTACAGTTTGTATTGTTTTCAGAGTTAAAAGTTGCGTATTGAAAAGGAAAATAACAGATGTATAAAATTTTTATGGAACAAATGTAGAGGGTATAAACTCCATCTCTGTGGAGAGTTCGATGTTTTGTCTTTTTTGAATAACACAATTTGCCGCTCCATTGAATATTTAACGTGCATATTTTTTCACTGCATCAAATTTTCGTATCAGAGCCTTAAGTTTGTTCTTGAGAATTGCAGAGAATGCTGCCCAGAAGGGGAGCTGGAATAGGTAGAGGGAGACCTATAGCAAATGCAGTTCTGCTAGAGGAAATCCGACACCTGCGTACAAGGATGGTGACAATAGAAACTACTCAGAGGAGGGCGATAGATGATGGAATTGCTAGTGCAGATGAAGAAGAAACCACCGAAGAAGAAATAGAGGAAGAAAGTGAGGCAACTAAAGTTATCAAGATGCTAGCAAAGGCTAGTGGTAGACCAAAGGTAGAAGTACCTTTATTTGATGGAAACCTTAGTGTGGAAGTACTAATGGACTGGATCAGTTCATTAGAGAAATACTTCGACTACGAAGAAGTCGATGACAAGAAGAAAGTGAAGTTTGTAGCCACGAGATTGAAGGGTCACGCAGCCATGTAGTGGGATGAACTACAATTGTCTAGAGAAAGAAAAGGGAAAACGAAAATCCGGCAATGGGATAAGATGGTGAGTAAACTGAAAGGTAAGTTCATGCCGAAAGATTATCAATTAAATCTTTTTAGACAATTGCAAAACTTAAAACAGAAATGAATGACTATCAAAGAATATATTGAAGAATTTTATAAGCTGAGTATTAGAGCGGGACATGTTGAAGATGACATAGAAAAGGTAGCTAGATATATAAATGGCTTAAGATATGAAATACAGGATGAAATCAGCTTATTAAATTTGAAGACGATTGAGGATACCTATCAAGCAGCTTTGAGGGCAGAGGAGAAAATGTTGCGCAAACAAAATCAGAGGAATAGAGGCAAGAGTTCGGCAAGAGGAAGAGGAACATTTAAGTCTAGATTTCAACACTCCTAGAATGAAGCAGGGAGTTCGAGTAATAGATCACCAGAGAGAGGAGACTCTGGACGCGGAAGGTTTGTGCCCAGAGGTAGAGGCCGAGGAAGAGATATTCGGTGCTTTACATGTGGTGAGTGGGGACATGGGTCATGGGATTGTCCTCACAATAGATCAACAACCCAACGAAATGTGAATGTTGCTGAAACAAAAGAAGAAATTCCTCAGACTGCAGCCAAAGAGGAACCACTTGAAGTCGGAGAATCCTTGTTGTTGAAGAGGATATTGCTTAAAGAAGCTAAGGAAGCCGGAGAACCAACTCAAAGAAAGAATTTGTTCTGAACTATATGTAAGTCAAAAGGTAAGTGTTGCAAATTTGTAGTTGATAGTGGAAGTACTGATAACCTTGTTTCTATAGAAATGGTGGACAAATTGAAGTTAGAGAAAATAGTACACCCCACTCCTTATAAAGTATCATGGCTCCAAAAAGGCCATCAAATTATTGTAACTGAACAATGTAAGGTCTAAATCCAGATTGGTACTTACAAGGATGTTATTTTATGTGATGTAATGCCAATGGATGTATGTCACATATTGTTGGGAAGACCTTGGCAGTTTGATCGGAAAGCCATACATGATGGCAAAAGAAACACTTAATACTCTCGAGAAAGATGGGAACAAGCATACACTGCTGCCATTGAAAGCTGAAGCTGACGACGAAACGCCTGGAAACAACGTTATGTTGATGAGTGGTAAAGCCCTGTTGCAAGAAGTCGAGAAAGGCGAGGAGATGCATTTTGCTATTGTAGGGAGACCCAAGGTAATTTTAACTTCTACAAATTTAAAAGATTTACCTGAAGAAATTCGGAATCTGTTGAATGATTTTGTTGATATTATTGTTGATGAGTTGCCAAATGCGTTACCGCCAATCAGGAGTATTAGTCACCACATTGATCTAGTCCCTGGAGCAAGTTTGCCGAATAAAGCAGCATACAGGTTAACGCTGCAGGAAAATGCTGAAGTTGGAAGACAAGTGCAAGAGTTAATGGATAAAGGTTTAATCAGAGAAAGTCTCAGCCCATGTGCTGTACCAACAGTACTCAGTCCAAAGAAAGGGGGTGAATGGCGCATGTGCATAGATTCTAGAGCCATAAATAAAATCACCATCAGGTATCGTTTTTCTTTACCATGGATTTATGATTTAATGGATTGTTTGAGTTGGTCGACATATTTTTCTAAGATAGATTTGAAGAGTGGATATCATCAGATAAGAATTCGAGAGGGGATGAGTGGAAAACTGCATTCAAAACAAACAGTGGTTTGTATGAATGGTTAGTAATGCCTTTTGGGCTTACTTATGCACCTAGTACCTTCATGAGGTTGATGAATGAAGTTTTGAAGGAATATGCAGGTAAGTTTGTAATTGTTTATCTTGATGATATTCTCATTTTCAATCGAAGTAAAGAGGAGCATCTGGAACACCTTAAATTAGTTCTAAAAACTTTGCAAAAAGAAAAACTGCTAATAAATTTGAAGAAGTGCAGCTTTATGAAGGAAGAACTAATTTATTTGGGATTTGTAGTCTCTAAGGAAGGGTTGAAAATGGATCCGAAAAAATCCAAGCAATCGTGAATTGGCCAACTCCTAGAAGCATATTTGAGGTAAGAAGCTTCCATGGTCTTGCAAGTTTCTACAGAAAATTTATCCGAAGCTTTAGTCAGATTTGTGCACCCATTATTGAAACAATCAGAGAAACTAATCAGCCATTCAAGTGGACAGAAGCAACGGATCGAAACTTTAAATTGCTGAAGAAACAAATTACGAAAAACTAGTTTTAGCTTTACCAAATTTTGAAAAAGTTTTTCAAGTTGAAACTGATGCTAGTGGAATTTCGATAGGAGCAGTTTTAAGTCAAGAGCAGAAACCAATAGCATACTTCAGTGAAAAATTGAACAAAGCAAAGAAGAAATATTCATCTTATGACAAAGAGTTTTATGCTGTTGTACAGGATTTAAAAAAATGGAGACATTATTTGTTGCCAAAAGAGTTTGTGTTATATTTTGATAATCATGCATTACAATTCATAAACAACCAACCAAAATTGAATCAGAAACATGCCAAATGGGTAGAATATCTGCAGAGTTTCACTTTTGTAATCAAGCATACGAGTGGTAAATTGAAGAAAGTTGCTGATGCTTTGAGTAGAGTGAACTAAATTATGCAGGAATTACAAGTTGGTGTTGTAGGATTTGAGGAAATGGTTGACATGTATAAAGATGATGCAGAGTTTAAAGAAATTTTTTCAGCTGTAAAAAATCCAGCAGTTCATAACAGAAGCCAGTGGTTGGATCATCTTATCCAAGGAGGATTGCTATTCAAAAGTAATAAATTATGTATTCCCAAATGTTCTATGAGAGAAAACATAATTAAGGAGAAACATAGTGGAGGCCTATCTGGACATTTTGGATAGGACAATACCTTTGCTTAGGTAAATACTTTTTATTACTAGCCAAAGATGCAAACTGATGTTAAAAGGTTTGTGGAAAAATGCAGGATTTGTCAGCATGTTAAGGGGAAAAGTCAGAATACAGGATTATATCAGCCATTACCAATACTCGACCGACCATGGGATGCAGTTAGTATGGAATTTGTTTTGGGTTTGCGAAAAACTCAAAGGGGAAATGACTCCATTTATGTTGCTGTGGATAGATTTTCTAAAATGGCTCATTTTATTGCATGCAAGAAAACAAGTGATGCAACACATATTGCTAATCTGTTTTTTCAGAAGTCGTAAGATTACATGAATTACCTATAAGTATTGTGTCTGACAGGGATACCAAGTTTGTGGTACATTTCTGGAGAACTCTGTGGAAGAAACTGGGTACCAACCTTAGTTTCAGTTCAGCAGATCATCCTCAAACAGATGGATAGATCGAGGTAGTGAATAGAAGTTTGGGAAACATCTTGAGAAGCTTGGTATATAAAAATCCTAAACAGTGAGATTTAGCCCTTGCTCAGGCTAAGTTTGCTTATAATGGTACTCCAAATCAAAGTACTAGTATGAGTCCATTCCAAATTGTTTTTGGAATGCATCCAAGAGGTGTGTATGAACTCAGAGACCTGGGAAAACAAGAGGTAAGGAGCGCAAAGGCTGAAGAGTTTGCAGAACAGATGCAGAAACTACAGGAAGATGTCAAAAACAGATTGCAGGAAAGAAGTAGCAAATACAAGCAAAGAGCGGATATGTGGAGGCGAGAAAATGAATTCCAAGTGGGTGACTTTGTCATGGTATATCTAAGAAAAGAAAGATTTCCTGTTAAAACTTATAACAAATTAAAAATGAAGAAGATAGGGCCATGTAAAATTGTAAGGAAATTTTCTTCAAATGCATATGAAATTGAATTGCCAACAGGAATTGGAAGATCGCCAATCTTCAATGTTGCAGATTTGTATCTATACCAAGAACCAGAGGAAGAACCACCAGTGGACTCTACAGCAGACGAAAACCCGACAGTAAATTGGGAAGAGCAGATGCCAAAAACATGAAAGAAGGAAGTCGAAGCCATTTTGGAGAAAAGAGTATCAAAGGAAAGCAGGGGACAGACCTATTATCAGTATTTAGCAGTGTGGAAAAAATCCCGATTTTATCCCGACTTTTTAAAAAAATCCCGATTTTTTGCAGGCGCCGATAAAATCCCCCGATTTTTTCCCAATTTTTTGAAAGTTGAAAAAGTCGGGATTTAATCGTTATAATCCCGACTTTTTGCCGACTTTTCCAAAAAATCGTGAGGGAGGTAATTTTTTTAATAATTTTTATTTATTTTTTTGAAAAAATCGGGATTTTTTCCAAAAAGTCGGGATTTTTTCAAAATATGAATATTTTTGTATTTTTTTAGTTTTGCCGATTTTTTGCCGATTTTTTCGAAAAAATCCCGACTTTGCCCATTTAATCCCGACTTGAAGCCCTGCCGATTTAATCCCGACTCCGACTTTTTCCACATTGGTATTTAGTCAAATGGAAAAGACAACCGGTGGAAGACGCTAGTTGGATGACTGCAACATAGCTACAAAAGTTTGGAGTAAATCCTGAAGCATTGAAAGATCAATTCTCTTTTTCTTCCCCGGGAGTCTGATGCAGGAGCATCTGGACTTAGCCAACAATGTGATTTTATGTTCACATGTTGTGGCTAATTCAAGAGGAATAAACATAGCATTAATATTTTATTATTTATGTATTTATGAGAGTAGTTAGTTGTTTTCTATTTTTTTAATTAATTAGGAATAAAATTAGAAATTGGTTTCTTTCCCTGAGTGGAAATAGAGCCAAGTAGGGATAAGCACTTAAAAATAGGGAGGCATTGATTTGTTGGAGTAGTTCGAGAAGAAATCTATTCTAAGAAGAACAGTTTCACATTCAAGTATAAATAATAGGGAAATAGAGAGGAAAAACCAAGAGCGTAGAGAAGAACAGTGATAGTGTGATGAATGCCGAAAGAGCAAAGGGCAGCCAATGTAATATTCAGCCCTGCGAATTTGACACAGTGATTTTATGGTAGTTAGGATATCATTCCATACATTCAGTTGTTGTTCCATGTTTTATCTATTTATTTGACTCTACGTTTCATCAGTCATATATGCGTAGACAAGTGTGTGCATTTGCAGGAGCAGGTGTGCGACGGAAACCAATGTCAATTGGTAAGATCGATCCAAGAAATCCTTGGAATGTGTAGTTTGAAATGTTGCAAGCTCGAAGGTGAACACTGAGACCGCGTCATGGTGATATGAACTGGAATGCAAATGGGAGTGTGGAGGCGGCGGAATGTTGAACGCAAGCATTAGAGATTACTTGGAATAATACTGTAAAGGCCAATTGGGAAACGGGAATCTGTATTACACTCCAACCGGTGTCAACGTTGCAGAGCGTTGCTATAGAAACCGCATTATGTATTATGTGATTTATGATTGTATAACAGGGGTGACAAACTCATAATTGCATTAGCAGTAACGCAAGGGCATGCCAAGACGGCATCCGCTCCCTTATGCCAACGCTATCTGTCCAATGATAGTTCTATTACCTATCGTGCTGATGTTTGCATCGGAATGCCCATATACATTGATTAAGTATTAGTTTAATAATGCAAACCGAAAATCCGAGTTACAGACCTCGAATTATATAGATTGCAGTCTGTACAGTTTGTATTGTTTTCAGAGTTAAAGGTTGCGCATTGAAAAGGAAAATAACAGACGTATAAAATTTTTATGGAACAAATGTAGAGGGTATAAACTCCATCTCTGTGGAGAGTTTGATGTTTTGTCTTTTTTGAATAACACAATTTGCTGCTCCATTGAATATTTAATGTGCGCATTTGTTCATTGCATCACTAGTGGATTGTACTAACCTTGTGATAAGACTATGGTATTACAACAACTTGATGTTATGCATATTAATGAAGTTTTCAGCTGTCCAATACTTGTGTACATTGCAGATTTGATTTTAGCCATTTATATTTTTCATGGTTTGTAATATATGTGTGTGTGTTTTGGTGATTTGACGTAAGTAAAGGGAAATTATGTTATTTTCTTTAACATTGTAATTGAAGAAAATGAGGGCTGTTTTACTGTTCTAAGAAAGAGTTCTGAGATCTGGTTTGTGCATGCTAATTTTTCCCTAGAGGGCTGAAACTTATTAGAACAATCTGGTATCTTTTCTTATTGGATTGCCTAGAAGTTTGGGTTGTTAAGGATTGAAATATTGTCCATTTTTACAGCTGTATTGCATTATATTTCATAACAGCTGTAAGGATGAAAATTCACAGGGTAAAGATTCAGGAAACCTCTAGGATAGAGTTGAAATTTCTGAATTACATAGGTCAAATTTTCAGTTCTGAAATTTCAGCATGGTATTGGAATAAGATTTCAGAATTTTCCACATGATCTCTGCATAGGAGGATGTGTGCTCTTAGTGATTGCAATGATGCTCGCAGTTTTTTTTAATCAAATCTGGTCTTCTCGGACATCAATAGACATTGTGCACTAAACTTGAGGATGGAATTAGTCTGTCTAGTAAGTAATCCAGCTCTTGGAAAAACATTAGCTGCAAGATCACAGTAGAATACAGCGAAACCCATTCAAAGAGCCTGATGCAATTTGCAGCTGAAAATGAGTTTTTATTTTTATTTTTTATGAAGGACAAGCTTGCTGGAGTCTATAAAATGGTGTGCATCACTCTGGGTTGATGGATTGATATGTTTGCTAGCTGGAAAAGTCTTGGAGAGATCTGATGTGGAATAGACAATAGAAAACAATAAAAACGTTCACTTACAGCCAAGAGAGTTAAAGAGAATTGCCAGGGGTGAATAGAAGATAATGAATGAAACAATTTTCCATCTAGAGGTATTTGCTATTTATAAATGAAATGCGGAGCTATCTTAGCATTCAAGCCTTCCATTGTACGATCATCATTCGATTTTCTATATATATATATATATATATATATATAATCTGTTAAAACAGAGTTAAAATGTTTTCTATTTCACTGACCTAAATCATGGTGTCTCTATTGTGCATGCTTTTCTTCTACTGTTCTTTATTGTTCCACTACATTGTTGATGTTTATTGTTCTCTCTACATAATTGCCAATGATGATATGAAGTTATGTATTATGTAAATGATTTAAAAGTTTGAAAATGCAGTTATCTACAACAGAGAACAATCTAGCCCTAAAAAAAATAACATCCCAAAACCCTCAAGGCCTGTTTCTTGTTTCCTTCACGTTCCTTGTTTTGTTTCCCAGTTCCCTTTTGTGGTCTCATACCATCTATCAAGTTTTATCTAGTTGGTAGTTTGTCAAGTTTCATACATTGCTGCGGTGCATGTTTTGAAAATCTTTGCCCCTGTGAAGGTCTCTGGGTAAAATGATAAAATGAAGGTAGTTTATTTTAATACCATAGAGTGGGCATCCATAAGATGCCAGGATAAGGAAAACCTAAGCTTTGATTCTCTCAACAGAATCAGATTGCCGGCAGACCAGAACAGATCTGTCAGGAAATTTTTATGGAGAGAATTTTCTTTGTGCCATATCTTTACTGATCTGTCATGACAACAGCTTAAAATAATTTACAACCTAGTTTCCTAAGGTTTTATTGGCACATGTAACTATTGCAGCTGTCTAACTGAACTAAATCAAGGGCTTTTACTAATGCTTGAAGTGTCCTTTCAGAAACTATTTCATACTTCACAGTAGTATGCATGACAGGCTTAAACTAATCCTAAACAAGGTTAGGTGTAAGCTTGTAAGAAGAAGTGAATGGGGACAAAACTATATCAAGTACCTGATCAAATCTCATAAGTGTTATAAAGCCATTTGATGCCAAATTAGATACATCACTAAATAGCACTATAAGTTGTTCCCCTGACTTTGAGACAGAGACTTGGGAAATATGTAGATGATATGTATGGTCAAGTCTGCAAAAGTGCTGTATAGGCCGTTAATCATTTTGTTTTATCTTTATTGCATTTCATCAGTAGAGTTGGGAAATAGGTAAATGATCTGTATGGTTAAGTCTGCAAAAGTGCTGTATAGGTGTTAATCAGTTTGTTTTATCTTTATTGCATTTCACGAGTTACAATTATGGTCAGATATATCTAGTGATAGTTAGGCTTGAGGGAGATCCAGCTAATTTAAGAAATGTTTTAGCTAGGGAGAAACAAACAGGTATATATGGAAGGAGAATATTGAGGATTATTTCAAGCATGGTGTGCAGCTTTGTTCAGGTTGAAAAGTTCACGTCTCACATTTCCCATTTTATTTCAGGGAACTAGTGTTATCTTGTGTAATTCTGACCATTGTTTTCTCAAATTTTTGTTCATGTTGGACATCAGGTTTTAGCATAAATAATGCAGCACAGATTTCCCACTATCTCCAATCTACATATAATTGTTTTGATCACACTAAACGTAGTCTTTTATTGACAAGGTTTATAAGTCTTGCTACTGCATGTCAAGATTTTAACATATGAACGTGTTTTCTTGCAGCTGAGACGTGATGTAGACCTCCTTGTGAAAGAAATTAATGGTCCTTACCTGGAGCATGTAATCAGTTTGCTTGTGTCTTGTCCAAATGAAGTTCTTGCTCTAGTAAAACAAAGTGTTCTCCATACCTCACAAGCATTATTAGATTCTGTGCCTATAATAATGGATGTCATGATTGAAGCAGTGGTGGAAAAGTCTGTTGAGGTTTGTGTTAGTTTACTCTGAACTTTTCTTCTTTATATGCTGCATGAGAAAAGGATTGGATGTTTGTTCTAAGTGAATAAGGATATATTGTTTTAATCTCAGCTAAGTTTTTTGACGTTTGCAAGATATATATATATATATATATAGTAGATAGAATTTGGTTTTGAAATTTAGATTGTGAGCTGATTTACTTTGGACTCACTCATCAACTTGATTTGCATAATGTTTTATAGAAATAACAACAGTTAATAAACAAGTTTCTGATAATATATATGCTGTCTTATCTTATCGTTTAAACCATTTAATGATTTGGGCTCGAGATTACTTGTTTTCTCCTTTTTAGGAATTTTTTGTGTACCACCAGGGTTGTTCTTGATCTTCCTCAACTACTCTCAGTGCAGTTGGAGTTCCCAAGTACATGAATACCATGTCTAGAGAATACCATGTAAAGAGAAGAGAATATGGAGGAACATAACTAATTTCAAAAGTTGAGTGCAGATAGCCATATCCTGGTTTTAAGAAACAGAGAGGTATTCAAAGAAATGATAGTTTGAATGATAAAGTCAACGAGATTTTATTTTTGGCCTGCATGCAAATATCAAATTCATGACAAGAAGAAATCCGTGGCATAATTTGTTAAAGAGCACTATTTAAAATTCACTCCATAGAACCAGGGTTGTTATGATCTTCCTCAACTACTCTCAATGCAGTTGGAGTTCCCAAGTACATGAATACCATGTCTAGAGAAGACCATGTAAAGAGAAGAGAATATGGAGGAACATACCTAATTTCAAAAGTTGGGTGCAGATAAACATATCCTGATTTTAAGAAACAGAGAGGTATTCAAAGAAATGATAGTTTGAATGATAAAGTCAATGAGATTTTATTTTTGGCCTGTGTGCAAATATCAAATTCATGGCAAGAAGAAATCCGTGGCATAATTTGTTAAAGAGCACTATTTCAAATTCACTCCATAGAACCTGCAATAAACCTAGATAAAAGATCAACATGTCCATCAGGTGACGGGAACATCCAAATTAGCTAGGCCACCAAATCCCAACCATCCCAATGCCCCTCAAATTGCCACACATGAAAAGCTTCCTAAGCAGGGAAGAACCTGCAATCATGTGAATTTAAAATACCGCATTTTAACAAATTGTGTGCAAATATTTCTTCTTGTCATAAGTTTGAAATTCACACACATGCCAAAAAATATAATCCCTTTGCCCTTTTCATTCAAACTATTAGTTTTTGAATGAGAATTCCAATTATGTTACACAAGTGTGGGGTGAGGAACCTTGTGGTGCATTCCTTGCAGAGTTGCTAGTCCATTTGGAAATCAGACCCTTATTTTAAACACAAGGTTTTTGTTAAATTTCTAATACTAGTTGTCTCCTCGTGGGGCAATGGAGTGGTTGGCACAATGGATGTTATCCCCTACACCCGATTTCAAATCCCACAGGGGGGCGTCTTTGGCCTACTGTGATAAGGCTCAAAGAGTAGGCTCTGCGACCCTCATGGAGTCTCGGCTCTTGCTAAGTCATAAAACTCTGGTATATCTGGCTTACAGGCTGTTGGATATACTCTTGGTGCTATAGTGGAAGCCACTAGGTTTGATCTTGGCCCTCGCCCAGATTACTCCAATGAATCACTGATTCACCATCGTTTTTTTTTCTGCTACCAGTCTAGATTTATTTATACCTCAACAATTTTTATTCCTAGAAAATTATTAAATAAAATTTTGAATTTCTATGAAAATAAAATCACTAATATTCAACTTTTGAAATAAAATATTTGCACCGGAAAAATAAATCAGAGAGATCAATCACATCACAACAGTAAGTATGCACCCATAACAATTTTCGTTTATTTAAAATCCTTTGGAAAATCTGGGTCTAGACTCACAGAGAAAAAGTACATAGAAAAATGCATAGTTGGAACTTGTAACTCAGCCACCTCTAGGAAACTTAGTCCAAGTAATTCAGCCCACAAAAGAAAATCGACCTCCTAAAGAATTTGGCCTTGGAGAAACTTGGTCTCCACTACCAGCAAATCGGCCTCTGCTTTCCTCCTCGTACGACCCCTGTGCATTCGAGAAAAATCTGCCCACTAGATAAATCAACGTCTCCACAACTTGAGCTCCTCTACACTTTACCCACTTGGCCTATCAATTTCTCGAACTCAGCCTTCTGAGAATACCCCCAAAAGTCCTTGCACTCTTCCTCCCTTCTTTGAAGTCTAACTGAGCCTTTTGCTCTAGAGAAAATTGCTTCCTCCACTTGTATGTCTTCACCTCTCCCTTAGGCTTATTTTATAACTTCATTAAGCCAAATCCCTAACCCTAATCTTCTAAGTGATTGACGGTCGAGATTAGGTATCGCCTCACTTGTGAACAACAATTGAGATCATATTTATGTCACTTAAATAATTAAATTATTTATCCTAAGTACTTTGGCTTAATAGTCCACAATAATTAATTGACTTACTCCACCATGTTGGAAATTCACTGAATTTCTAATCATGGTAATTACTTGTGACTATTTATATATGTTTTCGTATAACATTAAACATTTACTTTATCCATTCGGTCATCAAGCAATTATACAAATAGATTGCTCAAAAAGACGAGACCATAAATTAGGCTAGAGGCCAGGGAAAGACCCACAAGGGGAAAACCCATCAATGCTTTCCTTATAGATTCTTTATCAACAAGAGAAATCCAAGTCAAACTAATCAGTGATCCAAGCGCCAAGTCAACCCTCCAAGCTCTGCCATGATTTGTCAAATCAATCTGTTTATACATGCCTGCCACGTCACAGAGATATAGGTTCCATAGAAAGCTTGCTTCATTATACGTAACGGTGCCACAAAAGCTCGCATCAGCACAAAGAAATATACCACAAGAGCTCGTGTTATACCTAATTATCTTCCTTATTTAGATGTATCACTGTGTTGGATCCCTGTTCTTAACGGGGCGACAACGCCGCCCGTTGTTTGATCGCCGTCAGGGGGGTCCAGGGGGAGGGGTCGGGGGGGGGGACGACGCCATTTTGGAGTCCCCCACTAGCAGGGGTTTCGGGGGCAACACCCCCAAAGCTAAAAACATATGTAAAATTGCCTTGTAAAATATTGTACTTTCATAGTCAATCTAGGCCGATCATTAAGCGGATGATCTAACGGTAGATGTTATGTTTTAATTTAGGGTTTTTTGCCCTAGAATGCAACCCCTATATTGTATGAGGGAATTGTATTTGCGACTGTGTATCGTGTCTATATTCTGTGCGAGAAATAGAAAGGGGGACTGTGTGAGAGAGAAGAGGATATAACAACGGATCCGCTGTAGGTTGTGTCTCTTCATTTTGTTGGATAATATAAAGGAAGGATTGGCTGTTTTTGTGGACGTAGCCCAAGTTGGGTGAACCACATATATCTGTGTCTCTCTTGTTTATATGTTTTATGTGTTTGTGTTTTTGCATATTTTATGTGTTCCATTGCTCTGTAATATATAATTTTCAAACAAATGGTATCAAAGCCAAAGGTCTATTTCGCTGATAAACTAGCAAGAAAGAAGGGTTCCTAGTTCGAGTGGGAGCAATGACAGAAGATGGTAGGTTTAGGGTCAAGAAATTTAACAGCCAAAACTACTTGCTGTGGAAGATGCAGATGGAAGATTATCTGTATCAGAAAGATCTGTATCTACCATTGAGCGGAAAAACAAAGAAGTCGTCGAGTATGACAGACGTAGAATGGGAGATTCTCGATAAAAAGGCACTTGGAACAATATGGTTGTGCCTCACGACATCGGTAGCCTTCAATATTTCGAAGGAAACAACAACAAAAGGCTTAATTACGGCATTGGTGAAACTGTATGAAAAACCCTCGATCCCAAATAAGGTATTTCTTATGAAACGTTTATTTAATATGAAGATGTCGGAAGGTGGATCTGTTGCTGACCATTTAAATGAATTTAATACGGTTACCAGTCAGTTAAGTTTTGTAGGGGTAAACTTTGATGATGAAGTTAAGACTCTGTTATTTCTGTGCTCATTGCCAGAAAATTGGAATGGTTTAGTTATGGCTATTAGTAACTCTGTCTCTGGATCTAGTACTTTAAAGTTTGATGATGTTGTCGGTGTTATCCTTAGCGAGGAAATGCGAAGGAAAAGCTCCGGTGAGACATCGGGTAATGCTTTGAGTGTAGAGACTAGGGGAAGAAAAATGGAAAGAGTAAAGAGCTCAGGATATCGCAGTAAATCAAGGAAAGGCAGATCCAAGTCCAGATCGTGGATTGTTTGCTGGAAATGCGGAAATAAAGGACACCTGAAGAAAGACTGTAAATCTCGGAAGGGAAAAGGAGACACACAACAAGAAAACAATCACGAAGTAAATGTGGCAGGTGATGTGTTACAAGATGCTTTGATTCTTTCTTTAGAAAATGTTACTAATTCCTGGGTGGTAGATTCAGGGGCCTCATTCCATGCCACACCTGATAAGAAATATTTTCATGACTATGTTCAAGGAGATTTTGGACAAGTTCGTCTGGGTGATGATAAACTTTGTAAAATTGTTGGGATGGGTAAAGTTCTTGTAAAACAGCAGAATGGAAACCAATGGCTATTAAAGGAGGTAAGGCATGTTCCAGATCTGAAGAAAAATCTTATTTCAATAGGGCAGCTAGGCGGTGAAGGTTGTGTGACAACTTTTACAGATAAAATATGGAAGGTCAACAAAGGAGCCCTGGTAATAGAAAAAGGAGAAAAGGTTGGTACATTGTATTTATGCAATGGTATTCTAATTGTGTTAATGCTTTAACTTCCATAGGAGCAAATGCAACCTTATGGCATCATAGGCTCGGACACATGAGTGAGAAGGGGATGAAGATTCTTCACTCTAGAAATTTGTTGCCTTGTCTGAAGAATATTGATTTGGATTTATGTGAGAATTGTATTTGTGGAAAACAGAAGAGAGTCAGATTTCTTAGAGTTGGGAAAGAAAAGAAGAGCGAAAAATTAGAGCTTGTGCATACAGATGTATGGGGACCTGGTCAGGTATCATCTCTCGGTGGCTCTCGTTATTATGTTACTTTTATTGATGATGCAACTAGAAAAACTTGGATTTATTGTATTTAGAATAAATCTGATGTATTTGATACTTTCAAGAAATGGAAAGCTTTGGTTGAGATTGAGACAATGGAGGTGAATATTGCAGCAAAGAGTTTGATAGGTACTGTTCAAAGCATGGAATTCGCAGAGAGAAGACATTTCCAAGAACACCACAGGGAAATGGTGTTTTAGAAAGGATGAACTGGACAATCATGGAGCGTGTAAGGTGCATGAGATTGCATGCAGGATTGCCTTTACAATTTTGGGCAGATGCTGTAGATACTGTTGTTTATCTAATAAACAAAGGGCTTTCAAGTTCCTTGGATGGTGGTATTCCAGAGGAGGCATGGACAAGTAAAAAGGTAAACTACTATTTTTTAAAGCCTTTTGGCTGTGAGGCCTTTGCCCATATTAATAAGAAAATAGAACAAAGGTTGAGGCAAAATCAAATAAATGTACCTTTATTGGATATGGTGTTAATGATTTTGGTTATCGCTTATATGATTATGAAAATAAAAAAATCATTAGGAGCAGAGATATAATATTCAATGAAAAGATCCTGAAGGAAGAGGATGGAGGAAAATAGAGGTACAAAGCTAGACTTGTGGTGAAGGGGTTTGCACAGAAGGAAGGTATTGACTTTGATGAAATATATTCTCCCGTTGTTGAAATGACGCCAATCAGAACTATTTAAAGTCTCGTAGCAACAGAAGATTTGCAGCGTGAATAGTTAGATGTAAAGACAACATTTCTCCATGGAGATTTGGAGGAAGAGATCTATATGCAGCAACCACAAGGACATGAGGTCAAAGGGAAGGAAAAATTAGTGTGCAAGTTAAAGAAGAGCTTGTATGGATTAAAACAGGCTCCAAGGGTGTGGTATCTAAAATTTGACAGGTATATGTCTAAACAAGGTTATACTAGATGTCACTCTGATCATTGTGTTTATCTGAAAAAGTAAAATGATGGCAACTATATTATATTGTTATTGTATGTAGATGACATACTTGTTGCAAGGTCTAACATGCAGAAAATAAATGTGCTCAAAAGAAAATTGGCAAATTCATTTGCAATGAAGGATTTGGGAGCTGCAAAACAAATCCTTGGTATGAGAATAACTAGAGACATGAAAAATCGCAAATTAACATTGTCCCAGAATGAGCACATACAAAAGGTGTTGAAAAGATTTAATATGCAGAATGTAAAACCAGTTAGTACACCTTTGGCTAGCCATTTCAAACTTAGTAAGGAGATGTGCCCCAAGACCCAAGAAGAAATGGATTATATGTCTAAAGTTCCATATGCATCAGGAATTGGAAGCTTAATGTATGCAATGGTCTGCACAAGGCCAGATATTGCACATGTTGTGGGAGTTGTAAGCATGTACATGAACAATCCAGGAAAAGAACATTGGATGGCAGTGAAATGGATTCTCAGATATTTGAGAGGTATCACAAATCAGGCATTATGCTTTGGTGGTTCAAACATTACGCTACATGGATATGTTGATGCAGATATGGCAGGTGATAGAGATAACAGGAAGAGTACTACAGGGTATGTATTTACTGTAGGTGGAACAACGGTTAGCTGGGTTTCAAAAGTGCAAAGTTTTGTTGCATTTTCAACAACAGAAGTAGAGTATGTTGCTGCTACAGAGGCTAGTAAAGAAATGATTTGGTTACAAAGGCTTATGGATGAATTGGGTAAGAAGCATGAGATGGGCATGTTATAAAGTGACAGCTAGAGTGCCATTCATCTTGCAAAGAACTCAACATTTCATTCCAGGACTAAACACAGATAGCTTAAGTACCATTTCATACGGTCAGTGTTGGAAGATGGAGAGTTGAAGCTGGAAAATATACACGCTAGCTAGAATCCTGCAGATATGTTAACAAAAGTTGTAACCAGGGAGAAACTGAGATTTTTCTCAGTTTCAATTGGTCTTCAAGTATGATGATGAAGATGAGAAACAACCAAGTCCAAAGTGGAGTAATTGTCCAACAAATGAAGCAACAATGGAGTTGCTACAATTAGTCTCCAAGTGGGAGATTGTTGGGTGTGGAGCCTAATTATTTTCCTTATTTAGATGTATCGCCACGTTGGACCCCTATTCTTAACGGGGCACCGTCAGGGGGGGCAACAACGCCATTTTGGAGCCCTCCCGTTGCGGGGGGTTTTGGGAGCAGTGCCCCCGAAGTTAAAAACATATGTAAAATTGCCTTGTAAAATATTGTAATTTCGTAGTCAATTTGGGCCATTCATTATGCGGATGATCTGACAGTAGAAGTTATGTTTAATTTAGGGTTTTTTTCCCTAGAAGGAATTCCCTCTATTGTATGAGGGAATTGTATTGCGACCGTGTATCATGTGTATATTCTGTGCGAGAAATAGAAAGGGGGACTGTGTGAGAGAGAAGAGGATATAACAATGGATCTGCTGTAGGTTGTGTCTCTTCATTTTGCTGGATAATATAAAGGAAGGATTGGATGTTTCCGTGGACCTAGCCCAAGTTGGGTGAAGCACATATATCTGTGTCTCTCTTGTTTATATGTTTTCTGTGTTTGTGTTTCCGCATATTTTATGTGTTCCATTTCTCTATAATATATAATTTTCTAACAACTCTTAAGTCTACTGGTTGCACCAATTCCCAGATCAGCTAAGCATTCCACTCTGGTCTCCATCCCCATCCTAAAAACCTTCCCAATACCCCACTCTTAGCCAAAGTAACCCTTCAAGGAGTTACAGATCAATTAACCAAGATCCTTTCAAAAAAGAACATAAAAACCTTCTTCAAACCCCAGAAAACCCTTAGCCAATTCTTTAGATCAGCAAAGGATAAAAATAACCCTATGTTAGGTCCCAGAGTGTATGAAATCCCCTGCTCCTGTGGAATGTCTTACATTGGACAAACTGGTAGATCTTTTAAAGCTCGTGTGAAAGAACACATGGCTGACACTTTCCACAACCTCATTGCAAAATCAGCCATTGCAGAGCACTCCTATTCTACCAAACACCTTATTTGTTTTGACAAGACCAAAATCTTAGCTTCTGCCCCAGTTCATTCCAACCGGGTCATTAGGGAAGCCCTTGAACTTGAAAAACATCCTAACAATTTTAATCGAGATGATGGGTAGCAAGTAAGCTAGTCATGGAAACCCACCATCCATTTCTTATCATCTAAACCCTGTTCCTCTAATTCAAACTCTAACCCTTCCTAACCTCCTTTTCCCTCCTCCCCCCATCCCCCCTTCCCTTATGGAATTTTTCCTTTAATTCATAATTTTCTATACATAGTCATCCCTCATCAACATTTTTCTTCATAGTTATTCCTGATTATAATATTTTATTAATTTAATGAATCTCCCCCTTTTTAAAAATATTTAATAATCTAAATAATATTTAATTACTTTACCGATTCATTTTTTTGCCTAATTTACTATTGACTAGCACCACATCAAAGATTAATATATCTTTCCTATGGATTTATTCATATAACTTAAATTTAATCCATACATGTATATTAGTATAATTGTTTTTAATTTCATTATTTAATCCCTTTTCTCTGCCCTTTTTTGAATTTTGATCAATTAATAATTCTTATTTTACTCTATAATTTTAATCTTATTAATTAATTACATACATGTCTTTCTTCAAATTTAACTATTATTGGACATCCCCAATAATAAATATTTTATTTAATTTTCTATTGGAATTAATTTAGTCAAACTTAAATTTAATACAATTTTCAAAACTATGATAAATCTATTAATTCTTGATCCTAATTTTATTAATAAAATATGAATTATTTTAATCTCCAATGTTTAATTCCTCTTACTTTGTTTGAATTTTGGTCAAATAATTTAATTCAACTCTATTCATTTTAATTATTAATAATTCTAATATAACTGACAGTCCCTAGATAACTCCAATCATAAACATATGATTTAATTTCTATCGTTATTGATTTAGTCAAACTTATCAACAATCCCTTTAGTCTCAAATTATCTAACGGCTAATTTTTCTCCATTCTTTATATATATTTTGGTCAAGCACTCTTCCTATCATCAATTAAGCTTCTTGCCCCTGAAGATGAGTGAAGTGTTCC
Organism: Pinus albicaulis; assembly: GCA_034641835.2. NCBI lineage: Eukaryota > Viridiplantae > Streptophyta > Pinopsida > Pinales > Pinaceae > Pinus > Pinus albicaulis. Next base: position 1,155,041,957 of record CM076584.1, read on the forward strand.
CCGAAATGTCGGGCGTTTCGAACATAATACACAGGCTGCCATAAGTTCTCAACGACACAATTATACTTTGAAAAATTCAATTTTCTTTTCTTTTTCAATGTCCAAATGGGACATGACAAAAAAAATTCTTTTTGACACTTAGCATGAACAAATGCTTAAATAAATACATCAATGAAATATTATACATCATGAAGATTGAAACTTGTTACATTTCTAACACTCCCTCTTAACTAGGGAGGTATTCACACTGACTCATCAGGCTAATCTTAAGTTGAAGATTTCTATAAGAAAAGATATAGATTGATAAGCATCAATGATGATTGTATCATCATAATGAGCATTGTCACATTACCAAGGCCTTCACAAGTAAACTCTATCTCTCTGCTAGATCAGAGCACAATGCTCAGAGGCATTCAATAGGACACCACATTGCCTCTCCGAGGCACATACTCCACCTAGGATCACCGGAGTATGTCCTCCACAAGACCATTTCCCTCAAGGAAATGTTAGTCCATCAGACCATTCTTTATCCAAGTCCATGTACTTGAATTAAGGTGTTAATCCTAATTTGCCACAATACATGACTCAAGAATGTGTTTCCAAGATGCTTATCCAATCCACCATTCTCGTTATCCATGTCCATGTACTTGACTTACGGTTGTTAGTCCTGGTTATAGTACATGACATAAGGATAACTATTTGTCCAACCTCACTCGCTCTCAACCTGGGAGGAAAAATCCACAAGCTCAAGCTTGCCTTGGAAGTACTCATGCTTCCCTTACATCAACTAGCAGTTCAATCATAGGGATTGGTTGTAGCTTTCTTGGCGCCTATCTGCACCATACTCTTGAAACATAATACGCCTCGACCTTCCATGAAAACCAAGTTCTTTGGTCGAATCCAGCATGTTATCAAACAATGCATCAAACATTTTTCGGAGCTAAATTGCTTCACAACTTGCCTTTCAAGTTGCAACATACTCGGTCATTGAGTGCAACATATGTCTTATTTCCTGCTCATCCACAAGATTGGAGACCAATTAGAAGTGATTTACACACTCTCTCTGTTTTCAACGCTCCTTGCCCAACAACTATGCTTCTTTGACTATGCCATGACCAATCATACCATGCTTGTACTTCAACACATGTTGGGCTATATTCCTTGGCTCAATTGTAAAATGATTTGCTTCCTTCACTTGATCCATCATCAATTATCCTGATTAGCAATCCTGATTTGTCTATCAACTGCCAAATCAAGATCCTTGAATTCTGAAGCCAAAGACAAGGGTTAAAGAAGCAAATATTACGATCAACGCAACTCCTTCTAACACATAGGCTCTCCTACTATTGTTAGAAAACAAATTATATAGGATCAACCTTGATCCATCAATCCCAGAGGAGTCTTCCTTCACAAGCATAGGACTTCTTCATATACCTCCCAAGCTTGAAATAACTCTTATGTACATTTCTTCTCTCATCAAAGAAGGTGATCTCTGCAACTATCAGATTCGATAACATAAATCGTGAATACAATACACCTTTAATAGAAGTGTACCTGACAAGATGTCCCTTCATAGACTTCTTCTGGAGGTAATTCTTTGCTTTGTACTCCTTGCCAGCCAACCATGTTTTGTCATAAATGAAGGGTATTTTTCTCCCTCTTAGTCTAGATCTCCTTTATTACAATATTTCTCATCACAAAGAATCTCTTTCTTACAACTTTGCTTTGTTCTTCCATCTGTTGCCAAGGCTTTGGCAACCTTCATTGTGTACCTACAATCCTCATTAGGAGGTCAGAGGAGTCTTCCTTCACAAGCATAGGACTTCTTCATATACCTCCCAAGCTTGAAATAACTCTTATGTACATTTCTTCTCTCATCAAAGAAGGTGATCTCTGCAACTATCAGATTCGATAACATAAATCATGAATACAATACACCTTTAATAGAAGTGTACCTGACAAGGTGTCCCTTCGTAGACTTCTTCCGGAGGTAATTCTTTGCTTTGTACTCCTTGCCAACCAACCATGCTTTGTAATAAATGAAGTGTATTTTGCTCCCTCTTAGTCTAGACTCTAGATCTCCTTTATTACAATATCTCTCATAACAAAGTGTCTCTTTCTTACAACTTTGCTTTTTTCTTCCATTTGTTGCCAAGGCTTTGGCAACCTTCATTATGTACCTACAATCCTCATTAGGAGGCCATGGAAGAACAATTTTTAATCAAGCAAAGAATTTAAAGACAAGAGACTATCTAATAATAACAATATCGGTAATAATTGCAAAAGAGAGACATAAGATACTTATCTTTGGAGAAGAATGACAACTCCCTCTTGATCTATGGGCTTCTTGCATATATCTGCAACTTTATCAGCTTTATCCACATTGTCATTTTGATGTCATTTCTTTCTTGTAAGATCCTAGGGTTTTATAGACCATAGGGTTTTTTTTGTTCAAACCCCTTAGTATACTAGGGTCTACAAACCCTAAATCTAACCTGTTGTTCTTGACATAGATGAACCAATCATCTTGGATCTTTGGGCTAACAAACCCTTAAAGACGCATGCCAATATCAGTTAGGTTGTCTCTCATATCAATCAGGTTCGTTTCTTGCAATATATATTTCGTCCTCCTATCATGTATAAAAAACGATCTTATGGTCACAACATAGATCTATAACCTGCACAAACTTGTGACACAGAAAAAGGATCTTCAAAAAATGAAAAGGTTCCAATACTGGTCACAACAATACTATTGAAATTCGAATGCCATAACAAGAGCACTTGATTGATCATATTTTAGAAAGATAAGGCTCCAAGGCTTCAGACTAGAGCGTAGATTTCAGACTTCTTCCATAGATATTTTCACAAGATGTCATATGCTCGTCTTTAGATGCTTCAAAAATATTAATCACAAGTTTACACTCATCTACAGATTCAAACTTCTATTGTAGATATAGGGCTTGTATCTTCATGGCTCGAACTAGTGCTATGACTTTAGACCATTTTCAAAATTTTTTGGATGTGAGTGTTATGGTCTTCTTCAAGCTTGTCATTCATACTAATCTCCTATCAGACTTGTCTCAAACATGTCTTCTTGCTTACTCAGAAATTTCAGATGTCTAGACTACTTCCCACCACCAGTGGGTGACCCCTCTAAGACAAATTTCTCCTAGATTTGTCTTCAGCGGACAACCAATAGCCCCTTGGCAAACACTTGATAGCTCAATGTGCCATTATTCTCCGCCACCAGGGCCAACCACTGTGGACCCTTGCTCATCTGTTATGATCATATGTTTGAAGGTGGGCCTTCCAACCCTGAAGGTATGAATTTTCATTATGTAAATGGGTGTTTATGCTTGCTTCTCTTGGGCACATTTGCACATGGATTGGTGGAGGGATTCAACTGAAAGAATGGGCTTTGCCTGTACTCTTGTTCTCTTACCTTAGCTTGGGGGTTAATCTTGTATCCTAGTCCCGTGGGATCTCCTTTAATGGTACTAGCTTTAAGAATGACACTACATGGGAAGTCTCGATTTTGGCTATGCGGTCTCGCTTCCCCAACACCATATATCACACTCCCCTCCACTCATTATAAGCCCTTTCTGCATTTTTCCCATCTGGGTCCACATTTGTCCATTGGGGCCACAAGGTGTTAGCTTACCCCTCCCCTTGCCCCCACCTTGGGTCGGGCTTGGAAAGATGCGCTGGAGGTTGATACAACTAAAAAGCAAGTTAAAAGCATAATTTGGCCACTTATAACAGGAAATGTACTATAAAATGCAAAAGATGGCCAAGACATTAAAATTTAGTGTGTGGGAAAAAAGGCATACATGAGCTCTACCCCTTATATATATGGCCATCATCCTGGTTCTTAGGGCCCCTATGAGTGCTCCCTTACATCATCAAGGAACCCATGATTGTCCCAACCCCTGGTGGGTGATGAACTGCCCCACTTTAAGGGGGTATCCACTACTATATATTACACATTGTGCTCTCATCCCCTTGTGCCTTGAGCTATAAAATGAAGAAAAATAAATAGAAGGCAAAAGACATATGAAGAAGGGTGGAAAAGCAAAGGGTGGGGTAACTCATGTACCACGATTACTCCCTCCTACATTCATACACCCAAGGTATGGGCCTCCCTCATCATAGCTACCCTTGTACCATGGTGTGTGGCTTGGAGCCTCCCCTTTTGCCCCCACTTAGTTCCATCATTATTTTACATGACCCTTGTCATTTGGTGGATGTAACATGGACCTGCCATTCCTTTAGAGGTAGAAACCACCTAATAGGGTCCTTCATTAGCCTCTTTTTCAAGGAAGATAACATTAATACATGTTTAAAGCCCATTTGGAAGGGCATGCCACTATGAAGTGTCCACTTGTCCCCTTGATTAGCAAGCTTATTTACTCAATTGCACTAATGATTTGTTGTACTGGAAGGTGAGGAGACACATTGGATATTATACAAGATTGTAGGTGGGTCTTCATCTTGGACTTGGTCTCCCTATATGGGGTCCAAGCCCTCTAGAGGGTGATAATAGCACTTATAGGGTGAGCGTTGAGAGCCATGGGTCTCCAGCCTTGCAGAGCATTGATTACTACACCATGGGCTTCTTCAATGGCACACATTGCTTGTTTGTACCCAAGTCATACAAAGATGAATATGCACTTGGACAACGTTGCACTTGGGAGCAACACAAGATGTTTTTCTTGGAAATCAAGTGGCAACCCCCTTGATCATCATTTTTGGAGCCCTCCTCTTCATCATGGCACGTTAAGGACTCATCTTGAGCTTCCAACGACCCTTTGCACCATTTTCTTATCATTTCATCTTCATTAGGAAGGTTTATTAGACACATTTGAGCTATTTGGTGGGCTAGTCACCAAAGTCATTATTATTTGCACATTAAAATATTATTAGGGGCTTAATTAGGCTAATTAGACCATTCAAAATTGTGAGAGGCTCATATAAATTGAAGTGACCTCATTTGTAATTTTGTTATCACTTGGATTTGGGATATCTCTCTCTAAAGAATTTAGACCCGCAGTTGTGGAATGATTTGGATGAAAAAATGCATTTTGATGTGTGGAAATTTTTCGCTATCTCTCTTGGAGCTTCTTGTTGGCAAGATTATGGATGGATATACTCTTCTTTGTCTTGTAAGTGCAATATATTGCTATATATTTTTTTTAATGGGTGCCTAATTCATGGAATTACTCTCTTATGTTGAAATAATATGCCCTAATTAATGTAAATTAGAGGAGTCATTGAAACTATTGGAGATTTTTGCATGTGTTACTTATTGGACAAAGAATGAATGAACGTTCATAGGGGACAATTTGCATTTGCATCCTTGAAACTCAATAATATTTGCCATCGAAGTGTAAAAGTCTAAAGTTGCCATGTAGTTGCATCCATAGATAATGAAGCTACTTCTTTAGGCCTCCTTGAAGAGCGAAGTTCCTAAATCTTGATCATTTTGACTCCAATCTTCCCAGTAGCTAGGCACTTGCCCTAGATACTTGGTGATAACTCTCACTTAACTTCTTTCACCTCTTTTCTACCTCTTTTCTTCGTCCCTCTAAGGATAAGGAGATTTTCTAGGGCTTGGTGCGAAATTTTAGGGAGGAGGAATTTTGGGATTCTATCCGGACAAAATGTTAAATTTGGGTACCAAAGGACAAGTGGTTCCCTAAGGCTTTAATCTTTGGCCTAGGGAAAATTGTCCAAATGTATTTATCTTTTTCTCCTAAAGTGACTTTATAAGTGGTAAAGTCAAATTTAATTTAAAAGTGACTTTATAAGTGATAAAATTACAAAGTCTAATTTCAAAGTGACTTTATTAAAGTCAATGTGAAATTAGAAAGTGAAAAAGTGAGTATGCAAATAAAAGGCTAAGTGGGTCTTTATTTTAGTGGGGTGAATTAAAAAATAGAAAGTGAGATTTAAATGCACATTTAATCTCAGCTCTAGATTTAAAGCTATCTCAGCCATTGGATTTAGGGTTTTCCCAAAAGTCACTTAGGGTTAGGTTAAAGGAGGAAAAGAAGAGAAAATGTCAGTCATTCTTTTCATGAGCATATTGAGAGGTGCGAGAGAGAGCAAGGAAATTTTTTGAGCAGAGAGGAAGAAGGAGAAACAACACCTTGGCACATTTACTGAGGCAACACTATTTCAGCAAATCTGTACAATAAAGCAGGAGCATGATTTTCGAGGCAAGTGGCACGAAAATCGAGGAAGGGAGAACATCATTTATTGCTGCAATACTAGCACAGATTTTGAGGTCCGTACAACAACAAAAGAGTCAATGTTTTTGAGGCAGCCGTACTATTGGTTTTGGCACATATTCCTAGAATTAGTACAACTGTCCTTTGGCACAGTTTTCGAGGAGGGCCGTACAGTTGTTCATGCACACTTTTCCATGCTGTCTGTACAACATTTAATGCTGTACTTTTCGCTATAATTTTCTGTTTTACATTGTCGCAAATTTCGAGGTGGAGTACAAGCACGAAATTCGAGATAAGTAAAAATTATTGGTCGCTGGAATTTTTACTTCATTTCTCTGTAAAAGCAAATATTCAGAAATAAAGAAGAGCTCTCGAACTGGTTTTCTCCAAGAGTTGTAGGGGGGTTTTCCAGGGTCATATTGACCAAAAATTAGCGTGTCATTTTCTGTGTGTGGCTGAAATATTTTCTGTGTTTTATTTCTGCAATTTCCAGCATTGTGAAATTTCCAGAATTTGTGTTTTTAGAAATGTTTATCATTTCCAGAATTTTGAATGTATGATTATGGGAATGGGCATTTTTTTTTTTTTTTTTTAACAGAAACGGGTAGAGAGATATATTAAATTCTGGCCAAATTGCCTCAAAGCTGGTTACAAGATGCTAAGCAAGTTTCAGATATCTCCGATACTAGGATCAGAGTGTCTTTTTCTTTGCTAGCCCAGAGGTTCTTACAAACAATTTTCCTGGCAATCGCCTCTATCTTCCCCACTTAAAAAATGCAGACAAATTGCTCCAATAAAAGGCTGTAATACATAATTGACAGATAATTAGGGAATGGGGTCCCAACCTTCTACTCCATCTCTGAGGATGACTCCGAGGGGGAGGTGAACAGCGTTATTAGCTTCAACGTCAGCATCTTTATTATTGTCTCTCTTGACATGGAAGAAATTCAAGCTCTGGAAGGATTTCATCAGGGTTCTTATTCTGCTGATCAGTCTGGACAATCTTAGATCAGAAGGGGAAGAACAGTCAACAATGGTTTTTATGATAGACTGGGAATCTCCCATCACAATTGCATCACAGATACCAAGGGAATTAAGTTGCTTAAGGCCTTGGAGAAGGGCAGGGCTTCAGCTTGTATGCTAGTATTGAAGCCCACTCCCCAGGCAAATCTACGGACAGTGTTGCCATCTGGTTTTTTAACTACTCCACCAGCTCCGGAGCTGCCCGGATTTCCTTTGTGCCCCGTCGAAGAAGAGAATGATATGCGCCTGCTTTGTGCAAAAGGCCAAGAAATCAGTAGCGTTAAGTCTAATCTGCCAAGCATTGAGAGGAGGGAGAGGGCTGATAATATCGACGAAGCGGAGATCAAGAGAATCGCTCCAAACAGCGTCGTGATCTCTCAAGCCTGCCCCGTCCAGATGATCACCAAGACACTCCTTCCGCTGGCTTTTAATGTTAACCCAAACAATCTTGTGGTCTCTTTTCTTATCTCTGAAGATCCTCTGATTCCTTTCCAACCAGGTATGCCAGCAAATCAGTTTAGGGAGAATGCACCAGGCGGCTTTGATATGAACATTATGTGGAGAGCCTCCTGGGTACAAACTCAACCAGTTCAAAAACAGGTCGGGAATGCTAGTTGGGAGGACGAAGTCCAGACTCCAAGGGCCTAAGGCCTCATTCCAAAGGTCTTTCACAAAATTGCAATTGAGCATCAGATGCGCAGCAGACTCTGCGTTATCTCCACACATCGAGCATCGAGAGGGGCCTAGATAACCTCTTCTCTGCAATCTATCATCTGTCAAAATTCTCTGATGGCAAAGGAGCCAACAGAAGGAGTCAATTTTGGGCAGCGAAGACTGGGACCAAACCCCTTTCCATGGTTTCGGATCTGCAGGGACGTGGGGAATTGATGAGATTTGCCTGTAGCCCTGAGAAACAGAATAGCTTCCAGGGGTCGGACCCCAACCTCGAGCATCCAATTTTCTGCTGTTCAAGGGAGCCTTGCCGTTTAAAAAGGCTAGGAAGATTGCAAACTCTTTGGACAGGACCTGGGGCACCTCGATGTTAATCCAACTATGCCATTTACCGTTTTCCCAATTGGAAATATCCCACAAAGTAATGTAGCCTGCTCTATGCATCCAGTCCTTCAGCAGATCCAGAGATCGATCATCAACCAGAGGGTCACAACCCATAATACGATCCTCCCAGATTCTAATTTGCTTGCCATTGCCAGGAATCCAGTGTGCATGTTGGGTTATTATGGAGGAGGATTTAGCACAGAGCTTTTGAATTATCGAGCCAAAGATTGCTACGGGCTGGTCCAAACACCTTTTCCTCTGACCACGAAAGTACTTCTTCCACAAGGCGAGCTGTGCCCACCCCGGTTTTGGGGCAATAATCCTCCAACTCAGCTTAGCTCCCAACGCAATGTTCTGCGTGCAGATATTCTTAAAGTTCAATCTGCCTTCTAATTTGGGCCTGAAGATTTTGTTCCAGCTTATTAAGGGGATTTTCTTTTCGTTAGCTTTCCCGCCTTTCCAGAAGAATTTTCTAATGTGATCCTCCATTTTCTTCATAATTCCAATGGGAGCCAGCATCACAGCAAACTGATAGATGGGAAGTCTGTTTAAAACTGCTTTAATAAGCACAGTCTTACCAGCCAGATTAAGCCAGTTGTAACCCCAGGAATGGATCTTGGAATCAAACTTTTCCAGCAGGGGTAACCAGTCTCTGTTGACAGGACATTTTTGAAAAATTGGGAGACCCAAATACTTGAAGGATGTCCAAGACGAGGATGCTGCGAAGCCAAAGCAACAGGAAATGGCTTGCATCGTAATGGCAGGGGTATTCCAACAGTAGATATTGCATTTTCCTTTATTGAGGCTGCTTCCTGAGTCTTGACAGTAATCATCAATCACTTCTTTAAATCTTTTGGCAGAGGACACTGAGGCAGCACCCAGTAAGAGGGAATCATCCGCAAATAAGGCATGGTTTATATTGTTGACTCCTCTCGCAATATTCAGGCCCATTAAATCTTGCTCTTGTTGTTTTTTGTTCAAAAGGAAGCTGAGGACAGAGGCTTGGAGGACAAAGAGCAGAGGGGAAAGAGGACACCCTTGTCTCAGACCTCGAGAAGCTTTGAAGAATTCTGTGGCCCTCCCATTCACTAGAGGGGCAATCCAAGGCTCACTGATGCAAGCCTTAATCCAATTGATGAATTTGGGACCAAACCCAAATTTGCGCAGGACAGCCAGCAGAAAACTATGTCTCACTCTATCAAAGGCGTTTTCAAGATCTAACTTGACAACCATTCCTTTCTCTTTGCGAACCACACTGGAGTGAATCACCTCTTGGACTAGGATAAAGTTATCCACAATCTACCTACCCTGAATAAAGCCTCCCTGATTCTCCGGTATGATGCCTGGAAGGATGATTTTTAATCTGTTAGCAATAACCTTCGTAATCAGCTTGTAGCCTATGTTACAGAGGGAGATTGGACGAAACCTTCTGAAGGTGTTGGCGCCTTTCTCCTTGGGGATGAGGGCCAGAAAGGCCGAATTAGTGCTTCCCCCAATCTTCTGACACTCTTGAGATTTCCGAATCATTCTGCATAAGTATTTCTCCACAATCTGCCAACAGAACTGCAGGAATCTGGCAGTAAAACTGTCAGGACCTGGGGCCTTATCCGGTTCCATTGCAAAGAGGGCGCTTTTTATTTCATTGTTAGTGATCTCAGCTTCCAGGAGTTGGTTGTTTCTAACGGAAATGATGGTGGGCACCTCATTCACAAGGATAGAATCATGACCCAAGGCCTCCTCTTCACTATAGAGATTTTTGAAGTGAGAGAAGGCAACATTTTTTATGCTATGGATATCTCTATACGTAGAGTTCTCAACTTTAATTTCAGCGATAGAGTTGCGGCAAATGCGGGCCTGAGCTTGCTTATGAAAAAAGGATGAGTTTCTATCTCCCGCCTTGAGCCACAGACTGCGGGATTTCAGTCTCCAATATTCTTCCTCTGCCAAGCTAGCTTTAAGGAGCATTTGCTGAAGATTAGCCTCCTTGTCAAGAATTTCTTTAGTGATCTCTACGTTTTCCGAAACCAGGTGATGCATCTCAAGACGTTGTTGTAACAGTTTCCTTTCCACAGTGGGGTTAGGTAAGGTTTTGACCCAGTGTTTAAGAGCAACTTTGACTCTCCTAAGTTTCTCCTCCCAAACAAAGAATGCAGAGCCTTTGACTGGGATCCTCCAGCTTTCTTTTATCAGAGGCAAGAAAGACTGTTCCTTGACCCAATGAGAGTTGAATTTAAAAGGAATGGGAGCTTGATTCAAATGTGCCAGCAGATCCAATTTAATGGGGCGATGGTCGGAAACACTACAAGGAATAATTTTCATTCTAATCTCTAGACCAAGAAGAAGAAAAGAACTTTGAACAAGGAATCTGTCTAACCTTGCAGCGATATGTCCCAGGCCGATTCTTTTGTTTGACCAAGTGTATTGTCCGGACAAAGGCTTAATGTCTATCATGTCCCAGTCTTGGAGCAGCTCCTCAACCCATTCCCGCGCCGGGTCCCTAACAATGCTTCCTCCCCGTTTTTCTGACAATGATAAGGTGAGGTTTAGGTCCCCCGCTATAATTATGTTTGCCAAATCTTCAGCTTCTGCCAGACCTCTGATAGAATCCCAGCAGTTCTTCTTCTCCCCTACGCTGACAGGAGCGTACACATTGAAGAGGGAGAAGGTCACATCTGTTTCTACGTGCTGCAGTTTTGAGAACAGCCAATGGGTGTTTTTAAGTTCTTTGATCTTTATGAATTTGTTAGCATCCCAAATAGTGCCCAGCCCACCTGAAGCTCCTCGGGCTGAAACTGCTTGCCCTTCACTTTTTTCCATAATTTCTTACCTATCTGGAGGAAGGCACAATCCTCCATTTTGGTCTCCTGGATAAGGAGCAGATCGGGAGATTCTGATCTAATCAAACTTCTTAAGGCTTCCTCTTTTATTCTACTCCCCATGCCCCTACAGTTCCAGGAGACGATCTTCATCACTTGTTTTTTGAATGTTGAGCTCCTCTGGAGCTCTGGGTCTGATTTCTATTCTTCTTCGGAGTATTTGCCAAGAGTTTCTCAAGGGTAGCTTGGCTTCCCTGGAGTTTGTCTTTGTAGGTCTCTTGCTCTCTTTTTTCCCGAGCAGATTTTCGGCCTCTCATTGATCTTCTAGCCGAGGCTTGCGAATCACCTATTTCCCCTTCTTCTTCTGAGGCCTCCGAGCTTTGCACTTCCTCAACCTCCTCTGTGGGTGTCTCTTTTGTCATGTCTGCATTACTGTCGGTTTGCTTTGATCCCGAGGGGGACTCTTTTTGGGGCGATCTTTCTTTCTGCATCTCTAACTCTTGGGTGTCTTCTTTTGCTGAGCTTAACTGGGTAAATTTATTTCCTTGGTCTTCCATGAGAGGTGTTTGGATCCCAGAGCCTACCTGGGGCCATTTACCATTCATGTTGCCAGTTCTAGAGGGTTTGTGGGCAGTTTTGGTCCTTTTGACCTGAGTCCAACCATCCTCTTTGCCTTTCTCCACTTCGCTGTTCTTAGGACATCCTTTGGCAAAATAACCGTAGACATGACATTTCCGGCATTTGAATGGAAGCTGTTCGTAGTCCAGCTTTTGCACATGTGTCCAGCATCCAACTTTAATCTTTATTGCCTCAGGCAGGCCAACCTCAAGGTCGACTTCAACGCAGATTCTAGCACAGTCGAATTGATCCTTACTGTTTGCTCGATCAATGTATTTGCCCAAGGTATTTCCGATGTGCTTAAGAGACTCGTTATTCCAGCAATGAACTGGCAGGTTGGGCAGCCTAACCCACACAGGAATGGCTGTAGGGACGTCCACTGCTGGATCAAAGTCGGGCGTCCACTTATTGAGGTACAGCCCCTGAGGTCCCATGAAATAGGGACTGTTACGGAATATCAGTTGCTTATCATCTTTTTCAGAGAATTCAAACAGAAAGAAACCCTTACCCAAAAAATATGAAGTGACTCTGCCTTTAATCAGCGGCGCCCAGTTTCTAGAGACCCAGTTCTCCGTAGATTTGGGGGAGGGCCAGAGCCCAGTGAACTGACCCACCAAAGCCCGCTCAGCCAGAGAAAAAGAGCCCGCGTTGCAGCCTGCAAACCCTAGCTGCTCTCCCTGCGCGCTGCAGCCTCTGCGGCTGCGCCTGCCCTGGCAGGGCCTCCTGCTTCTGCCGCTGCTAGGTTGGATTCCTTCAAGAATTTGCTTCGTTTGCGAGTGCCCCTGCGCTGCGCCTGCCCTTGCAGGGCCCTGCTGCTCCTGCTGCGACCTTCTGTACCTGCTGCCTCCTGCTGCCTCCTGCTGTGTTGGGTCAATGTCTTGGCTGGGTTTGGTGTGAGCTTGTTTCAAGCCTGGGCGGTGCTGCCCCAATGGAGCCTCCTCTGCCTCCTAATTCTGAAGCTGAGGCCTTCCTCAACCTCGTGTTATCCCTCCCTAAAAAGAAAGCTTCCGAGGCTTCGAAGTTTGTGAAACGTTTAGATGACATTCCTGAGATTTCACTCCCTCCGAATGGGCATTTAACTATATGGGAGTGATAAGGAAAAACTGATAACCGGGGTTGGGTCTAAAATTTCTACATGGTATTAGAGCTTGGGTGGCTGAAAAGTGCAGTTTGGGACAACAAGTGAAAAATTACAACAAGCTATTTTCATACAGAAAACTGAACCTTTACCACAGATTTGAAGACTTCAGTTTGTTAGGACAACAAGCATGTCTTTGGGCTTGAGGGTGGAGGATAGCTTGGATGGGCAGAGCAATTATAGTGCATAGAGGGAGAGAATCCAGAGCATCTTTGAGGAGGGAAAAGTCTGGGGCATAATGGTACATACCACACAACACCCAGTAGAAGTGCCTGCTGACCCTGTTCAGTTGGCAGATTTTAACAAGAAGAATGCTAAGGGAAAAAGACTGATTTTGGATGGTGTTAAAGACCATGTCATTCCTCATGTGAGAGGAAAGACACATGCACATGAGATGTGGACAGCCTTGACCAATCTCTATCAGAGCACAAATGAAAATAGAAAAATGGTCCTAAGAGAGAAGCTGAAGGCCATTAAAATGGCGAAGACTAATGGTGTTACAACATACCTCAAAAAGATCAATTCTGTGAGAGATGAGTTGGTTGCTGTTGGAGAGACCATTCCACCCACTAAGTTGGTGCGGATTACATTGAATGGTCTTTCTAATACATGGGAGAGTTTTGTGGATGAGATTGTTGCACGGGAGAACCTTCCCACTTGGGAGAGGTTGTGGGATGATTGCATTTAGAATGAAATCATAAAGAACCATCTTGGGGCAACCAAACAAGTAGAGGAGGATGACAATGTAGCATTGTTAGCAAGGGGCAAGAAGGGCAAAGGAAAGAAGCAAGCTTCCACAAGTGCTGGTGGGGGCAAAGGCAAAGGTAAAGGTAAGCAAGTGAACAAGGAGAAGGACTATTCCAAAGTTAAATGCTGGAATTGTCAGAAGTTGGGACACTATGTAGTTGTGTGTTCGGAGAAGAAGAAGGGAAAGGACAAGACCATGGCATCATCAACAAAGATAGAGGACTTTTTGGAGAGCTTTGACCAGGAGTTTGGGTTCATAGCTTGTGAGTCCACTAGTGTAAGATCACCTGCCACATAGGTTGAGAGGGAATGTGCACTTCCCTCCACTAGCGGAGCATCTTCAGGTATTTGGTATGTTGACAGTGGGGCTTCCCATCATATGACAGGAGTCCGTGAGTACTTCTTGGAGCTTTTAGAGAGTGGCATTGATATAGAGGTAGTACTCGAAGACGACAACATTGTTAGAGCAGTTGGTGTGGAGACATTGTTATTTGATAGGGAACCCAAACCTCTCTTGAAAGTGTTGGATGTTCTATATGTGCCAGGGATGAATAAGAACCTTATATTTGTCTCAGCGTTGGAGGACAGAGGGTATGAGGTATTGTTCAAGAGAGGACAGGTGCTTATATATCCTAGGGGCGCTCAAGCTGATTCAACTAGAGTGATTGGTGTATGCCATGCCAAGGTGTTCAAGTTTTCATTTCAGCCCCTTACGACATTAAGCAGTAGTACCGACAACAGAGCTAGCAGTTCAGAGCTGTGCGAGATTTGGCACTGCAGGATGGGGCACATGTATCATGGGGCCTTAAGGACATTGCGGGAGATCACCACAGGTGTGCCAGATTTCAGTTTTGATCACATTGATACATGCAGAGGATGTGCTATGGGGAAGTTTGCCAAATCCAATTTTCCTAGCAGTGACAACATATCGACTGGGATTCTTGATTTGATTCATACCGATGTGAGCGGTCGGATGTCTCATGTTTCCTTGAGTGGATATGAGTACTATGTTTTATTCATTGATGATCACTCCAGGAAGACCTGGATTTATTTTTTGAAGACCAAGAGTGAGGTCTTCAAGCGGTTTCAGGAGTTCAGAGCTCTTGTGGAGATTGAGATAGGTCGGAAGATCAAGTCCCTCAGGTCGGAAAATGGAGGGGCGTACACCCTTGGTGAATTTGTTGATTGTTGTGCGGAGGCAGGCATCAGGAGGGAGTTCACAGTTCCTTACAACCCCCAATAGAACGGGGTTGCGGAGAGGAAGAATAGATACATCGTTGGGGCTGCCAAATCCATGCTACATGATCAGGGGTTACCGTTGTTTTTGTGGGTAGAGGCCTACAACACTACTGTGTACTTGCAGAGCATGAGTCCACATCGTGCCTTGGGGCATGTGACTCCAGAGGAGGCTTTTTCTGGGAGGAAGCCTGATATTGGTTACTTCTGTATCTTTGGGTGCATTACATACTCCTATATTCCCAAGGAGAAGAGGACCAAGCTAGAGCCCACTGCAGATAAGGGCATCTTTGTGGGTTACAGTGAGACCTCGAAAGCCTTTCGGATTTTCATTCCTGCGAGGAGGAAAGTTGTTGTCAGGCGGGATGTGAAATTCGAGGAGGATATGGCTTTTAGGAGGTCACGAGAGTTAGAGTATCTGGATTCACCAGACCCTCGGGAGCAGCTGAGTCAGTCACAGGGATCCAGTGGACGGGGATCAGGAGGTACATCAATTACAGTGTCAGGACCATCAGTGAGCAGTGGCTCGCAGAGTCAGATGGGTGGTGCTTCGGGCAACATGCAAAGCAGTCCGCAGAGCAGTTCACAGGGTAGCCCATTGATGGATAGTTCACACGGTACTTTAGCATCTACAGGCATAGGTTCAGGCATGAGGTCGGTTGGCAGGCCTTTAGGAGTTTAGGCTTCTGATGAGGATGAGGATTCTTTCACTTTGGTGGGAGAAGTGTGCTTAGGGAAGAGGAAGCCCAAGTGGCTTCAGGACACCTTGAGAGAGGCCACATCTGTTGTTGGGTCGAAGAGACAGGTTAGAGAGAGCATACCACCTGAGCGGTTTTGTAGCTATATGGCATTGGTTGCTAGCATCGTTGACTTCGAGCCTTCTAGCTATGAGGAGGCAGCTAGCCAACAGGTCTGGAGAGAGGCCATGCAGGAGGAGTATTCTTCTATCATGAAGAACGATGTTTGGGAGGTGGTGCCGAGGCCTGAAGGGAAATCAGTGGTTACTTCCAGATGGCTTTACAAGATAAATCATGCTGCAGATGGTAGTATCGAGAAGTTTAAGGCTAGATTTGTGGCTAGAAGGTTCTCCCAGGTAGAGGGAGTTGACTATGAGGAGACCTTCACTCCCGTGGCTTGATATACTTCCATTTGCTCCATTATATCGATAGTAGTAGAGATGGGTTGGAAGATCCACCAGATGGATGTGAAGACCACATTTCTCAATGGCTTCATACAGGAGGAGGTGTACATTGAGCAACTGCAGGGCTTTGAGGTGCATGGGAAGGAGTCCCATGTATGCAAACTGAAGAAGACACTTTTTGGCCTGAAGCAAGCTTCTAGAGCTTGGTACTCCAGGATTGATACGTACTTGCAGGAGATGGGTTTCACAAAGAGTGATGCAGATCCAAACCTATACTTTATTGTGGTAGGTGAGGAGCCTCTCATTCTGGTGCTATATGTGGATGACTTGGTCATTACGGGGGCAAAGAGACTCATAGAGGGCTGCAAGAGAGATCTTGCTTCGGAGTTGGAGATGAAGGACATTGGCTTGATGCATTAATTTTTGGGATTGGAGGTGTGGCAAGAGGAGGGGCATTTCTTCCTGGGATAGGGGAAGTATATTGTGGACATTCTTAGCAGATTTCACATGGAGGATTGCAAATCCATGTCGACACCTATGATCACTAACTGGAAGAAGCTTCATGCTTCTGATTCCGAGTTGGTGGATCCTACTTTGTATAGACAGCTAATTGGTTCTTTGATGTATTTGGTCAATACTCAACTAGATATATGTTTTTCAGTCAACACGATGAGCTAGTTCATGTGTGAGCCCAGGAGAGCGCACTGGGTTGCTGCAAAACACATTTTGCGTTACTTGCAGGGGATAGTGGATTATGGTCTGGATTATAGATAGGGAGATGGAGTGAGATTGGCAGGGTACACTGATTCTGATTGGGCAGGTTGTGCTTCTGATAGGAAGAGCACTTCAGGGTGTTGTTTTGGGTTGGGTTCGACAATTGTGTTGTGGTTCAGCCGGAAGCAACAGTCAGTAGCATTGATTTCAGCGGAAGAAAAGTACATGGCAGCCAGTTTGGCTAGTTGTGAGGCCATATGGCTTCGCAAGATGTTGTTTGGCTTATTTGGTCAAGCATTGAGACCTTTAGTGATCTATTGTGATAATCATAGTTGCATTAAACTCACGGAGAATGTAGTATTTCATGACAGGTCAAAGCATATTGGGATCAAATATCATTTCATCAGAGACTATGTTTAGAAGGGAGCTGTGAAGCTTGAGTACATTCCCATAGATGAGCAGGTAGCAGACATATTCACCAAAGCCGTACCATGGGGCAAGCATGTATACTTCAGAGACAAGATGGGAGTGGTGAGGAACACTTTCTTCGATAAGAGGGAGTGTTAAAATTTGGGTACTAGAGGACAGGTGGTTCCCTAAGGCTTTGATCTTTGGCCTAGGGAAATGTGTCCAAATGTATTTATCTTTTTCTCCTAAAGTGACTTTATAAGTGGTAAAGTCAAATCTAATTTAAAAGTGACTTTATAAGTGATAAAGTTACAAAGTCTAATTTTAAAGTGACTTTCTTAAAGTCAATGTGAAATTAGAAAGTGAAAAAGTATGGAAATAAAAGGCTAAGTGGGGTGAATTAAAAAATAGAAAGTGAGATTTAAATGCACATTTAATCTCAACCCTAGATCTAAAGCTATCTCAGCCATTGGATTTAGGGATTCCCCAAAAGTCACTTAGGGTTATGTTAAAGCAGGAAAAGAAGAGAAAAGGTCATTCATTCTTTTCATGAGCAGATTGAGAGGAGCAAGAGAGAGCAAGTAGATTTTCTGAGCAGAGAGGAAGAAGGAGAAACAACACCTTGGCACATTTGCCGAGGCATCACTATTTTAGCAAATTCGTACAACAAAGGAGCACGATTTTCGAGGCAAGTGGCACGAAAATCAAGGAAGGGAGAACAACATTTATTGCTGCAATACTGGCACAGATTTCGAGGTCCTTACAACATCAAAAGAGGCACTGTTTTCGAGGTCCGTACATCAGCAAATCAACACCGAAATCGAGGTTCGTACAACAACAGTTTGGCATAGTTTTTGAGGTAGCTGTATTGTTGGTTTTGGCACGTATTCCCAGAATTCGTACAACTGTCCTTTGGCACAATTTTGGAGGAGGGCCATACAACTATTTCGGCACACTTTTCCATGCTATCCGTACAACATTTAATGTTGTACCTTTCGCTGTAATTTTATGTTTTGCATTGGCACGAATTTTGAGGTGGAATACAAGCAGAAAATTCGAGATATGTAAAAATTATTGGTTGCTGGAATTTTTACTGTGTATTTCATTTCTCTATAAAAGCAAATATTCAGAAATAAAGAACTCTTGAACTAGTTTTCCCCTAGAGTTGTAGGGGGTTTTTTCAGGGTCATATTGACCAAAAATCAGCGTGTCATTTTCTGTGTGTGTGGTTGAAATATTTTCTGTGTTTTATTTCTACAATTTCCAGCATTGTGAAATTTCCAGAATTTGTGTTTTCAGAAATATTTATCATTTCCAGAATTTTGAATGTATGATTATAGGAATGAGCATTTAACTATATGGGAGTGATAAGGAGAAACTGATAACCGGGGTTGGGTCTAAAATTTCTACACAAAATTCTTCATTTGTCTCTCCTCTAGGCATCCTCCAGTTTTGAAAAAATTCCAACAGTGGACAACCCTTGAAGCTCCTTTTGACTTGGGGATTTCTTGATGGTTTGCACTTTGTAGTTCATTATTCAAAACCTTTTCTCTTAACTATAGTTGACCCTTGGATGAGCCTTTACCTCAATTTATCTCTCAACCCTAGGTCTCTTATAGTATTTCTCTCGAGGGTTTTTCGTGGAAAGTCATCCTAGCTTCTCCCAAAGCTCACACTTTGATTGAATCTTTCCATTGAATGAACTATCTTTGCCTCACTTTGGACCCTGGTATAGACATATTAATCACAAGTGAGGAATATTGGACATCTTGATCTTAGGCAGTCATCATTATTGATCATTCCTAAGCTCGACGTCTAGTCGTCCTTCATAGGTCCTTTGTGGGGAGCCTTTCAGCTCCCTCTTCAAGCATTTGAACCTTTAACTAAGCCTCTCCTTGAATGGGCTTTAAAATCATTTCATATCTCGTCATTGATCCCATCATCCTAAGTGATTTCCTCCATACTGGGACTCTTCTTGTCGGTGACAATCCGAGAAGAGAAGGGGACTTAGGTTGTGGTGACAGTGGGCCTTTGTCCCAAATTGTTGTTGTGCCTTCGAGTTGTAACATTTTTGGCGCTGTTGCCGAGGACACGAGATGTGTCTATTCCCCATAAGACAATATTGACATATTATTCTTGGCGACTCCATTGGAAAAATGAAGCGCTAGTTCTTCATTGAATTTCAAGGTCAATGCTTGTAGGGTGAAGCAAGCATTTCTCTAGGCATCTCTAATTTCACCCAGCGACTCCTACATAATTGATATGTGTAAACCTCATGGGATATCTTATTTTGATGAATTCCTTGCTTTGGACATTGCTTGCATCCCTGGGCACCTTAATCTTGTCACCTAGAATACCATACATGGAACGCCCAAGTTTGATGGTGATGCACTCTCGACAATAAATTATGTAGTAAGGTTCGTTGCATATGCATCAAAAGCTGAAGTTATTCACCAAGATGTCCACATATTACTATTCATGAGATCCCTCCAAGGTCATAATTCATGGCTACATAATTGCAAACCTAGGGGCATCTCATCTATTGAATCATTCTTTGATGGTTTTCTTAAACATTTTCAAGCATCTCAACCATTAGATATTCAAGAGGAAGCCTTCATTGAACATCATGAAGATCTTGGGAGAAATGATCTCGCTACCCCTTTGGAATTTGATATCAATGATTACTTACATACTAAAGAGGGGAAATGGGAGGTTCATTGGCGTCATTTTGACAAGGACCCTATCTATGACACCGATGATGATATCAATAGGACCCTTGTCTTTCCTCACAATCCTAGGGATGTAATCGAGTTGCATGGGGACCCTTTCCCCAACTCTTCTTGTGCTATTGCTAATAATGAGGACTCCTCTCTCTCACCTGAGTATGATCATCATGAGCAACTTGCTTGTTGTGTCTCTCCTTGTCATAAGTCTCTTTTCCCTTCCGATGATGACCTTATGGTGGACACGAAGCATGATGTAAATGATAAAGACCATGACGAGGATGATATGCCCGAGGTTGCCATTCATCGAAGATTTATGAGCTTAATTGTTGATATCTATATATTTTGGTTAAAAGAGAGGATCTTATGGAGTAGGTTGCATCTCTTTATTCCCTCTTCACCTAGGATCGTCAAGGCGTGATCATTTTATTTTCCCACCTCCCGCCCTTGTGACTTTCTATATTGCCATTCTTGTCCTTGCCTTTGGATCTATTGAATGAGAAAGCAAAGGCAGGTGTTCTCATATTGATTGGATGATATGTTCCTGCATTGGGTCTATGATTACACTTAGTACTTGCATGATGTAATATGTTGATTTTTGGTAGCTTGGGAGGTACTCCAAGCCCTAGGGTTCGGGGTTTGGAGGTTGGAGCGCAACAATAGGGCATTGTGGGCTTGGAACCCAAGGTGTGGGCTTTGCACCCAAGCATGTGGGTGTGAATCCATGAGGCCTACTAGACATGTGATAGATGGAGATGATAGAGGACGTTGAGAGGAATCCAATGCAACGAAAATCATCAAATTCCTAGTTGTCTATGTGAAGTTATGAATTTGTGAATGTAGAGTGTGGGCTTGTAGCATGAGGTTCATGTAGGCTTGAGTTGGATAAGCCACATGACAGATTGGAAACTCACTTTAGAGGCATTCATTGGAGCCCTCCTATTGTGTATAAATAGAAGGTGAGTTGAGATCATTTTACTCATCAAAGTGTGGAACACAAAAAGCAACTCGACTTGAAGTAGATCTCTGTTTTAGGGCCGCATATTAGGAAGCTACTTCAACTGAGAGAAGAGGAACCATTTGGGGTTTTCTTGTGACTGTTTTGAAGGGCATAGGTATTTGTTGCTAGGCTGAGTTGGTAAGGAGAGTCTTGGAGCTATTCTATGCTCAAATTGGAGTGGTAATCCATCCTAGAATAGGCCGAGAAGGTGACTGAATTGTAGTGACTAGGCTGCAGTTCTGTTGTGGTTTTGAGGGCCAAACAAGCCCAAGACAGGGAGCTGTAGGAGCTTATTAAGGCATAGAAGTTACCAAACTTGTGGAAGGAAGGAAGCTACAGTTTTGTGAAGAAGATTTGACTATAGATGTTGGACTCACGTGGGCTGCAATTGTGCCCTAACCAATGATAAGATCTCTGTAGTCAGGAACAATAGTCTTCAAGGTATGTATCTTCTTCATTGTTGCTAGGTGTTGGATCTTAGTTTGGATCAGATTGGATGGTATGTTTTGGTAGTCTGTAGTAGCTAAAAGAGGAGGGGTTGGCTTGGTGGTTAAAATCCCTAACAAGTGGGCAGTTTCTACAGTGATCGATTGACAATTGTATTGGGCATTTGGTGGTTGGTGGAGGGAAACAAGGAAGTGTCCAAAATAGCCCTAGAACAAGTGGACAAAAAGGACATTGACAACTGTGTGTTGGGTGAAGCTTTGATGTCCTATGTGGCACTTTG
The DNA here is from genome assembly GCA_034641835.2 of Pinus albicaulis. Classification (NCBI taxonomy): domain Eukaryota; kingdom Viridiplantae; phylum Streptophyta; class Pinopsida; order Pinales; family Pinaceae; genus Pinus; species Pinus albicaulis. Next base: position 1,155,063,534 of record CM076584.1, read on the forward strand.
ATGGACTAAATTGACCACTAGGATAGGCAGTTTGGTGCTTAGGGATTGGCCAGCCTAGAGGAGCATATTGGATCAGCTAAAGTTCATTGTAGAAGAAGAGACTTGCAGCAGTGATAGGTGGCAGCCCTTCTGGAATCTCTGTGTTGTTCCTTGATGGACTAAGTAGAAGCTAGTGAGCAGATTGGGAGCAAAAGGATCAACATGTTACAAGGTATGACAAAGAAGCTGTGAGGTGCACTACATCAACTAGATCGTTAGATTATCTTGTATATGTATCATCAGCTAGGCCATTATCCTTGGTACAGGAACCCTAGATTGTTGTATTATTCAGTTGGTTTAACATAATGAATATTGGGTTGTTGTATATACTTATGTATGTTTTGTGCACTAGTAGATTTACTGTTGTTTATATTCCACTGTGCAAGGTAGCTTCGTTGTGATTTTTGGTTTGGCAGCGTTAGATATTTAAGATTCTATCCTAGACACCAGGGTCGTGGAAAAACAACATAATAAGTATATTACAGTAGGATGCATTACATATTGATTTCCACATTAGAGCCTAACATCATATTGTGCTATCACACATTTAAATTAAATATTCATTTAAAATAGATTTTATTTCTTGTTGATTTTATAGATTAATGAAAGCATATGTGATCAAAGTACGCCATCAAAACATGCTGCCCTGTGTGCTTAGTCTTGATGTGCAGGTAACAGGTCTATGGTCCTGGGAGATTGTTGGTGTTCTCATGACCTCCCCGTTTGAGTCTATGATTCATGCACTCCACTGAGAGCTCATGTCCCAGTTGGAGCTAGATGTTACTCACTACTAGTGTGTGACCCCTATAGGAGATTTTTTCTCCTAAATTTGTCTTCAACCAACAACTAGTAGCCCCTTGACAACCACTTGATAGCTCAATGTGCCATTATTCTTCGGCACTTGAGCCAACCATTGTGAACCCTCACTCATTTGTTATGATCATATGTTTGAAGGTGGGCCTGCCAACCCCTAAGGTATGACTTTTCATTACGTAATTGGGTGTTTATGCTTGCTTCTCTTGGGCACATTTGCGCATGGATTGGTGGGGGGGATTGGACAGAAAGAATGGACTTTTCCTGTATTCTTGTTCTCTTACCTTAGCTTGGGGGTTAATCCTGTATCCTAGTCCCGTGGGATCTCCTGTAATGGCTACTAGCTTTAAGAATGACACTACATGGGAAATCCCTACATTGGCTATGCGATCCCACTTCCTCGACACCACATATCACACTCCCCTCCGATCATTTTAAGCCCTTTCTTCATTTTTCCCATCTGGGTCCACATTTGTCCATTGGGGCCACAAGGTGTTAGCTTACCCCTCCCCTTGCCCCCACCTTGGGTCGGGCTTGGAACGATGCATCAGAGGTTGATGAAGCTAAAAAGAAAGTTAAAGCCATAATTTGGCCACTTATAGTAGGAAATGTACCATAAAATGCAAAAGATGGCTGAGACATTAAAATTTAGTGAGTGGGAAAAAGCCAGACGTGAGCTCTACCCGTTATATATATGGCGATCACCCTGGTTCCTAGGGCCTCTATGAGTGCCCCCTTACATCATCAAGGAACCCGTGATTGTCCCAACCTCTGGTGGGTGATGAAATGCCCCACTTTAAGGGGGAATCCACTGCTATATCTTACACATCATTCTCTCATCCCCTTGAGCCTCGAGTAGTAAAATGAAGAAAAATCAATAAAAGGAAAAATGCATATTAGGAAGGGTGGAAAAACAAAGGGCGGGCTAACTCATGTACCACGATTTCTCCCTCCTACATCATACACCCAAGGTATGGGCCTCCCTCATCATAACTACCCTTGTGCCATGGCTTGTGGCTTGGAGCCTCCCCTTTTTCCCCCATTCCGTTCCATAATTATTTCACTTGACCCCTGCCATTTGGTGGATGTACCATGGACTTGCCACTCCCTTAGAGGTAGAAACCACCTAATAGGGTCCTTCATTAACCTCTTTTTGAAGGAAGATAACATTATGACATTTTTAAATCCCATTTGGAAGGGCATGCCACTATGAAGTTTCCACTTGTCCCCTTGATTAACAAGCTTATTTACTTAGTTGCACTGTTGAATTGTTGTACTGGAAGGGGAGGAGACGCATTGGATCTTATACAAGATTGCAGGTGGGTCTTCATCTTGGACTTGGTCTCTCTATACGGGGTCCAAGCCCTCCAGAGGGTCCTAATGGCACTTATAGGGCGAGCTTTGAGAGCCATGGGTCTCTAGCCTTGCAAAGCATTTATTACTACACCATGGAATTTTTCAATGCCACACATTGCTTTTTTCGTGCCTCGGTCATACAAAGATGGTGATGCACTTGGACAACGTTTCCCAACCGACCACAAATTTACACCTGACACTTGGCAGTTGATCCCAGACCCATAGGAGGTTTGTCTCATCTGGAGAGACATGGGAGGGCATGTGCCATCTTCTAGCCCTCATTGATGGAGAAACAACTTATATTGGAGCCACTTGGAGACTCACGAGACCATTGATTGTGCCCCACAATCATTTGGGAGCAACGCAAGATGTTTTTCTTGGAAATCAAGGGTCCACCGCCTTGATCATCATTTTTGGAGCCCTCCTCTTCATTATGGCACATTGAGGGTTCGTCTTGGCCTTCCGGTGACCCTTCTCATCATTTTCTAATCATTTCGGCCTCATTAGGAAGGCTTATTTTACACATTTGAGCTATTTGGTGGGCTTGTCACCAAAGTTATTGTTAGTTGCACATTAAAATATTTTTAGGGGCTTAATTAGGCTAAATAGACCACTCAAACTTGTGAGAGGCTCATATAAATTGAAGAGACCTCATTTGTAATTTTATCATCACTTGGATTTGGGATTTTTCAATCTAAGGAATTCATACCTGCATTTGTTGAATGATTTGGATGAATAAATGCATTTTGATGTGTTGAAAATTTTCGCTATGTCTCTTGGAAGTTGGAGCTTCTTGTTGGCAAGATAATGGATGGATATATTCTTCTTTGTCTTGTAACTGCAATATAATGCTATATTTTGGTTTTAATGGATGTCTAATGCATAAAATTATTTTCTTATGGTGAAATAATATGCCCTAATTAATGCGAATTAGTGGAATCATTGAAAATATTGGAGATTGTTGCATGTGTTACTCATTGGACAAAGAATGAATGAATATTCCTAGGGGACAATTTGCATTTGCATCCTTGAAACTTCAAAATAATTACCATTGTAGTGTAAAAGTCTGAAGTTGTTGTGTAGTTGCATCCACAGATAGTGAAGCTGCTTCTTTAGGCCTCCTTGAAGAGCGAAGTTCCTAAATCTTGATCATTTTGACTCCATTCTTCCCAATAGCTAAGCACTGCCCCTAGATCATTGGTGATCACTCCCGCTTAATGGAATATCTTTCTTTCACCTCTTTTCTTCGTCCTTCTAAGGATAAGGATGTTTTCTAGGGCTTGGTGTGAAATTTTAGGGAGTAGGAATTTTGGGATTCTTTCCAGACAAAATTCTTCATTTGTGCTTCCTCTAGGCATCCTCCAATTTTGAAAGAATTCCGATGGTGGAATTTCAAATAGATTGACACCCTAGCTACCACACCAAGTGGGAACCCTTGAAGCTCCTTTTGACATGGGGATTTCTTTAAGGTTTGCACTTTGTAGTTCATCATTCAAAATCTTTTCTCTTAACTATAATTGACCATTGAATGAGCATTTACCTTGGTATATTTCTCAACCGTAGGTCTCTTATAGTATTTCTCTCAAGGGGTTTTTCGTGGAAAATCATCCTAGCTTCTCTCAAAGCTCACACATTGATTGAATCTTTCCATTGAATGAGCCATCCTTGCCTCACTTTGGACCCTGGTATAGACATATTAATCGCAAGTGAGGAATATTGGAAGTCTTGATCTTAGGCACTCATCATTAATGATCATTCCTGAGCCCGACCTCTAATCATCCTTCATAGGTCCTTCTTGGGGAGCCTTTCAACTTCCTTTTGAAGCATTTGAACAATTTATTGAGCCTCTCGTTGAATGTGCCTTAGAAATCATTTCATATCTCGTCATTGATCGCATCATCCTAAGTGATTTCATCCATACTGGGACTCTTCCTGTCCGTGAAAATCCAAGAAGAGAAGGGGACTTAGGCTGTGGTGACAGTGGGCCTTTGTCTCAAATTGTTGTGCCTTTGAGCTCTAGCTTACAAACTAGGTTTGCTAGTTTGTGCAGCAACATAGATCAACGTTACCTTAGAGAGAGGACCATAGAGATCACTTTGGACTTTACCATAGAGACTTATCACATAACGCAAAAGTATTAAGCCTTCAAAGGAGCTCCGACTTCGGATTATGTTTCAACATTCTACTAGGCCTTTGCAATATCTTTTGAATGTTTTGTTATGATCTGATAGAGTAATATTTGCACCTTCAGTAGATCATGATGTCAGACCTTGTACTGCTTCGTTTTGTACGCCTCATATTCATCTTTATTACTGTAAGTGCTTTCATGAGAAATGAGTACTCCACCTTAAAGACTTGCCATTGATTCTGTACAGTTGTTAAAGGGATACATCTCGTGACATTGTTGGTTCAGACAAATATGTTTCTCAAAATTCCTTTGAACTACTTTCAAAGTTACTTAGGATCAACTCCCTTAATTTATCCTTTCAATAGTTCTCTCTCAGGAATTTCAAGAACAAAAATATATTCTTTTTACTTTAGTTACAGTGAACATACTTAGTATTGAACAATGAGATTCTTCCTTTGTCCCTTTGGCCTCCTTATAGGGTATCTGAGTTTTTTGGCTTTTTGATGTCATCTTGAGTCCTTCTTGACCTTCTGCAACATTCTGATGTCTCAATATTGAGAAGGGTTTTGAGACCTAGAGCTTTAGGGCTTCGACTTCCCTATGAACTTTTCTTGCACCAACACATTGTTGACCTTTGATAAGGAATAGGGTTGCACTCATATCTTAGCTCTAATACCATGTTGGAAATTCACTGAATTTCTAATCATGGTAATTACTTGTGACTATTTATATATGTTTTCATTTAGCATTTACTTTATCCATTGTGTCATCAAGTAATTATACAAATACAATACTCAAAAAGACAAGTGACACCAGAAATTAGGCCAGAGGCTAGGGAAAAATCCACAAGGGGAAAACCCATGAATGCTTTCCTTATAGATTCTTTGTCAACAAGAGAAATCCAAGTCAAACTAACCAGTGATCCAAGTGCCAAGTCAGCCCTCCAAGCTCTGCCATGATTTGTCCAATCAATCTATTTATACATGTCTGCCACGTCACAAAAATATAGGTGCCATAGAAAGCTTGCTTCATTATAGGGAAAGGTGCCATAGGAAGTCGCATCAACACAAAGAAATACACCATAGGAGCTTGTATCATCATGGAGAGATGTGTCACAGAAACTCGCATCAATATCATAGAAACTCGCATCAATATGGAGTGATATGCCACAGGTTCACATCACAAAAATATTGCTGCCTTAAATAACTCTTATACCACATAAGTTTTCCTTAGATGTCCGAATATACTCTTCAATTGATGAAATCCGAATTTCTTGCCAAATGGTGGAGGATAGTTGCCAATATATAGTTGTTCCTTCATCTAAAAGGACATGTATTTTGGGCAGGCTGACTTGTCTTCTGGAGGGCCGACTTGATCAACTTGAGGACACAATTATACTTCGAAAAATTCAATTTTCTTTTCTTTTTCAATGTCCAAATGGGACATGACAAAAACATATTCTTGTTTACTCTTGGCATGAAGAACATGCTTAAATAAATACATCAACGAAAAACTATACATTCTGAAGACCAAACCTTGTTACATTTCCAACACACCAAGGAAGCACCTAAGAGACAATCAACCGTCTTCTACACGATAAGACATCAAGCTCATGTAGAAGACCTTTCGAAGCTACCAAGAACTTCAGCACTCCCTCCTAGCAAGGAAGTGATTCTTCACCACCCCTTGCTTGTCCCTGTAAAACATAAACTTCCCTTTCACTAGAGCTTTGCAGAGAATATTTTCCACTTGCTCCTCTGTGGGAATGTTCTACAATCTCGCAACACCTCTCTGAACCCTGTCTCTAATGAAACGATATATGAACTCTATATGTTTGGATCTGTCATGAAACACACGATTTTCAGAGAGCTTAATGCAACTCTGATTATCACAGTGAATCACCACGGGATCCAATTTAAGACCAAATGACCTTATGAACATTTTGCGAAGGCAAACGGCTTCACAACTTGCCATGTACTCTGCCTTTTCTGAGCTAAGTGCCACTGACTGCTGCTTCCTTTGGGATTTGTGCATATTTGGAAAGTAACTTTACTACTTCAAATGGAAATGCTGCTACTACAACTCTATAATTCCACACATCTAATCAATCACAAGCTTTTTCTGTAATTCAGAAATCAAATCTGCAACTATTGTTACTATTGTTGCAACAAAAAATCAGATCTGCAACTACTGTTACTATTGTTGCAACAAAGAAATTATATTTGCACGACTTCATCTACTTGTTGAAGACATAAAAAAAAAAAAAAAATCTATCAAGTGAAAGGAAGCGGTGGTGTTTCTCATGTTGTATAGGGGCCTAGCCAATTGACAATCCTTCATATGCCCTTAATTCCCAAGATAGGTGTAAACAAGAGCATTTGCAGATTTGAGAATCAAAATATAACTCCTGCCTTCTTTCTGGCTTTTAAAGTCAAGGGAAGGAAGGTTTAGCAACCAAAACTAGGAAAAGTTGTAATGTTTTGTAATGTCCTTTTTTTGTACCTCAGGTAGGTACTTCTGCACAAGCATTGTGTCTAGGCTTGCAAAAGTCACCCATATTCTCCTTAGAACCGTTTCTCTAGAATGAGCAAGTTGCTGATGTAACTTAGCCAAGTCTAACTTAGGAAAAAACACATTAATATGTTGGGTTATTGAGCCAAAAGAAACTTAGGTAAAGTAATTTATTTTTGTAAGTCTTAATCATAGCAGTTCATTTCAAGTGAGGCGAGATCTAATCTAGGCCGTTAATCACTTTGAGATTAGCGTTAGGGTAAGGGATTTAGCTCAATGTAAAGTTATAAAAGCAAGGCTAAGGAGAGGAGATAGTCACACTATAACAACACAAGATTGAGAGCGACATCTCAGTGAGTGGTGTGCTAGGTCCAAGGGATTGTAGAGGGGTTGGAGATCCATATCTATAGGAAAGATTGAGCATCGATCTAGGGTTTATTTGTTGGATCAGATCCAGGTTAATTGTATTATGTATTCTCTCAAGTGGGAAATTATCCCAGAACAAGAGCCCACCCAAGTTTGGATTTTTTAAAGAAAAACTTGTTGTGCAGAAATCTGTTTGTGTCATTGTGATTGAGATCATTATATTTGCTTTCGCTGACTTTGTTAGGAACCTAGTTGTGTGTTTAAAATTTATTCAGTAAATCACTTTTTTGCTAGGGATTAAATATTGAGTGCTAGGTTTGTAGGAAATATAACATGGTACTAGAGCTCAAACGTTGAAAATAGAACCTGGAATCACAAAAGCCAGGTTCATATAGGATCGCTTGGGCCAGGTTTGGCCATGATCGTAGGAGACGATTTCTTTTTTTTAGGGAAGCTATATGACTGAAGAGTTTTTTTTTTTTGCAAGTGGGGGTTGATTTTTTTTCCTTTTTTTTAACATAAAAAGGGGAATCGACAACTGTGATGGCCGTAAACCAATTGCGAGTTACTGGCCGTAAACCAATTGCGAGTTACTGGCCGTAAACCAATTGTGAGTTACTAACCCGACCATTGGATTTGACAGTAGGCAGCGTGCACATCCGTCAATAGAGCAATTGGGCTTTGTAGGGACCGACGCAAAGGGAGCACAATGTACGAGAAGGTCGAGGGTCAGAGCTGAGTAGGGCCACGAAGGGCCCCCAACCACCAGGGCCAACAACAACAGGCTGTCAGACTTGCCACCATGGCCAACAAGCCGACATAGTATCGAGCTGGGAGACGGTTCAGGCAAATAGTGATCCAACAACTAGCATAGGGGGCAAGTGAGCCAAGCCAACAAGCCACAAGGTTCGGGGTTGCGACAACAAACATAGATGAAACTACAACCACTCGAGCTGAGCAACTGCAAAAGAAGACTGGGCCGACATCTAGGCGTCAGGACATGCCAGGATGATAGTTAAGCCCAACAACAACAATGATGGTTGAGGCTAGGTGAGGGGACTGCGTCAGTGGGACATTGAGGCGACATGGACACGCAGTTGACAGGAATGCACAGGCTCAGAGAAAGTCGACTTAGAGCTGGTAGGGCTCGGTGCAACAAGGAAATTTACTGTGGTCGACAGAGAGACAGGGATAGATCGATTGCAAGGGTATCGACTACCATAGGCAACAACGCAGACCAGGAAACCCACGGGAGGAACCCCACATAGAGGTCAATCGACAACCTTGTGCAACAAACATAGGTGTTGTTAGTGGAGGTTGGGGGTGGTAGAATTGTGGAAGGCAGAAGGCTTTGGGGTTTGAGCAACTGTAGACAACGTGAGGAGGAGCACAATTTTCTTCTTTGTCAAGAAAAATTGTTTTTGACAATGTTTGATCAGTGGGACGAAGATGACTACCGGTCTCAGGTTGGAAGATCGTTTGCATGGGTTGTCTAACTATTGGTGTTAGAGGAGAATGAGATTTGGGAGTTCGTAGCACAAACTCAGATTCCTCCTATCGATGCAACACTTCTGGCTGCCCATAAGCAGAAGGACGTGAATGCTAGGAGGATTATCCTGGATGAAATGCAAGATCACATTATTCCTCATATACATGGGAATAAATTTGCCAGAGAAATGTGGGAGGCATTGACCAAGCTATACCAAAGTGACAACTAGAACCAGAAAATGGTGCTGCGAGAGAAACTCGGGAGCATCAAGATGTCCAAGACTGAGACAGGTTCTTATTTCACCTGAATATCTCAGGTACTAGATGAGCTTGTTGCAGTAGGAGAGAAAGTGTTGGACTCAAAACTAGTAAGGACAACTCTGAACAAATTCACAGAGTAATGGGGTACCTTTCTTAAAGGAGTCGTGGCACGGGAGATTCTCCCAACCTGGGATAGGTTATGGGATGATTTCACCTAAGAGGAGACTTGTGAAGAGGCTCTACATGGAAACTAGGTAAAAGGTGTTAAATTTTGGGGTAGCTGCAGTCGCTATTCCTAGCTACTCCAAGTCCGCCCTAAAAAGGAAATGCAAAGAAAAATATTGAAAATTTAAAATTGAATTAATTTTTCCTCCAAAAGACAAGTCGGCTCCTCCACAAGTTCAAGTCAACCTGCCCCCTTAGTCACACCTATTTGGGCTTAACGGCTCACTATAAAGGAAACTTGACTTTCACCTCTTGGCATGAATTTAGATCATCTTCATCCTCCATTATTTCTGTTCACACGTGGAAAAGAGGACTTCTGAGGTAGAAGAAGGACGAATATGAGGTAGAAAGGAGGACAAATATGAGGCAAAAAGAAGGATGAATATGAGGTAGAATAAAGGACGAATCTATGGGAATAATTTGTGTTTATTCTGCAATAGATTGGAAGACCCAATTTCTGATTGAAGGAGGCCTAGTTGGAAGGAAACCCTTGAAGTAACCTAGTATCCATTTTTGGGAACTATTATTCATGGATGAAGGGTCGGTCTAGCCCTAGGAATTTCCAGGTTGTTTTATAGATATCAGATTGTATCTCTTGTTGAATTGGATAATTTCTTTAAGAAAAGGTTGTTGGGTTTTTCCATGGTTAGGGTTTTCCCAGGATAAATTTTGTGTCTCTTGTGTTTGGCTATCTCTTCATGATCCAACCGTCATTATTGTTTTACTATTGAAGGTTTTCTATGTATAATTGCTTAATGATGAATGTGATACATGATAAATTAATGATGAAATCATTGGAAGTAATTATCAGACCAGAAGATCCTAAAAAATCAACATGGTTTCATAGCCAAGGTTGTTAAAGAGCAGCCCTAAGAGAAGAGATAAGCAGGGGCTACAACTAGATGAGGTCAAAGAGAAAGCCAAGAGAAGGTCTGAGTCAAGGCTTAATTGGAATTAGATACCTTGCCGAGATTACTAGAAGGAAGGTCGAAGTTAAGTGGATTAGGCTGTAGTGAGAGAAGTGATCTGAAGTTGTTAGGATAGAGGCCACAAAACCTCAGGAAGGAGGCTGCAGAACCTCAGATGGAGGCCGAGAGGCCTCAAGCTTGTGACAGGGGGCCGAAAGGCCTTAGTGTAGATTGATCAAGGTCGAAAAGCTGGGCAAACTAGGCCGCAGAACTAGATGCCTCAAACACTTTTGTCAATTCAGGACCGAAATGCCTCATAAGGCCAGTAATGGTGGACAAAAGTTGCTAATAAGAAAACTCTAGTTTAAATAGGTTATTCATCTGCTCTTATCATTGTTTAAAGAAGTAAGGTTTTAGCAAGTTTAAATTCAAACAAGGTATGTTTTATCTCCATATGAAGGTTGTTTACACATTTATTAAGGATCAATTGATGAAGCAAGTTCTCCTGGAAGATTTGAAAATATTGAAATACCATATTCTCTCTTTGCTGAATTAATTCTATAAAGCATACTTTCATGATATTTGGAAGGCACTGTTTCCTTAAAGAGGCAAAGTATAAGCATTACAAAGGCTGTCATCGATCCTGATACATTTGACTATTATTGGAATTTGATCGAATTTAAACATCCTTGAATGTATGATAATATGAATAGAACACCAGTAGCAGGAGCCAAAATTAATCCTAGACAAAGGCTCATTGGATAACCTCCAGGACAAATTTGAAACTTGTTTCAAGAATGATGCTCATGTTTGTATATACTGTTGATTGAGATATGGTGCCATGGCAGATGGGTATTTTGATTATTTGAAGCTTGTATCAATGTTTATTTTTTAGCTGTTGCAAATCGCTAGTTTGATGAAATAAGGCTTGAAGAAATTAATCGTAGATTGTGAACTACTACTTAGAAAGTTGAGTTGTAGGGCAAGAAGTATGCAGGGCCATCAAATTATCTTCTTGCAGGAAGATGACTTACATATATTGTACTGTTGAGATTATGTTGCTAGGGTGCCATTACTTGAGTCTTGATGCTGCTAGAACAAATTCAGCTGGATGAGAAAGGATTCTTTAGCTATAAAGCAACAAATTCCAATTAGCACATGAGAAAGTTTGTATTTGGATGAGAAAGCCCTAGGGTTTGTGGATAAAACCATAGAGACCTAGATCTATGTTTCCGTTGAAAGAAGAAACCCTAGATCATGCAAGGAAGGAAAGCAAAGCAACATGATGATGATGATGAGTACAAAGATGCTGAGTTTGCGAATGTATTTCTATGATTTCTACAAAGAAAGCAAGGATTAAGAGTGAGATGACAAATTTCCTTCAATCCTCAAAAGATAATTAATTCATATCGTTATTCTTTGATTATTATATTTATTTAATTCTGGTTATCCTCTTGTTTTTTGTTTGTTTGTTTTGATGGGTTATAATAGTTTCTTCCATGATCTCCTAGTGAGGGTGCAGGTACATCGTGAACGCTGATAAGGCTCTGGTAGCAAATGGAACCATTGGAAGAACAAAGCAAAATTTATGGCAAGAGGATTCTCCCAGGATCAGTGATATGTGTTTTAGAGGGAGAAATTGTATTGACATTGTGCTTGATGACCAAAAGAGCTCCTAGTTAGAGGGAACAGACAAGCCGTCAAGTTTGAAGGATGCCATGATGGATGAAATTGTGTCGGAAAGAAGTTGGTAGTGACTTCCAAGTGGATCTAGAAGATGACGTATGCGGTAGATGGTAACATAGAGAAGTACAAAGCGAGGATTCTCCCAGGAAGAGGGAGAGGACTATGAAAAGACATTTTCTCTAGTTATCAACTACACTTCTGTTAGAATTGTCATTTTTGTTGCTTCTATTATGGGTGGGAAATTACATCAGGTGGATGTGGAGACCGTTTTCCTCAATGGAGTAATTGAGGAAGAAGAAGTGTACATAGAGCTACCTTAGGGCTTTGAGGTACATGAGAGGGAATCTAATGTTTGCAATCTAAAGAAGGCTTTGTACGAACCTCGAGCATGGTGGTTATCTAATGAGTCTTGGCGGATCTTGCTATTAGATGACTTATTTCTCATAGAAGCAGAAAAACTCACATGATAGAGGAAGTGACAGTGGAAGAAGGATTTTCTTCCATGGCAGAGGGAGAAGCTAGGATTGCCACAACAAGATCTGTTTTAGTGTCAAAGGGAGCACCCAGTCAGGGTGACCGAAAAGTAGTTGTGGCATGTGTTGAGGTACCGACATGGTACAATTAGATGTGGAGTGAGAAGTATAGCTGCAGGGATATACAGATTCAGATTGAGCAGAGAATGTTGAAGACGGGAAGAGTACATCAAGATGATGATTTAGATTGGAATTTTCTTGTGTAGGAAGTAGATATCTGTCGCACTTAGGACAACAGAGGTTGAGTATATTGTAGCTAGTTTGGCGAGTTGTGAAGTAGTGTGGCTTCAAAAGCTACTCGTAGGATTGTTTGATCAAACGCTTGAGACAACTGTGATCACAGGCATGTTACCTAATACCACCACATCTGGGACATGGTATAGAAGGAAGTAGTGAAGCTCCAATGTATTTTCTCTAAACGAGCAAGATGCTGACATTCTCACAAAGGCTCTGTCCCAGGGTGAAGTTTGTGTACTTTAGGGACAAGCTTAGATTAGTTGAGAATGCTTTGCTCAGTCAGAGGGAGTGTTGATGTTGGAGAATCAAGGGGCAAACATTCTCCCTAGGTTAGGATATTGACAGGTCAAGGTATTGACCAGAGGCCATGTAATGTGGCTAGGGAAAATGGCCTAGAGAGCATCAAGGTCTAGAGTGCCCCCTAGGTGGGTTGAGCGAGTGCCTTTAGCATCGGGCAACTGATTTGCCATTCAATAGCATGTGATGACATGTGGGAATGGTAAATGGGCCCAAGGTTTCACCATGTGTCATGGGGTACCTGATTCCAAGTGACGACTTGGTGGATTGGCGAAATAAGGACTAGTCTTGACCCTAGAAGGCCTTTGGCTAATGGGTGACTAGATCCATTTGCAAATGGGATGTATCTAGTGGGTGACTAGATTCTTTTGCATGATGCTGATGCAGGTTTCTTTCCACATGGTTCTGGTATAGAACATGAGGTGGATGGATTCATCAACATAGATAGCTCATTCAACCTTTTTTGGGAGTAGAGAATTTTCTCAACAAGAGATCATTTGAAAATGTCAAAGAGAATACCTCCCTAGCTAAGAGGGAGTGTTGAATTTTGGGGTAGCTGCAGTCAATATTCCCAGCTACTCTAAGTCGGCCCTAAAAAGGAAATTCAAAGAAAAATATTTAAATTTCAAAATTGAATTTATTTTTCCTCCAAAAGACAAGTCAACTCCTTCATAAGTTCAAGTAGGCCTGCCGCCTTAGTCACACCTATTCAAGCTCAAAAATTCTCTCTATAAAGGCAACTCTACTTCCACCTCTTGGCATGAATTCAAATCATCTTCGTCCTCCATTGTTTCTGTTCACACGTGGAAAAGAGGACTTTTGAGGCAGAGAGAAGGATGAATCCAAGGCAGAAAGAAGGATGAATTTGAGGCAAAAATAAGGACGAATTTGAGGAAGAATAAAGGACGAATCTATAGGACGAAATTGTGTTTATTCTGAGGTAGATTGGAAGACCGAATTTCTAATTGAAGGAGGCCTAGTTGGAAGGAAACCCTGGAAGTAAACCTTGTATCCATCTTTCAGAATTATTATTCATGGATGAAGGGTTGGTCTATTGAGAATTTGGTAGGGCGGAGATTAATTCAAATTCTCTGCTTGATAATTACTTGTAAGCTTACTTATTTTATTTATGTCTTTTCTTCTTAGCTTATTATATCTTTCATCAAGTCAATTATCAAAAACACAAGAGACAATTTTAGGCTCTTCGAGCCAGGGCCAAAACCTCTCCCTCTTGGAGAGGAAAACTTGTAAGAAATTCTTCTTATAGACTTCCAGATGTCAAGTACCATGACCTTGATGCAGACCCTTGACCCTTGTATGCCTTCAAGACCTTGTCATAGCTCCACTAGGCATCTTATACTGATCTCCTTTTTTTGCACTGCTTTGCACCAGGACTAGGAATGCTCGGTTCCTAGTTAGACTATCCTCAGCCTCCTTATTATCGATATATCCTTCTGCACTTTAGATACTTCTTCCTTGTTCTAGTATATACTTCAAAGGTATAGAAGTGTCACTGATTCTTCCTTTGATGAGGTAGCCCTCCGCCTACCTTGTCTTCAGCCCTAAGTTCCAATCCCTTCTTTACTCTTTCCCCTTGTAGTCCTTGAGATGTATCCAACATCATTGCAGTGTCCTCCTTGAGAATGTGACAACACTTTTCTTCACTGTAGTATCATCCTTCTTCGCATCATATTCCAAATCTGAACCTCACATTGTAATCTTTCAGTTACCAAACTGTGTTTTCCTTCACTGTAATTCTGCACTGTGATTTGCATCTGTTTTTCTAGAGATATTCGAGATATATTAGACCCGCGACAAGGATATGATGTCCTTCCTTTACTTCTATTTAACCTTGTCTTGTCACTGTATTATACCGCAACCTTATTCCTTTTCTAACTTCAGACTTGTCCCAATTCTATTACTATGTCCGAACTATTCTTCACTATTTTCTGCGCAGTCCACTAGGGTATATATAGTTTTTTGCCATGTAATTGAGCTGACCTGTCAAAGGGTAATATAGCCGACCTTATATATGGTTATAGAGCCAACTTGTAGGGCACATCTTCCAGTGTCGATGAGGGCTGTCTAGAGCCATTCTTTCATAGTTTCATGGCAAGGTATTGAAGGCATACATGACTCTTAATTTACATATAACCAAAAGACAAATCCTAATATACATCAAGAAGTCGTCTATTGACCTATAATAAAAATCTTGCTCATGAAACCCATGAAGCAAGCATAACGAAAATACATTTTATTATCTTTGTCTTCTTCTTTACATAAATACATAATTACATAGTCAATATGAAGACCGATCCTAGTTACACTTTTCAACACTCCCTCTTAACTAGGGAGGTATTCATACAGGTACATGGTCACTTTAAAACTGAAGAATCTTATAAGAAGAATCAGATTGGTAATTGCATCTGTATAACATCAAATCAACCAGCATTGTCCTAGTGCAAGGCCTTGACTAACAACCCCATCTCTCAACGAGACAATCGGCTACAATGCTGGCGAGACATATGACTTATAGACACCATAGTCATTGTCTCTCCAAGGTACATACTCCACCCAGTTATGACCTTCTTGGACTATTCATCTCTTGGGTAGCCAACCCTCAAAGAATATCGGTCCCCGACTACTCTTATCTTGAATGACCTATCACATTCTTAAAGAGTATCGAATGCCAAATGATTACCCAATCCTCCATTTTGTCTTCCCAAGTGAAGACCAGAATTATGTGTCTATCCATTCTCTCCACATGGCCTTCACTGTGACTTACGACTGTTAGTCCTCGTCTAGTGCATGACACTTGTATTAGAGAATCATATACATCACCTCCTCTTAACTCAGGAAGGACATACTTCAAGTTTCTTCCAAGCAAGAAACTTATCGCCAGGCTCCGTCTCAACCAGGGACCTACAACAACAATGGTGAGACACCCAGCTGCTCATGAAGAATTCCTCCCCTCGATGTCATGGATTTCGATATTGAGGAATTTTCAACCTTTGGCTCCATAGGGCACAGATCATCCATCACTTTCATCCTTGAGTCATGTCAGCTATTATAAAGTGATTCATGTGACTTCCTTATCTGGACCACTTTTATGCCATGCTTCTTTTCTTCGAACCATCTCCCAAGGATTTTACATCCTTCCACATGATTGGCAGCCCTGCATAAACTTATCCAGATAAACATATACATATGAACTTTTAAATTGAAAGTTACCTCCATGATGATCTTTCACCATGACATCTTCCTGTAGGCATCGACATCCTTTATTTAGACATCCCGCAGCCGGAGCCATAGCTCCTGCTCCCGCCTCTCGCAGCCGCAGCCGCAGCTTCCTGTAGTCGCAGCCTCCCACAGCCGTCTCGTCTCTCGCAGCCGTCCTGTCTCTTGCAACCGCAGCCTCCCTGTAGCCGCTGCCGTCCTGTCTCCTGTAGCCGCAACCTCCCTGCAGCCGCTGCCGTCCCGTCGAGCCTCCCGTAGCCGTCCCGTCTCCTGCAGTCGCAGCCTCCCGTAGCTCCTGCTCCCGTCTCCCGCAGCCGCAACCTCTCGTAGCCGCAGCCGCAGCCTCCTGCAGCCGTAGTCATAGCTTCCTGCAACTGCAGCCTCCCATAGCCACAACCTCCCTGTCTTTCTCCCATCTCCCACTGCTCCTGCTCCCGCAGCTGCAACCTCCCTGCAGCCCCTCCCCCGCAGCCGCAGCCTCCAGCTCCTCCGACCCCTTCTCCCGCAGCCCCTCTCCTGCTGCTCTTGCTCTCGCCTCCCACTGCTCCTGCTCTCGTAGCCGCAGCCTCCTCGCAGCCGCTAATTCCCCTTCCTTTCCTCTTCACTTTCGCACCTGCATCCGGACGCTTCAACTTCCATTGGCGGGGATTACAGAGAGGAAGGAGAACAAGGATCTCGGGGGGCCCAAATCCCTGAATTTCAATGACAGAGGTCCACTCAAGTATCTCAAGCAGTGCCACAACGTGTCGGGAACTGTGTACAACCCCACCGACATTGCGTTGGAAACCGACTTCCCAAATCAAGCAACTGCTGAGGAAAATGGAATCCCTTGAAGCGGAAAATAACAAGCTCTGCTTCGAGATTGGAACCTTGTCCAACAGGATCGGGGTGGTCGAGGAAGATAACTTGTCCCTGAAGAATAAGCTCCAGGAGTGCAGAGAACTTATTGCGATACGCCCGCCAAATGAGGTCTTACAGGCGGAAATTCAGGTTCTCAAGGATGAACAAGAAGAAATCAGATCACAAGAAGTATCTTTCAAACAAGAAACAGAATCACACATCAGTTCATGGGTACAGGTGGTCAGAGGAAAAGAAAAGGCCCCACCCCTCACAGCGGTGGAAGAGGTTGTGCAGGCCAAGCTGGTAGAGGAAAGGACAAGGCGAGCAAGAGAACTAAACCTCAAGGTGAGGGGTCTTCCCGTCCCCACTCCGGCATCAGACATACTATAGCTAGGACACAAGTTCCTTCGAGACACGTTTGAAATACCTGACATAAGGATAGAGCATGGTTGGGGCAGGACTCTACTCTTTTCCTCAAATTCCGCAACTCCACAGATAAGCTTCGGGCATTTCAGGGAAAGCGAAAATTGTTCTCCCTTCTAGACAAGGTATTCCTGGATGAGGACCTCACAAGAACACAGGTAGCGGAACTTAAATAGGCCAGAGAACAGGTTGCGACAGCACGACATGCAGGAAAGTGGGTAGTCATCAGAAATCTTCGAGCGGTTATCTGAGACTCTTGAGTCCTTCCCCCTGGGATGGGTCCCTCGAACTGATAGCTCTAAATGACGGGCCCGAGCAGAGAGGAGACGGGGCACGAGTATTTCGTTCCACTGCTGGAATGGAAATGGCTCTTTCTGGTCATTACTTGGCCTACTTTATGATGCCCTCGCTTCAACAGGGATCCTACTTGTTACCGAAACACACGCGAGCCCTATCCCCCCTCTCCTTGACATCACAAGATACCAGTGGACCTCAGCTTGCAGACAGGAGACACGGAGTTCAGGAGGAGGCAGAGGCTCTGGAGGAGTAGCATGCCTCGCTAGAGGCGATCTCAGAAACAGAATCTCTATTGTGGCGACCGATGATCACGCCAGATTCATGTGGATTCGGATCAGAGCCAATGTCCCCCCTCTGAGAGACATTTACATTGCGGTGTGCTACTTTCCCCCCATCTCTTCACCCTTTGCTATTCATAGCAGTGACGGTGACCCCTTCACAGACTTGTACTCTGACATAACCAAATACTCAGCAGAGGGAGACATCATTCTCATGGGGGACTTTAATGCCCAGACTAGAGACCTCCAGATACCAATTCATGATCGTACAAAGGACGTGTTCTGCACTCGAGGGGTCAACCCGACCTCGGTAAGCATGCACCGGACATCAGAAGATAGCTTGGCCCCTGCCACAGCCTACGTGAAACACCTCCTACAGATGGGAGAATCTCACGAGTTGATAATCCTGAACATCCTCCCTTACTTTACATCCTCCCACTTCTTTACCTGCCGACCCCATGGGGGGGGGGGGGGGTGCGAGTGTGGTAGACTACGCTCTTGCCGGCCCGGACCTCCTCCCACACATCAAAAACTTTTCTATCACACCTATCCCCCTGGTGGATCATGCACTTATCTCACTTTCACTTCAGTTTGACATCCCTCGCACATCCTCCCCCCATCCAGCACAACCCACCCCGTACCCTCTTTCGGTTCGAGGAAGGCGACCACGATGTCTTCTCCTCTACCCTCAAGCACACACTTCTAACTAAAACCCAGTTCGCCTCTCTTGAATCCGTCAATGACAAATACCATTGCCTCTCATCTGCAATCCGGGAAGCCGCGCTCCAGTCCTTCCCTTCCTCCACCCGCTCCGTCGTCGCCACCCCCAAACCAGGAGGATGTCTTATGAATAAGTGGTATGATCACGAGTGCAAATCTCTGCACTAGGATCTCCGACGCGCCTTCAAACACTCCCTACCGTCTTATCCTAGCATTTGTTCTACCTACCGCCGCCTCCTTCGCCGCAAGAAACGTCATTTTATCTCCCACCAGAGACGGTTTTTTTCTGATCTTCTCCTCCATTCCCCTAAAGAATTCTGGGGCACCATTCTTTATAGGCAATCTCCCACCCCTACCGACCTTGATCCCTCCTCCATGTTCTCCCACACTTCCAAGTTGTATGACATCCCTGGGCAATCCCCCATTCAGGTTGTTTCCCCCTTAGCCTCCTCTCACTTCTTCTCCGACAAAGATATTAGAGAGGCAATCTGGGCATTGAACAGTAGCAAAGCCGCAGACGAAGAAGGCTTCCAGGCAGAATTCTTCAAACTTGGGCTTCGTCCTCTGGTTGGTTACCTAGCAGATCTCTTCAACCATGTCATTCGAGATGGATTTCCCGATGGATGGTCCCACCACATTATCTACCCCATCCATAAAGCAGGATCTACCTCCGACCTGAACAATTACAGAACGATCATGGTCGGGCACACATTCTCCAAGCTGTATGCTACTGCCCTCCACAGGGGACTCTCTGGCTTCCTAAAACAGAGACATCTCAGGGCCACAGGGCAAGCTGGTTTCCGATCGGACCATCAGACCACCGACCATATCTTCACTCTTCGAGCGATGATCGAGGAGGCCCGCCCTCGGTCCTCCAAGGTGTATTGCTGCTTTGTGGATTTCAGGAAGGCCTTCGATTCAGTCCGAAGGGAGGAACTTTTTCAGAGACTGAGAGAGGTTGGTATCTCTTCGACTCTTTTGACTGCCATTATGTGTCTCTACGAGTCTATACTTGGCCATCTCCGCATAGTTGGAGGGATGTCAAAGTTCATCTGGAGCACTATTGGAGTCAAGCAGGGGTGCCCGCTTTCCCCCACTCTTTTCGGGATTTGCATTGACGAGCTGGAATCTTTCCTCCGAGAGCATATCTAGGATTCCGATGGGTGCCTTCTCCATCATGTCTTGAGCTCCATCCTACTTTTTGCCGATGACATTGCCTTCCTAGCCTCCTCCTCGGAAGGCTTACAGAGACAGCTGGATGCCCTCACAGCCTTTTATGATCTTCGGCACCTGACAGTGAACCTGAGCAAAACCAAAGTCATAATCTTCAATGGGGTGAAGAAGACCTTGAGTTTCTGCTTCCTATTCAAGGGAGAAGAAATCGAAGTCGTCAGCAGTTACTCTTACTTGGGGGTGCAGTTTACAGGTCCCCGTTTCAGCCTTCGGCTAACCCTCCAGCCCAAGATAAACAAAGGATATGGTTCCTTGGCCCTTCTTGAGAGACAGTGCTTCCGTCATCACTTCCAGGACATTTCATCCAAGATGAACATCCTGGATACCTTGATCCGCCCCACCGTGCTTTATGGATTAGAGATCTGGGGCCCCTCCTTACTAGAGTCAGATTGGACCTGGGCGGAACGAGTCCAGACCCTTCTCTTGCACCGCTTCATTCGATGAAAGCAGACAGTTCCTCAAAACATCATCCTAGCAGAGTTCGGAGCTAAGCCCTTCCGCTTGGAGGCAATCTTTAGGATAGTCTCTTTTCTTCATCAGATCCGTGGACTGGCAGACACAAAAGAGGGTAGAGACAGGTACCCATATCTGGCCTATTGCTCCTTGAAGAACATCGCTTATACATAGACAGGCTGTGCCAAATGCTGGTTCACCGGAATGACAAAACTGCTTGGCTGTATAGATATCCAGATGGATCATCTCCCCCCTTTCCAATATTCACTGAATGCCCCGGGGCACCTTCTACCAAACCAATAAGAAATCAACAAAATCATCAGGGAGGACATCTACAGGATGTACATTCAGACTACATGGGTCAATCCCACAGGCAAACTGCGCCCAAAGATGGCTTTTTACGCTGAGCACCTTTTGGAGATCAAGGATGGACTCATTATCTGACCCCCCTATACCCTCCAGCATTGGATGCATGCTACTAGGATCCCTCTCGGACAACTCAGGGTTGGATTGCATAGGCTTCGGGTTGAGACAGACCATCATATCAACAGGATGGGGAGGATCTGTCAACTTTGCCCTTTACAGGAAGTGGAGACAGAGTCACACTTCATCTTCAGATGCCCGGTCTACTACGAGATCCGAGGGTGTTTTCACTGCTTATTCAGGGGCCCCCAGAGCTTGGCCAGCTTCCTTAGATACACTGACTAGATATGCCTGGCGCTTTACCTTCAGGAGACCTTTAGACCAAGGTTACTTGGAAGCGGGAGCGGGAGCGCGGAGCGCCATTTTTAGAAGCTTCCGGTCCGGAGCGTTTATATATATATATATATATATATATATTTTTTTTTTATATTTTTTATATTTTGATGCATATATGTCAACAAAAACATGTAGAATGATGAATTAGACATAAAAAACATAAAAACATAGATTGAATCATATAACATCAATCATCTAGAAGTTATAATCTTCATCAACCACGCCCATGAGTTGGAAGCATACAACATATTG
Organism: Pinus albicaulis; assembly: GCA_034641835.2. Classification (NCBI taxonomy): domain Eukaryota; kingdom Viridiplantae; phylum Streptophyta; class Pinopsida; order Pinales; family Pinaceae; genus Pinus; species Pinus albicaulis. The sequence continues at coordinate 1,155,084,874 of CM076584.1, forward strand.
ACTCTCGAGTCTCGCAAATCATCAATCTGAAGGTTTCAAGCTTTCAAAATTCAATATATAACATTTATCATCATTGATATATAACATTTATCATCATTGATTTCAAATTTCAATATCTAACATTTATCATCATTGATTCATTCATTTCAAAATTCAATATACATTTATCATCATTGATATATATATTATAACATTTATCATCATTGATTCATTGATTTCAAAATTCAATATACATTTATCATCATTGATATATAACATTTATCATCATTGATTCATTAATTTCAAAATTCAATATATAACATTTATCATCATTGATTCATTGATCACCATATAACTTTCATGAAGCATCATATTCATAATTCATAATGACTTGTAAACAGTAAACTTATAAATGCCAACTTCAAAGTTTCACCTTTCAAATTCAAACTTCAAACTTAAATTGTCATTAAATATGTAAATCGAGAAAGAGTCGAGTTTCAGGCATTTGTTCAGCTATCAATAACAAATAGAAAAGACTAGTAAACAAAAAATCTATTTTATCTGGTTGGCCCCTTGCCACGCCCACGAGAAATGTCTAATTTTTGTGAGCCACGAGGAAATGTTGGTCTTCTAGTACTCTCGGGAGTACCACGACCACGACTAGAAGGTGGAGGCTGGATCTGCAAAGGAACAACAGTGTGATATCGAGGAGTGGCACTGGCACTGGCACTGGCACTGGCACCCGCACTGCTACCAGTAGATGGTGGGACTGGCCCTGTGTGTGGCGGTGCTGTTGATGCTTCATCATCATCCCTATAAAGTTCTGCTTCCAATTCTTCCAGATGTAACGTGTCGTCCTCCAAATTATCATCCTCTGGGTTGTTGTCCCAGACTCTGTATGATTGATCCTCATTTGCCCGATCACAGTAATGGCTCAACAACCTCAAGTTATAATGCATATAAACCAAGCTTTCAGCTCGGTTTTCATTCAGCCTGTTTCTTCTCACATTGTGTATAAAGCTGTAGGTGCTCCAACACCTCTCTGCAGAAGAAGTGTTCACAACTTGTGAGAGAACTTTTTTAGCCAACTTTGGCAAAAATCCCATGCCGCCATATGCTTCCCACCATGTGAGAGCATCAAATCTGTCCCTGTCTTCCATTGCATGGAAAGAACCAAAGTCAGCAGTGCAAGTGAAGTATTTGCCTAATTCAAGGCGCAATCTAGCACACTCTTCCCTGTCAGGTACCAATTTGTCCAATGCCTTCATGTACCCTTCTTGTACCTCTGGATCTGTGTGAGGTTTCACCCTAACCCCACCTCCAAGTGCAGGTTGGCCCAACCAAGATGGAGAGTAATATTTTGGCGTAAGGATATATGCCAAAGCATGTAGTGGAACATTGAGTTTATTCCACCGTGCACACACACGGTCATGAATCATAGCATACAAGTTGGGATCATTATCCTTAACAATATCTTTTATTTGCCCCAACATGCTATCCATCTGCTCATAAACCTCTCCAATCACTGGTTTACCAGTATCTGCAAACCGAATCATGTTATAAATGGGCTTGGTAAAATTCAAAATTTCCCTCACACGTGCCCAAAACAGAGGGTCAAGGGCGGTCTCCTCCACATGTTCGAAACCTTGCCTGTCAACTATTGTTGCTGCTTTGTCCTTTAATAGCTGCCAGTGTGGGTTTGATACCATTGCGGCCAATGACTCTCTTACCTTCAAAAGGCGCTTGAAGGTGAGGTAATAGCTAGCAAATCTAGTTTTTGCTATCTTCAACAACTCCAATTTGGAGTGAGTATGGAAAAGCCCATGGGTATTGCTATGATTTGTAATAAATTTTATCATTTTTTTACCTCTTTTGTACAAATCACCAAGCCATTTGAATTGAGGTTGTTTGTTTTTTATGATATCATGCATCAAAAGGTTCATTGTGTGAACCAAACACCCAGACCAAAAAATGTTGGGGTATCTATCCTCAATAATTGCTCCTGTTGCCTTACAGTTAGCAGCATTATCAGTGATGACCTGTATGACATTGTATGGCCCAGTCTTTTCAATTATATCAAGTAATGGTTTTGCAATGTTAATGCCGGTTTTGAATTTGTCTGAATAATCATATGCTGACAAGAAGATTGCACCACTAACCGACACAGCCAAAACACTTATCAATGGCTTTCCTTTTACATTGGTCCATCCATCAGAGACAATGGACACCCCATGCTCATTCCACGAATTTGTCATTCTAGCCAAAGAATGGTTTATTTTAGCTTTTTCATGATCAAGACCCACGGTTTTGGCCTTGTCATACCCGGGGCTTTTGTATCCTTTGGGGGCATCATTAATGGCAGAAACCATTTCATGCCAATAAGGTGAGCGAAGAACATTGAATGGCACCCCACATGCATATAGAAATCGGTAAACTTTTGAATCCACATCATTCCTACACCCTTCGTCCAGGAAATCGGATATGGTTCTACGCCTTACTCAGTGCCACTGCCTCCAAAACCACTGGCATGGGTCGAAGTTGAACTTGTTTGTCCATGACGTGTTGGGCCTGAATCAACGAAACCCCTAGATCTTTTAGATGATCTCTGTAGGGCAACCCCCTCTTCCTTCCTATATATCTCTCTCTGTGGTGCTGGCACAAAAGCACAAACTTTGATTCCAATATTTTTAGTTCCATCCCCTGGCATTATCGCACAAAGGTGCCTTCTCGCACGGGTGTATGAACCATGGTATTGTTTATTGCAATGGGGGCAAATAAATTTAGTGGTTCCACCACCTTTCCCTCCTTCCATTTTTTGAACATATTTCCACAAAGGTGTTTGAGTTTGGTCTCGTTTAGTTGGAGAATCTGTGTCCTCAGGTTCTCCACTCCCCACTTCCTCCTCAGCATAACCCTCCTCCTCTTCAGGATTTTCTTCAGATCCACCATAACCCTCCTCTTCTCTGATTTGCCTCTTTCTTCTAGCACTCTCCAACACCATTATCACAAATAAAGGAACCAACATGAGGAAAATCCCTAGCCATATAGCCATGATGGAAACAAGTTTCAAGTTTCTAGCCTGCAAAACAAATGGAAAAATGCCAAATGGGAATAGGAAATGCAACATAGGAAAAAAAAATTCATTTTTTAAGTTTTAAATCCAATAAAATGCAACATTCAAGAAAAATTCAAGTTTTTATTTTTAAACAATTTAACAATCTACAAATTCATCTTAGAAAATACAAAATATGATTAGAAGGCCTACCTCTTTCTGGCAATCCTCCTGTTGCCTTGCTCCTTGCTCTCCTTCAACTCTTGCTCTCGCTCTCGCTCTCGCTCTCGCTCTCGCTCTCGCTCTCTCAACAGTCAACAAACTATAAAAACTAAAATGAAATCCCCCCCCCCTCCTTTTAAAGTTTAAACAATTCGTTTTTTCACATAAAAAAATTTGTGCGCAGCAGGAAGCGTTTTTTTTTTCTTTTTTCCGGGGAGCGTTCAGGAGCGAACGCTCCCCGATCGCTTATGGCGTTTAAAAAATGCTCCCGAAGCGTTTTTTAAATGTTGGAAGCGCTCAGGGAGCGTTTGCTCCCGAGCGCTTCCTGAAACGCTCCTGAAAAGGCAGGGAGCATTTTAACAGGTTCGGAAACGCGCTCCCGAAAACGCTCCCCTCAGGAAGTGTTTTCGGGAGCGCGTTTCCGAACGTTTCCAAAATGCTCTCGCACGGAGTGCGTTTCGGAAATGGGAACGAAGGGGGTTTGAAGCTTCCCCGCAACCTTGCTTCAGACACCGTTCGAGTCTACTCCAGCCTTTGTCTGTTTCAGCCACCACACAAAGGATCACAAATTTCTTTAGAGTACTCCCAGCATCGAGGGGCACCAAGAGAACTACCGATCGATCCAGAGATCACGGTTCTAGATCAGTGCGGACCTGGGGGTCTCGCCCCACTAGAACTCATCAGTGATCCAAGACTAGACCCCCCTCCAGGGGACGACCCAAACACTCTAGACGGCAATGGCAGCAGTTCAGTCCCTCATCAGGGCAACAGACATTGACTACTTTCCTTCAGTCCTCTTCTATCGGCCTTAGATGCTAGGAGAAGGAGTCTCCCTCCTTCAGGAGGCTCCTCCTCTTTCTCTTTCTCCTCTAGGACTTCTTCTTCACAGCTCATTGTCACGATGATTTAGTTTCTAGCTTTTACTTTACATCTGCACTCTTTATAGCTTTGTATTTCCTGCTTTTATAAAGGAAGGGGACCGTTTGGTCCACTGGCTGGTCATGTTGAAATCATGGTAACCAATAGTCCCATTGACCTTTTGTGGTCACTTGTTGGACATTAATAAAATTATCTTATCTAATTATCTATCTTATCTTGTCAAAGGTCTTCTTCTTTACCAGAATTTTTTAGAGTCTACATATCCTCTGAGGAGATCTCCTAGTCACATCTTCTTGGCTTCCGGATGATAATGACCTCTTTATATGGTTCCACTTCATGATCTCTTCAATTCTTTCTACGCACAGCTTCATACCCAGGAACTTACAGTATTCAGTTCCTTGTTTGTATACAACTACCTCATATTCCATATGAGGACATATTTAATTTCATGTGTTAGTGGCAACCGGTGCACCGTGAGCGATCCTCCTCCATAGATCATACTTCTAAAGATAGAAGTCCATTACCTGCAACCACATAACATGACTTCACAACATCTTGTGTCCGAATATATATATATATATATATATATATATATATATATATACCTCATGCCTTTTTCCTTTGAGTCATCCTGTAGCAATTTTACTAGAATGAAGAACTTCATTCCATTGACCTGCTTCATCAATATGTCATCACATCCTAATCCCAAAATTCTATAGCATAGAATTCTTGATGAAACCTTTCCGCTTTCTTTCTAATCAGTGAATCCATAGAGAACTGCATTAGAAAATGTCAACACTTGTTTCCGTGATGACCCTTGATCTTGATGACTTCCTTCCATCAATGTTGTTTATCAGTGAGGTTTTCCAGGAGCTTTTTCACCAAAAGCTCCTACCATGCTTCTATCATGATGCTATTAATATACATTGCTTCTCGTCATACTATTTTACAACCAACATAAATCACTTAAAGAGGAAGATGATCTCAATCATAATAGAGATCTCTCGCTTCTTATTTCTTAGATTTCTTTACATCAAGTTCTTCCCTTATATCTGCGACATGGGCTTCTTCATTTTTCCTCTTGTCCTTTCCAAATTCAGGACAGTCCTTTTATAATGCCCAAGTTCATTACATCCAAAGCATCGTACTTTGTCCATACTTCTTTTATTTTGAGGACCAAATTTTTTGAATTTTCCTTTCTTCCTGTATATGGCTGCAAAGGCTTGATTCCCTTCATTTGATCCTGTATCATCTTTGGCTTTCAATCTTGTTTACTCTATTTTACATAGAGACCATAGATCGTGGAATGGTGTTGCTTCTTTCTTCCCATATAAGCTTGAAGTGAAGTTTCCCCATTCTTCTGGTAGAGCATTCAGCACCATTGTAGTCATCTCAGTATCGGACATTACTTCTCCCAGTTCCTGCAGTTGGTCTCTTATTTCAGAAATCCTCATAAAGTATGAAGTGATTCCTTCTTCTCTTGACAATTTCATTTTGTATAGTTCTTGTCTCAGAGAGATTGCTTCTCCTGTAGTACTCACAGAGAATACCTGCACTAGTTTCTCATATATTTCTTTTGCACTTTTTAGTTTTGATACAGAGGGTATGAGTGAGTCCTTAATGGATTTTATGAGAATCATCTGGGCTCTGATTTCTCCTTTCATGTACTTGGCATGAGTTGGAGCATCTTCTTTTGAGGGTTGAATTGTAGATCCTTTGATGTAGTCCATAACTTCGTCTTCAATTAGATTCAAATCTGTCCTCTTCTTCCATGCACTAAAGTTTGATGACCCAACCAATTTGTTGCTCTCTTTACAATAAGTCATTTTGACAGATTTAAATAAGGTCATAGATACTTACTTGAGTAGAGTGACTTCCTCCTTTTCGCAGCTTCTTTGATAATGATGAAGATAGTAACTCCTTAGGTTGAGTTCTCTGATGAATAAATTCTTGAATCCTTGATGATAAAGGATGTTTTCCAAAAATATGATGTCTCTTCCAACAATGTCTTGAATATAACCTTTTGATGACAAATATTATCCTTTTGATTAGTGGATACTTTGAAGAATCTTCCTTACAAACTGATCTGACCTTTTAACCCAGACTTTGATCTTTTCTTCTTTGAGTGTCTTTTTGTCAAGTAGCCCTTGTGTTCAACACCTTAGCTCTGATTCCATGTTGAGAATTTCATAGGGCAGAGATTAATTCAAATTCTTTGCTTGATAATTACTTGTGAGATTACTTCTTTTGCTTATGTCTTTTCTTCTTAGCTTATTATATCTTTCATCAAGTCAATTATAAAAAACACAAGAGACACAGATTTAGGCTCTTCGAGCCAGGGCCAAAACCTCTCCCTCTTGGAGAGGAAAACCTGCAAGAAATTCTTCTTATAGAATTTCAGATGACAAGTACCATGACCTTGATGTAGACCCTTGACCCTTGTATGCCTTAAAGACCTTGACACTGCTCCACTAGGCATCTTATACTGATCTCCTTTTTTTGCACTGCTTTGCACCAGGACTAGGAAAGCTCAGTTCCTAGTTAGACTATCCTCAACCTCCTTATTATCGATATATCCTTCTGCACTTTAGATACTTCTTCCTTACTGTAGTATATACTTCAAAGGCTAAGTCACCTGATACGGAGATACGGGGATACCGGGATTCGAAGAATCGGATACGGGTACGGTGACCCCGGAACAGGATACTTCTGGGATACGATACGTTATATATTATTTTATTAAAAATATATATATTTTAAAAATATATATGTATTAATATATTAAAAATTAGATATTTTTTACACAAATTCATACTTAATTCATTGATTTAAACATAGATTTATCTATCATCTTAGATAGTCAAGGTTTTGTTTGAGTGATGGGTACATTTTTAGTAGGGTCATGATAGAGGAGTTTGACAACCAATGTCACTAACATCAAGGTACATAGAGGGATTGGTGCTCTTGATTAAATACGAGTTCCATATCCTAATACATGACAAAATTTGATGGAAACATTGCAATAACCCAATCCTGAAATCCTGAAAAACTGATAAGTCTGCTGGATTTTGAATGAGATCTAAAATTCTACTTTCTCCATATGAAATCCAATGAGGTCGGAACCACTCTCAAACATCCTGAGTCATTTCATGGTAATGTTAAAAATTTAAGTAAAAGTTCCTTTTACTTTAAGAATTTAACATTACCATGAATCACATATAAATACTAGGGCCATAGGCTTGATGCCCGCTCCTGAAAAATCCTCCTCAATTGGTGAAAAACAATGAAATTGGTGAAAAACAATGAGCAAAAGCCCCCCTTTATAAAAAAAAACAACGCTTTTTTGAACCCGCGGGCCCGGCCTTATCCGGTTTTATGGGATACGGCGTATCCGAACGGGATACGGTCGGGATACGCCGTACCCCGTACCCCGTACGGATACGCCGTATCCTTTGAATTGGGGCCGAATCCGGTACGTGCAGGTATTCGGTACGGGGATTCGGGGATTCGAGGGCATTTTAGGAGTATCCGGTGACTTAGTTCAGAGACATAGAAGTGTCACCGATTCTTCCTTTGATGAGGTAGCCCTCGGCCTACCTTATCTTTAGCCCTAGGTTCCAGCCCCTTCGTCGCTCTTTCTTCTTGTAGTCCTTGAGATGTATCCAACCTCACTGCAGTGTCCTCCTTGAGAATGTGACAACCCTTTTCATCACTGTAGTATCATCCTTCTTCGCATCATATTCCAAATCTGAACCTTGCACTGTAATCTCTGAGTATTACCAAACTGTGTTTTCCTTCACTGTAATTCCGCATTGTGATTTGCTGTTGCAGAGATATTCAAGATGTATTAGACCTGCGACAAGGATATGATGTCCTTCCTTTACTTCGCTATTTAACCTTTTCTTCTCGCTGTATTATATTGCAAACTTATCCCTTTTCTAACTTCAGACTTTTTCGAATTCTATTACTATGTCTGAACTATTCTTCACTATTTTTCTACGTAGTCCACTAGGGTATATATAGTTGTTTGCACCTGTAATTGAACCGACCTGTCAAAGGGTAATACAACCGACCTGATATATGGTTATAGAGCCAACTTGTAGGGCACATCTTCTAGCGTTGATGAGGGCTGTCTAGAGCCATTCTTTCACAATTTCATGGCAAGGTCTTGAAGGCATACATGACTCTTAATTTACATTTATAATCAGAAGACATCCTAATAGACATCAAGAAGAAGTCTATTGACCTATAATAAAAATCTCGATCATGAAACCCATAAAGCAAGCATAACAAAAATACATTTTATTATCTTTGTCTTCTTTTTAAATAAATACATAATTACATAGTCAATATGAGGACCGATCCTAGTTACACTTTTCAACATGGTCTAGCCCTAGGAATTTCCAGGTTGTTTTATAGAACTCAGATTGTATCTCTTGTTGAATTGGATAATTTCTTTAAGAAAAGGTGGTTAGGGTTATCCCAGGATAAATTTTGTGTCTCGTGTTTGGCTGTCTCTTTATGATCCTAATGTCAATAGTGTTTTATTGTTTAAGATTTTCTATATATAATTGCTTAATGATGAATGTGATACATGATAAATTAATGAAGAAATCATTGGAAGTAATTATCAGACTAGATGATCATAAAAAGTCAACAACAGGTGAAAGTGTTGAGAAGAACATTGCTCTTTTAGGTCATGTGAAAAAGGGCAAGGGGACTGCCAAACTGAACAAGGGAGAGGAAGGATCCTCTCATGATGAGAAGAAGAAAGACATGAGCAAAGTCAAGTGTTTTCCATGTCACAAGCTAGGACATTATGCTAGCCAGTGTCCAACCAAAAAGAAGGGCAAGGGAAAGACAACCACGACATCCACTGCACATATCGATGAGTTGGCTAAGGAGTTCAAGAGGAACTTTTCCTTGGTGTCATGCCTTTTGGGAACTGCCAAGAAAGATTTTTGGTTCATGGATAATGGAGCATCTCACCATATGACAAGAATTAGGGAAGTGTTCCTTAGTGTTTTAGAGATAGATTGAGACATGCATATGAAAGTTGGTATGAGTACCATAAATGGAGTGAAAGGAGTTGGAATAGTGTTATTCTAGCTAGAATCAGGAGGATCTATGGAGGTGACAGAGTTGTTATATGTCCCAGAGCTAAAGATGAAATTGCTCTCACTCTCAACTCTGGAGGACGAATGGTATGATGTTGTATTCCATAAAGGTCAAGTATTCATACGTTTAGTGGGTGCTACCCAGGACATGTAAGGCTTGGTGTCAGGAACGATAAGTTGTTTAGCTTGCAGGGCCAACGTATAGGTAGATCCAAGGGGATCTTGGATTAAGGATCAATGTTAGTGATAGAGATTGAGCAGGAGGCTCTGAAGATTGGGTTGAGATATGGGACTTAGTTTTTTAATCTGGACGATGGGAAGGAGGCCTATACTAGTTGTTTCGTAGAATTTTGCAAAGCATTTGAAACAATAGTGAGGGAGGCATTATTCTAGAGACTATGCGACATTGGCATATCTAAGACCCTACTAGCAGCCATCATGAGATTGTATGAGTCAGTGATGGGATGCCTTAGGATGGCACATGACCTTTCCGATTTCATCTAGAGTACCATTGGGGTAAAATAGGGGTTTCCCCTCTCACTGACCTTGTTGGGATCTATATTGATGACCTAGACTTCTTCCTTCTTGAGAATATCCAAGAAGGAGATGGTTGTCTTCTACATCATGTATTGATATCTCTACTCCTAGTTGTTGATTACTTTGTCTTGTTGGCCTCTACTCTTGAGGGATCATAGAGACAAATTGATACACTAGCCAGTTTTTGTGACCTTCGACAGTTGACGGTCAACCTAGCTAAAACTAAGGTTTTGATCTTGAATGCATCAAAGAGCTGTCTTACATATTCACATATTTATTACTTAGGGACTGAGATCATCACAAATTATAGTTACCTAGAAGTAAAGTTCATGAGGCCTCATTTTGGTTTGCGACAAGCCCTACAACCTTGACTTTGTAAGGGGTATGTTTCCCTAGCCCTCAACAAGAGACAAGGCTTCCAAGGACAATTTCAGGACATCTCAAATAAACTCTATCTCATGGACACGATTATCAAAACCAAACTTCTTCGTGTCTTCGAGATCTTGGGATCAAGCTTGTTCCAGGCAAATTGGACTAGATTGGAGAGAGTACAAACCTCGCTTATTAGACACATCATTTGATGTAAGCAAATGGTTCCACAACCCATCATTCAGGTAGAGTGTGGTGTCCACCCTTTTTGACTCAAGGTCGTTTTTTGCTTGGTTTTTTTCCTTCATAGAGATCGATCTCTCAGAGACAACCATTGGGTGAGAGAGTTATCACTACCTTGCACTTTGCTCCATGGAGGTTTCTCGCCTCAGATCCTTCCCCGAGCCAAGCTCCTTGGTTCTCATAGGCATCTTGGCCTCTTTAAACAAGTACTATTTCCCCAAAGTGCTTCCCCCCATTCAGATTCTCCTTTGATGCACCACACCATCTCCTGCTGACTAGACGGGCACATAAGAAGACTACTAGAGAAGATATCTACAGATTGCACATTTAGGTCACTTAGATCTCAAGCTCGACGAGATTGAGCTTGAAGATTGCTTTCTACCTAGAGCACTTTTTGGAGTTGCATGATGGCATCCATTCAGATTCTCCTTTGATGCACCACACCATCTCCTGTTGACTAGACGGGCACATAAGAAGACTACTAGAGAAGATATCTACAGATTGCACATTTAGGTCACTTAGATCTCAAGCTCGACGAGATTGAGCTTGAAGATTGCTTTCTACCTAGAGCACTTTTTGGAGTTGCATGATGGCATGATCATTACCCCTTGTATACACATAGACATTGGATGCACTCACTTAGGATCCTGTTGGGATAACTTCAGGTTAACTCCCATTGACTTCAGATAGAGATAGATCACTGCATACCATGATCTGATAGGATATGCCATGTGTGCCACCTTAAGGACCTGGACATAGAGATGCACCTCATTTTTCGGTGTCCTCTATACTATGGGATCAGAGGATACTATCACTGCCTCTATAGGGACTCAGGAGGCTTCCTCTCTACTTTCTTTCGGTACCAGGATCAGAGCTGCTTAGCCCTCTTCATCAAGGAGATTTTCAAGCACAAAGCTCGACACCTGCATGCCATGCCTTGTGCTAGGATGACCTAACCAATTACCTCATTTTTCCCTGTTGATCCATTAGATCAAAGTAACAAGTGATAGGCCGAAATCCAAAGCCCACTAGACAACATGATGGTGAGACCTTGGGCTTCGCCTCAGCCTCCTCCTCTAGGAGACCACCCAATATTATTGAGATTGGTACAAAGATGTTGGAAGGTACATCGAGCCACATGTTCTCAAAACATTAGAGATATCAACTCCATACGAATCTAGACTTGAGCATGCCCCACTCATCAGACCACCTCCTAGATCTAGAGGAACAACCAAAGATCTATTCAAAGTTTCCTTCTTTCAACCTCAGATGTTAGGAGTATGCAGCTAGACTCCTTGAGGGTTCAAACTTCAGAAGACTCAGACAATGAGCTAGCTGCTAGTGTCCAATTTGCCCCCTTGCCCTCGACCATCAGACTCAAGAGACCTTGACATTATTGGCCCCATTGTCTGATCTCCTTCTCTTGATAGGTTCTTGTGTTGGGTTGTCCACCTTTGTAGTCTTGGACAAACTCACTTAGTGTTTTATATCACTGTACCTTCATCACGGTTTTATACATATATGTAGGTTTTGTTCTTTGTATTATTTTTGCCATTTCTAGGAGTTGTGCTGGCAGTCTCACATTGTATTCATACTAGTTGTACTCTTCAATCACATTGAGCTACTTTGTGGTCATTTGTTGGACATTAATATAATTATCTTATCTTATCGCTGCCCAGAGTAAATTGATAACTTTCTTCAAGATTTACTCTATCTAGTGCATAAACTGCTGGAATAGAAGGAGCATTGTAGAAGGTTTAAGCATCCATTGAGTCCTGACAATTACCATATCTGCCTGAAGATGCTCCATGAGTCAGAAAGATTCAAATTACATGGAATAAAATTGAAGGTTGGGTTTGACTAAACAATTTGGTCAAGGACATTGACTGAGTTATCATTCTACTCTGTCATTTACTATATTAGAAATAGATCTCGGTAAGAGCCAAAGCACTTACCATTTTCTTATGGTCAATGTATTCTTTCATGAGATCACTTAGTTGTCATTATTATGTTTGAAATTGGAATAGGAAATTTGTTGTCACACAGGTGGCGATGCTTGTTTTTGTTTGATGAAAAATAATAATAATATCTTGATGGACTGTTAATTTCACGTCTTTGGTTTCTTATTTCTTAAAATTGATTCCTGAGGAAGAATGCCCTTTCCTCAAGAGTTGTGCCATTACATGCACTGCTTAAAGATGGGAAGAACAGATGCATGGTACTAAATGTCATAGTGCTAGGCAATACCTCAATGCTTTAAAGTTTAAATATACCAGTTCAGTTGAAGGTATTCTTCATCAAAATTGTTGAGGAAACGGTGTTGGAAGAGAACAAAAGAGAGGTCTTAAGTGAGCAATTAATGCCATTGGTTGCTAACGAGAACAGCTTACCCATTCCTGCTGTATGATATTTGGCTTTTGTCCCTGCACTGAGAGCATACTGCCATAGGACGTTTTTCCAAATAGGATCTGTTTACTATGGCTGATATTCCTGCTATCTGGTCTACCTCAATGTTCTCATTATAATTCAAGTATTTGTAATGTACCCATAACTATAAATTTAGAAAATGGGAACCGACTGATAGCATTTATATATTATGCCTTTCTGTTTTGCAGGTTTTGAGACAACTCAAGGGAATCACTGCAACGTATAGAATGACAAACAAGCCACTTCCAGTTCGCCATTCACCATATGTCTCTGGCGTGCTTCAACCTTTGAAGGTCTGAATCTTTGAAACCAAATACATCCCAGCTGAATGACATATTTCTTATGTGTTTTTACTAGGTCTGCCCTCCTTTCTTGAGTATGTTCTTACTTTCTGGCATGCGTGTTTGCTGAAATTCCTGCAGTTGTATATGCATATAAAATGAACAAAATAAATTTAAGATAATATGATTTATAGAAATACATGAATTTAGAGTAGTATAAACTGAGAATTTTAACATGGCAATCATTTACTTCAGTTATGGGTGTGTCAATGTGTGCACATTTTTCAGTAAAAATTTTAAAAATTTGTATGTTTTTTAATGTATGGGTTCTGTTTAATTGTTCCCCATATGTGGTATATTTTACAACTTTTTTTCATGGTGAAAATGTAGCATATATTTCATTAAAAATCAACAAACACGTATATTAAGATCAACGTACAAAAGGGGCAAAGAAAGGGCATGGCATAGTCCCCAGCCTTAAGATCATCATATCCAAGAGCCAAAGAGTTGGCATGGCATAATCCCTAGCCTACAAAGGCTAGGAGTGCCAATATATCTGCTTTGGCACCATCAGACAGAATCAATATTTTAGTCTAGTGGGTCTAATCCAAATATGTATCGTCCTTGTATTTTGTCGGTTAGTATATTAAATGTCTCATTTGACCTACCTCTTTGTAAAAATATTTCATATGTGACTAGATCAAAGATGATCACTCATCTAACTTTGCATTTTATATTTGTACATACTACATATCATGATTAGTAGGCCACTTGATCAAAGATGATCACTTTCCACCATCTAACAATGCATATATCAATTCTAATAGAGATTGATGATTAGGGCTCTCTAGATAAGATAATTTTATTAATATCCAATGAATGACCACAATAACTAGGTCATGGGACTAAAAACTTACATCTATGTAGATACATAGTGGGAGTGCAAAAGCAGCTCCTATAGCAATGCTTTCAAAAGCAGATAAAGATGTAAGTAGGATTCTATGACGCAGATTTGTTTACTTGCAGTTTCTCCCATTAAGGGTTTCACCTTAACATGATCTGCATGAAAGATTGAGTGCAATACGTGTGGGTGACTTCCATAATCATTTATAGGTAACCTAGATGTTAATCCCCTTGGAATCATTCGATTTCTTCTCTTTTAGTGCAGATCTTTCCAAAGTTAATTATGCAAGCTGTCACAAAAAATAACTGGAATCTCCGAAAAATGTTTGCATGATGTGGGAACTTTTTAGTATAAAATCTGTTTTGTCGCAATGTCACCATGTGATGCCACAATAAAGTTCTAGACTCGGTCTTCCTAAGACTACAACCTTATCAAGTGCTAGCAAAGAGGTTTGCTGAATAAAGAACATCAAAATAAATTACCAGCCAAAATGATGTAGAACATGAGGTCCTTATTCTGGAAAAATGATGGATACACAAGAATCTTTTGTGCGTCCTTAAACAACAATCAACACCTTAGAGTCCTCCACAATTGTAATATACCCTTCTCAGAATTCTTCAAAAACCCACAAAGTGATCACTAAGTTTCTGCGTTTATATGGTTTTTGTCATTCTGGTATTTTGTCAAACGTTTAGTTTACATATTGCTCTAGGTGCACTGTTTGGGTTCTTGTTTCATTTAGCCACTGAATGCTTAAGTACAGGCTAATAAGGATCCTTCAAAATATCAACTAGACATCTATATTGAATTCAACAAGCACCAATGATATTGCAACCCCAATGGTAGCCACTAAACACCATTTTCCATTAAAATAACACTTCAGAAAATACACAGAAAGCCTTTAAGCATTCATATACGTTTCATGGGCTTGGTAAAGGAAGGAAACAAAGCACATTAGACAGGAGAACCTGGTAGATACACCAATAAGGAGTCTGGAATGCCAAATCTGCTCCAGCATCAATATACAATGGCCAAGTAAGCTACAGCCATTGACTATGACCCTTTTTCCTTCATGCAACACAGCCCAATACATATATACAGCCAGCAAATTAAAACACAGTCCCTTCCTTTCAGTATACCCAGCCAATGGAGTGAGAAACGTTCAGCCAATAATGTTCAGTTTCATGCACACACCCATTCTCAAGGAAAGGCAATACACACAGCAGATAGGAGAGGAATGTGGTTCTTTGATGTAACTCACACAGCTGATATAAAAACAGATGTTTTCGGCCCACTCTTGTGGATTAAATATCAGCCCCACACAAGGAAGAATGCAACCCCTCACTTGAAATAAAATGCTGGTATATCAGTCCTTTGATAGTGAATTCAGTCTCTTCATTCTTTGGTCAAACCCAGCCCAAAATGCTGAAGGGAAATTCAACCTTCTCTGTGGCACAAAATCTGGAAATGCTCAAGAAATTCAATCTCTCTTCCTCTGGTTAAAACCCTGCTACAAGATAACAGATTTGCTTGAGCTTGATCTACCTTTTTGGTGCCAAAATTATGGACAAGCCCTGATATGTTTGGCTGAGCAGTGGGCACTATGAAATCCAATTCGGCCTCTATGTTTCTTAAATAAATTCGGCCCTCCTGATCTAGATATTCCTGCAATAACAAATCTTGCTCCACAATACTGGAATTCCTCTGCAATTAAATTTAGTTAGATCTTCAAGAAAAATGTTGGAAATAATTCAACTAGGGTGGCAAGAAAGCATCCACCGAAATTGGAGAACTAGCTAGGGTGGCAATGAGAACCACCGAAACTAGGTTGAGTAATTTTGCTTGAAATCCTCGATCTGAAACTTGCTTGAGTTTCTCTCCAATGACAATGAGAAATGATCAGATCGAATAATTAGCAAATGAGTCCACCCTCCTTTTATAACTTTTCATTGAGTCTTCTTCCAAGCTTCTAGATTCCCCTTTTTAATATTATTATATTGGTGGTGGCCAGTTTCCACTTAGTGGCTTTCGCCGCCTTTTTCTAATAAAATAGAATTTGCTGCCATTTCCTAATAACATAATATTTTCCACCAAAATAATATTTGCCTCCCTATTTGTAATAAAATAATATTTGCTCCCTTTTTATTAATATCATCAAAATTGGACAAACTCCTTAGTAACTCCTGTACTCACCAGAATCAGGGACATTAGAACATCACAACATACCAACAATTATACATATTGCCTAACAATTGTTTGAAATAGGTTACTCTACACAAAGTTCTCAATTCCAATGTTTGATGGATCTTTTCATAGGGACAAGCTTGATTCCCGTAGTCTCAAATCATACTAAAAGGCGCATCCTAATATGGCTGGACATTAGAAAATATTGTTTGCATATGTACATATGGAGGAGCAAGCTTAAACCTCGTGGTAAACACACGCTATGACACTAATGTCAAAAAAATCAACAACTCATCACCAGCTGGGATGATTTCAAGGCTATTGTGTGCAAACAGTAAAGGGATGTGGTGCTAGCTGAATGGTTGGAATCAAACAACTCCCTGGCCAATTTGTCTAACTTTACTTTAAAGTCTTTAACAAGCTCTTGATCAAGCTTAAGGTCCATGACTTTGAGGGGATACTTTTTATATCAAATTCGTTTTATATTTGTTTCTCAACTTTCAAAAAGAGCTACAGCTTTTCCCCATTTCTTCATTGGAACATGCCTTTGAGAAAGCTTCAAAATTGAATCTAAGTTTAATTCTTTGATGTTGAGTCTCAGTTGAGAACTCAAAACATCAACTACTTTAAATCTTTTCACGTAGTATCTACCATAAGCATTTATATGAAACCACATCTACTTTCCTCTTTTGTTTTCAAGGCTAATAAACCTAATAACAAGGGAAAAAATAAGAGATCCACTAATGCTACTCCCATTGGCAATGGAAAGAAGTATTGTACTTATCACAAATATTATGATCATTCCAGTGATCAATGTCGTGTATTGCTAGTAGGGGCAAGCAAGAATGCTAAGGCCCTACGTGCTGAGAAAACAAGAAGAATATGTAGACATAAAAGTTGATGTTACCACTTTGATCTCCACTGACCTGCAAATCATTTTAATGGCTAGAGACTATTCCGATAACAATAAGAAACCCTGCTTACATAAACTTGAGAGATCAAGGTCCTACTTATTACTAGCTTCCATGGTCATGGACGATGACAAGAAGAAGAATCTGACACCCCATCAGTTGGTAGAAGATCTTAAACTGCCAACCTCCACTCACCTTAAGGCATACCATCTTGAATGGGTCAAGGATGTGAGACAATTCACCTTGATCGCACATGGATATTCAACTACCTTTGCTAGTGGACCTTTCAGGATGAGTTGGACTATGATGTTACTTTGCAGGACCACTGTGACATGACCCTTGGTATCAAGTACCAGCTTGACAGATGGGAAGTTTATGATGGGTACAACAAAACATACAAGCCTCACAAATGTGGTAAGTACTAAGGTCCACAAGCTCACTTCTTCTGTTAATCCTTTTCATTTTAGTAGACTAACAATTAAACAGGCAACCTTGAACAAATATTTGACACTGTTGTCTTTGGAAATCATGGAGGACAACAAAGGGGAACTTCTTTTGATATTCAGCCACTCAGAGACTCATATGCTAATTTTTTTGAAGAACCAAAGGGTTCCTGCCCATCTGGGCCATACAACATTTTATTGACTTCTAGCCCAATTACCCAAGATATAGAAATGCACCTGTGGAGATCAAAAAAATTGAGTATCATATAAAGAAGTTATTGGAAGACAGTAAAGTCAATCCAATGACTTCATCCTATGGATCCAATGCATTGATTTTTCCTATAAAGGAATATAAAGAGTGGAAACTTTGCACAAATTACAATGCAGTAAGCAAAATCACAGTTAATGACTGTTATCTGCTCCCTGAGATTAATGATCTCCTTGAAAGATCATTGGACCAAGTGGGCTCTCCATAGTAATTATTCTCCACATCTTTAGCTAATTTAGCCCTTAATACAGGACCATTCAGGTCAGGTTTTTTGGTTGTTGGTATCAGTAGATCTCTCTGGATCTGTCTCCTAAAAGAACCAGACATACTAATTCAAGGGAGCACATAATTAAATGAGATTGATTTAGCCTCTTGCTAGCACTGAGTACGCATGGAGCCATGTGATGTATGGAAGACAACACATTCAAAAACAAATTTGGTCTGTGTGTATGGCTGGTTATGCCTTTTGGCCTCACTAGTGCCCATGCCACTCTTATGCAGATTGTCAATAATATCTTTTGCCCTTACTTGGGGAAATTTGTTGTGGTCTTGTTTGCACCTGAAATTACATCGTGGCAAGTAATACAAAATTAATTTTAATGATGAATTTCTAGCATGGAAACTTTAGAAGAAACCTGCCTTGACTGGTCACTACAGATCCTCCTCTGTCTTTGCACTGGTGCGTGCCAATGAGACAGGGGTGTCCCTAGTTTATGCTGTTCGCTGTCCTTGAAATCTGCAAAATGAAAGTACTGTGCAGTGTGAACAGCCACCTAAACGGGTTTTATGACAGAAGATGAATCTATTGGCATAAAAATTCCTTTAAAACAGACCTGCTAGAAATGGAAATGACTATTACGAAGAGGGGCCCGCACCTGTAGGTGATTTAAAATATGTCAAACTACAGGGGAAAAACAGTGTTGCAGGTCTGCAAGAAAAAAATCAGAGATTAAGATATAATAGCTGAGAATCAAGCATGAGGCATCATTATTTTGTATTAATCAAAGGGATGGTGGCACTAAAGAGACCAAACACAAAACTGATTTGCTGATTTACTTGCTGGACGAGAAACCTAATAGACATGAGAGAAAGAGAGTGGAGAATATGTAGTATGGCTGCTGCTCTGTTTTACTCAGAAAATCCCTGTCTGTTAGAATGAACCCTCATCTCTCTTTTGTGATAACTTTGGTGATACATGTGAATCGAACCATAGGAGAAGACGAGTGTCCTCACCCATGAGAACTCTTGGCCATAGTTTTAAAAACCGGAACTGGGCATTGAACCGGTTGCATATCTAACCGTGATTCGAACCATAACTGGATCAAACCGGATTCAATAAACCAGGAATTCAAAAAAATATATTAAATATTTATTTTTTAATGGAAAAACTTATTTTTAAGATTACAAACCATGATTTCTAACCTTTAGAGACAAAATATGGAAATTCTTCTCATCTATATACCATGCATATATCAAAAACTAAAATGGCACCAAACGCAATACATATCAATGATATCATCAACAAAATATATAACCAATGAGGCTCTAAATGGCCTCTAGAGACCAAAAACAATGCTAAAACTCAAGCTACTAGGCCACTAGCCTACTACAAATACAAAGTACAAACTCAAAATCAAAGTACAAATCATTGATCAACATGATCACTCATCAAACTCATCACCACTACTAGAGATGAGATCATCAACAAGAGCTACATAAACATCATCTGGGTTAGAGTCTGAGGACCCCTCACACTGCTCTCCAACTTCATTAGCAATACTAGGCCTAGCAGAACTAGAAGCACGAGTTGGTTGAGTTGCACGACTATTGCTCCCCTCACCAATACCATGTGCCATGCTTGGTCCTGGTGGTTCACTTCCTCCAGAGATTGGTGCAACTACAAGATTTGCATTGGGATCAACAACCCCAACTCCATGGCATCAATATCAAAATCAACATCAAACGCAGCTGGATGAGACTCCACCCATTCCGAAGATGGATTAATATCATCCAACACAATGGGATTTATATTAGGTCTTATGTTCAGTAACTAGTTGCGCCTTAGTCGAAGGTTGTACTGCACGAAGACAAGATCATTAAGTCGTTTTTGTTCCGAACGATTTCTCTTCTTTGTGGGAATATGTTCAAAAATAAACCAATTGCGCTTACACCTAGAAGCAATGCAATTTTGGTTGAGAACTCTAACTGCAAACTTTTGCAGTTGAGGGCATTGGCTTCTAAACGACTCTCACCAATGTGCTACAAAGACAAAGACTAGAGTTAGCTCATTTTTCAACAATTTAGATGGTAAGTTTGAACTTTGAACTTTGAACAATTAACAAAATACAAATTACGACTTCAATATTAAACAATTAAACTCCACAAAAAAAACAAATAAATTAGAATTTCTTAAATGGTTGATCCACATCTTTTACAATCTTTGCCAGATTTTTTCCAAATGTGCTTGTGGCCCTAGAGAAAGCAGTGAGTTGTCGATGTATTTGCGTTTGCTGTGACTCATCAGGTACCATGCGCTTCAAGCACTCATACAACCCATCTCTGACCTCCCTAGTATGATCTTCTCCTAGTTTAGCTTTATATTGATACTTTAGGTTCAGGAATTACCCAATTGCATGGACGATGGGGTTGATTGTTCCATATGTTAGCAATAATCTCCCAAATGGGCCCATATTTACCTACTCTATCTTTGTAGGCTGCCCGTATTTGCTCCTTTTCCTAGTCCATAGCCTCATAGATGTAGCCCATGGCCAATTTTTCTGTCAAACCAGGAGGTAACTCCGCAAATCAGAATGTTTATTAAATGAGGAATGTGCATATATTTATACATGGAGGTGAGGCTATTGGGATTCATCTCCCAATGACTCTTGGCCTTCCTTATTTCCTAATATTATTTATTATACAATATTACATATCCACACCCAACCCATGGAATTAGGTGTCAACATTCCCCCCTTTAATCCGAAGGGATGTTGGTGAGTCCAAGCATCGATCTGAACTTTTCAAACTTTTCTCTGCCAAGTACTTTGGTGAAGATATCAACAGTTTGCTCATTTGTGGAACAATGATGTAGATGGATGGTTTTTTATCTCTGAACACATGTCAATTTAGATGGTATTTTGGGCTGACGTGCTTTGTCTAATTAAACTAGTTCTTGGCCAACTTTATTATAAGAAGGTTGTTGATCATGGGAGGGGGAACATGATTGTTTACCTGGCACTTTCCAGATTTTCTAGCTGCAGTACTTTTGTTATTTCACTGCCGCCATGAGACTTCGCTTCTGTCAGGAAACTGAACCCAATTGCTACATTCTCCACAGAGACAGCTTCCATCCAAGACTCAGTGGGGAATCATATAGACACTTTCGCTTTTGCTGCCACTAGGCGCCTGAATCTGTATATTCATCAAGTCAAGTCGCCTACTCAAGATGTATATTTTTGAGCCAAAAGTCTGAGTCCCTCTCATGTCTTTAATAATTTTTTTATGTTAGACTTTTCACTATCTTCACAAGGTTTTTGCATAAACCTTGAGAGTGATTCCCAACAACAAATGAAATGTCAGGTCTGGTGGTGGTCAGATAGATAAGACTTCCTACAAGCTGTCTATACTTAGTTGCATCCTCAAATTCCTTTCCTTCAATAGATGTGAGCTTCAAGTTTTGTTCCATTGGAGTGCTTAAGGGTTTACAGTCATCCATGCCAAACTTGTTCAAGAGATCTCCAATGTACTTCTTTTGAGAAAGAAATATGAATTTAGGATGTTGAATTACTTCAATACCCAAATAGTAATGAACATGACCCAAATCAGCCATTTCAAAACCTTTCTTCAACTCTTTCTTCATGGATGCAATATAGCTCTCATTGTTTCCTGTTATCAAAAGATCATCTACATATACCACAAGATATACAATTGTTTTTCCAACTTTCTTAACAAACAAAGTTGCATCATCAAGGTCAAAATGTTTGAAATCATGTTTCAGAAGATGCTCGGTCAATTTCTCATACCAGGCTCGTGGTGCTTGCTTGAGGCCATACAAGGATTTTACAAGTTTGCAAACTTTGTGTTCTTGACCCTTTATCACAAATCCTTCTGGCCGGGACATATAAACTTTCTCCTTTAGATCTCCATTCAAGAAGGTTGTTTTTACATCCATCTGATGGACTTTCCATCCATTCTGAGCTGCTAAGGCAAAGAGAGTCCGAATGGTGGTCCATTTTGCTGTGGGAGCAAAAGTTTCTTCATAATCGACTCCTTCTTTTTGTGCGAATCCTTTTGCCACAAGCCTGGCCTTGTGCTTGTCAAGTGAGCCGTCTACTTTGTACTTGTTCTTGTAGACCCACTTACAGCCAATTGGTTTCGTTCCCAAAGGCGGATCAACCAGCTTCCAAGTGCCATTCTTTATCAAGGCATCATACTCCTTCTGCATCGCTTCTTTCCATTCATCATGAGAAGCGGCTTCTTTCAAGGAAGTTGGTTCATGATCTGTAGACAAACTCAATTCACAGTTATAAGCAATATCCATATCAACAGGGGAATCAGAATTATCTACATCACCTTCGATTTCTTGAGTGGAACTTCTTGTTCCCGTTTTTCCAACCTCATCAGGATGAACATCCTCCAGTGTCTTTGTCAGCCATTTGGGGGGACCTTTCTGAGATGGCCCTGGCTGGTCACTTGACTGAGTTGGGATTGATTCAAGATTCAATCTCCCAATTCTGTCGATCACATCATCCAATGTGTCATCCGTGGTTGTTTCTTCATGCGGGGGAGAGTGTGGTTCAGGAAATGATTCCACAGTTTGATTCAATATCGGAATCCCCCCTTCAAGGTGTGAAATCACATTATCAAATTCTTGGAAAGACTTTGCATGTGTGAATCTGTCCAGGCGATCAAGTTGCCGCTCAACAACCTTGTCACTCTTGGAAGATTCAATAAATATGACATCTCTTGCTATCACAAACTTCTTATTTGTTTCATCATAGAGACGATATCCTTTGGAGGTATTGGAGTACCCCAAGAAGATACATTTTCTGCTTCTAGCACCAAGTTTGTTCCTTTGACCCTTGGGTATCAAGGCATAACAGGTGGACCCAAAGACCATAAAATGCTTTACCGAAGGAATGTGGCCATGCCACATTTCAAAAGGAGTTTTATTTCTAATTGAACTTGAAGGACACCTATTCTTTATGTAAACAGCACATAGAACTGCATCAGCCCAAAACATCAATTTTACATTCTTGAAAAATAACATGGAGCTGACCATATTTAAAATGGTTCTGTTCATTCTTTCAGCTACACCGTTCTGTTGTGGATTATATGGCACAGTGGTTTGATGTTTGATTCCATGTTGACGAAGATAATTTTTAAATTCGTTTGAAGTGTATTCTTTTCCATTATCAGTACGTAGAGAGCCAATATGTGTTTGTGCATCATTTTCAATCCATGCATGAAAATTCTTGAAAGTTTGAAAAGCATCAGACTTATTCTTCAGTAAGTAAATCCAACACATTCCAGTGTAGTCATCAATAAATGTCATCATGTATTTGTTTCCATTTGCAGAAGCAATAGGCATAGGGCCACATAAATCTGAATGAACAAGTTCAAGTTTTCTATGTGCTCTGAAGTGTGAATCATGAAATGGTTGTTTGCTATGCTTTCCTAGAATACAAGCATCACATTCCTTAGGTTTTCTAGGAATTGTAGGCAGTCCATTAACACCATTTTTCTTCAACAAACGAAGGCTTTCATAGTTTAAGTGTCCAAATATAGCATGCCATAAAAGACTTGATGGGAATGTACCTTCATCATGATGTGAAATGAATGCAAAGTTTTGAGCATGAGCAGATGAACCTTTCAGCTTCAAGAGTCTCCCTTCTTCTATTCCCTCCATGACAAGTGAGTGATCTGATGCTGATCTGACCTCTGCCTTGCCATCAAACAAGTGAACTGAGTGTCCTTGCTGCCGGATTTCGATCAGGGACAGCAAGTTTCTCTTCAACTCCGGAAGGTATAGAACCTCATGTAGGATATGATCAGGAAGACCAGGCAGTTTAAGCCTGACTGTGCCAAGCCCTGATGGCTTGAGTTTGGATTTATCTGCGAAATATACTGCTCCATCAACTTTGTCAGTGAATTCTTCAAAAAATCTTTTCTAAATGTCATGTGACATGTTGCTCCTGAATCTAGCAACCAATCATCTCTCCATGAAGTAAATGAAACATCAAATAGGTTTTCAGTTACTCCATTGTTACAATGTGCTAGAACATAGTGAGCGGATTCAGTTGCTTTACCTTTGTCTTTGTCATTAGTTTTACCTTTGTCTTGATTTCTTTGCTGCTCAATTTTCTCCCATGGTGTTCTGCATTTGGATGCATCATGTCCATCTCTATTGCAACGTGTGCAATGAAGATCGGATTTGTCAGCTTGTCTGCCCCCCCTTTCTGTGAAGTTTCTTCTTCCTCTTCCTCTTCTGCCACCTCTTCCTCTGGATGAATCTGGAGCATGACTCTTTTCTCTATGTGCCAAGTATGCAGCCTCTTCGGAAGATGAAGGGACTGTCATCTTCCCAAAATCTTTCTCTCTTTCTGCAAACTTTTGCTCAAGTTTATCAAAGGTGATATGCTCAAAGTTTCCACTTGAAGACCAGGATATGATTCGGAAGACCGGGCAGTTTAAGCCTGACTGTGCCAAGCCCTGATGGCTTGAGTTTGGATTTATCTGCGAAATATACTGCTCCATCAAATTTTTCAGTGAATTCTTTAAAAAAATCTTTTCTAAATGTCATGTGACATGTTGCTCCTGAATCTAGCAACCAATCATCTCTCCATGAAGTAAATGAAACATCAAAGAGGTTTTCAGTTACTCCATTGTTACAATGTGCTAGAACATAGTGAGCGGATTCAAGTGCTTTACCTTTGTCTTTGTCATTGGTTTTACCTTTGTCTTGATTTCTGTGCTGCTCAATTTTGTTCCATGGTGTTCTGCATTTGGATGCATCATGTCCATCTCTATTGCACCGTGTGCAATGAAGATTGGATTTGTCAACTTGTCTGCCCCCCCTTTCTGTGAAGTTCTTTCTTCCTCTTCCTCTTCTGCCACCTCTTCCTCTGGATGAATCTGAAGTATGACTCTTTTCTCTATGTGCCAAGTATGCAGCCTCTTCGGAAGATGAAGGGACTGTCATCTTCCCAAAAGCTTTCTCTCTTTCTACAAACTTTTGCTCAAGTTTATCAAAGGTGATATGCTCAAAGTTTCCACTTGCTTGCAAAGACTCAAGATAATGTGAGTAAGTCGGATATAATGCCTTAACATATGCTATGAGAGATACGTCCATTTTTACACCAGTGTTTTCAATGTCATGCATTATAGATCTTACTTCTGAAGCTAAAGCAAGGGGATCATCATTCTTCATTTCAAGACTGAACAGCTTAATCATCAATTGAACTTTTTCTAATTTTGAGTGTGAGTCATAGAGTTCTTTTAGTTTCTTCAAGGCTTCATAGGCATTTGAGAATGATGAAATATGGCGACTCACCTCTTCACTGACGGAGGCTGCAATCAAGGCATAGGCCTTACAGTTCTTGTTTTCCCAAATGGCAAGCTCTTTGTCTGAAGTGGGCTTTTCTG
Organism: Pinus albicaulis; assembly: GCA_034641835.2. Classification (NCBI taxonomy): domain Eukaryota; kingdom Viridiplantae; phylum Streptophyta; class Pinopsida; order Pinales; family Pinaceae; genus Pinus; species Pinus albicaulis. The sequence continues at coordinate 1,155,110,334 of CM076584.1, forward strand.
GTGGATTCTCTGCTTGTCCTTCACAGATTCCTTTCCACAGCTCATTAAAAATGAGTGTGTGTTTAATCTTCTGAGACCATTCAAGATAGTTCTCTTTTCTGGAGAGAACCACCCCAACAATTGAGATGAGAGAATGCATTATATTGCTGGAAAAAATCTTCTGAAGAGGAAAAAATTTTTGCTATAAAAAATTTCAACTCTTGAAATCTTTTCAAATAAAGGGGCAAAAACTCTTGCTGGAAAAATACTCTGAGTTTAAAAAACTCTTTGCTGGAAACTAATTCTGCTCAAAAAACTCTTGCTGAAGACTGAATTTAAAAGATAGAAACACTTTGCTAGAAACTGAATTCTGCACAAAAAAAATATATATATGTATTTATTTATTTTTGTTTGGGAAAAAATTTGTATGGGGGTCGATATGGAATGGTTGGGGAGGGTACGGAATTATGAATGTGAATGGGGCATATGGGAAATGGTAAAAAATATGAATGGGAAAAGGTATTGAACAATAGGGCGGTATTGACTATTAAGAAGTGGAAGGGGCAGTATTTTATGGAGGGGCGGTGTATTATAATACAACGCATATCATGAAAATAAAACCATGTAATCACAATACAACCATCGTTTAAATATAATGACAACGTTATATGTAAGGCGGTATTACAAATTTGAAAGGGCGTAATGAATATGGGAGGGCGGTCAGCGCTGTATTAAAGGTGGAGGCGTTGGATAGAATTCCAACTTATATGACAGACATGGCAACGTATTAAACACAATGGAAAGTATTAACAAGGTAACGTATTAACAATGCAAAGTATTAACAATGGAGACAGCGTTGGATTTAAACGCAGACAGCGCAGGGTGCGCAATAAAATATGACACAACGTTGAATGGAATGCAATGTATAGCTGTGTTGACAACGGACAGAGGTAATGGTGCAACTGTATATATATGATTTAACGGACAGAGGTCGTATGAATGCCTAACGCATCGAATATATATATATATATATATATATATATATATATATATATATATATATATATATTATGATGGGATTCAAATCTGCGTGGGATCTGTATATGGTGGGCGGAGAGGTGGTATAGCAAAGAACGTTGTGAGGGGCAGGGCGTTGGAGGCGTATTGAATATATGCAGACCGCCTGTAATGAATGTTTAAACGATGACAGTGGGAGCATATTAAAAGTTGGAGTCGACTGTAAAGACTGGAAATGTATAGACAGCGATATGTATAGACAGCGATGCGTTTGGAAATTTTGGAGCTGTATAGACTATTAAAAATACCGCCAGAGCTGTATAATAAACTGTGATATGAAGAGGGCGCAAGTTGTGTGAGGGATGGGAGGTGTATGTTGAAATGAGGGGAGAGGCAAAGCGCTGGTAGGAGAGGTGAGGGAGAAGAATGTGGAATGTAGGGAGTCGATGGAGAATGGAGGAGGCCCAAAAGGCCGTTACAAAAAAATTTGAAATGGAATCTTGCAAAATGACAGAGCCTGCAATTTGCAGATTGACAGAGGAGCCTGCAGTCTTCAGGAGCTGCAGGAGCTGGAGCTGCAAATGTCAGGGATATTAGAGAAAAAAATGCAGAATAACAGTCTAGCAATTAAGAGCAGCAGAAAACTATTAATAAAATTGATTGAGCAAAGGAGAGGAAGTTACACCACAGGGCAGAAATGCCAATAGTGGGGCTGGCTCTGATACCATGTCAAACCAGGAGGTAACTCCTCAAAATCAGAATGTATATTAGCTGAAGAATGTACATGCTTTTATATATGGGAGGTGAGGCTATTGGGATTCATCTCCCGATGACTCTTGGCCTTCCTTATTTCCTAATATTAAATAATATACAAAAATACATATGCACGCCCATCCATAGGATTAGGTGTCAACAAGAGTAAAGTGGTGTCAAAATGTATAGTAAAAATGGTACATTGTGAGGTCCTAACAGCTATTAGAAATAGAAGAGAGAGAGAGAGAGAGGTGGCACATATGCCGAATCAGGCTCGCAGGCCAAAGGTGGCACACTCGCCGAACTAGGCTCGCAGGTCGATATATTTTCATCAAACTTCACATCTCTTCTAATGATAATATTTTTGGATTTTGGTTGAAGAATTCTATATCCTTTGACATCTTCAGAATATCCAACAAAAATACATTTTTCACTCTTAGGTTCTAAGGCTTTATGTTTCGCATCTGGAATATGGGCCCAAGCATCACTTCCAAAAACACGAAAGTGACTTACATCTAGTTTTATTGAGCTCCAAGCTTCTTCTGGAGTTATATTCTTTAAAACCTTAGTAGGAGTGCAATTTACTATGTAATTTGCACAGTTAATGGCTTTTGCCCAAAAATTGAGACCAAATCCTTTAAATTGAAGCATACAATTAGCCATTTCTTTTAAGGTGCGATTCTTCCTTTTAGCTACACCATTTTTTTGTGGAGTATATGGAACAGTATGTTGCAATTGAATGCCATGCTCATGCTTTGATACCTAGAAATTATTGGGGTCCAAATTAAGCAACTCATTTTCAAGTTGGTGGGCCTGGATTTGATTTTGAACACCAAAAATAGTTTTTAGCTTTTCCAGGGCCTCATCAGGGGTGTCAATGTCAAGGATATGAAATCGAAGATCTTAAGCAATGGACATTCCTATCAACCCTCGTGCTTGATCTTGTTTATTTTCCCATTTAGCAGCTTTATCATCATCGGAAGGTTTAGTTTCTTGTCCTGTGGCTATTCTATAAAGCCCTTTACTTCTAAGTATATCTACCATGTGAGGTAGCCATTGGAAATAATTGGTGTTATTAAGAATAACTAGGCATGCATTTCCATTTTTTTTTAAATGAAGCTGAGAAAAGCTGAAAATAACTACTCCAATATAAAGATCTTGAAAAATTAGGCCGTTTCAAAAAAAACGGCTTGAAAAAAGGCTTTCGGATGAAGAAGTTATCCCTTTTGCAAAATCTGAGTTGTAGATGCCGAATAGTTGCGAGAACGGGATGAAGTGTGGCTTTTTAAAAAATAATTCCGCCCCTTTGAACAAAAATTTTTTACAAAAGAAGCTTTGAGAAAGAGACTTGAACCCAAGACCTTTATTCAGATAAACTAACCCCTCACCAAGTGAGATAATAGAAGGATTATGTTATTTTAGAAAGGAGGAAGGGGGGATTATTATTATTATTATTATTATTATTATTATTATTATTATTATTATTATTATTATTATTATTATTATTATTATTATTATTATTATTATTATTATTATTATTATTATTATTATTATTATTATTATTATTATTATTGGTGTTCGTGCCTTTTCCTGCACAAAAAAACGAGCAAAAAAAACGAAATGCAAAGCCTTGCGGCAGAATGTTAGAATATTGGTTAGCCTTACCGGCAACTATCACTTTTTTCACTATTTTTGATTTCCCGAGATCGCACAAAGACGCGGGGAAAGAGCATATGTAGCAAAAAAAAAAATCCCTTTTTCCTGTTTCTGATTTGCCGAGATCGCACGGGGCGCACAGCAGAGAGCATACACAGAGAAGAGAGTATAGAGGGTATAGACCCGGAAAATAAATGAAACCTTAATATAGGAAAAAAAAAACCGAAATAAGTAGAACTATTAACAAATATAACTGCAAAATAGATGCTTTATACCTCCAGATCTAAACTGACATAACTTGGGCAGCCAGAAACCTTTTCGCATGAAACGAAAGGTGTTACTCACTGTAACAGACGCTACAAACACAACCAAGCAGTTCTCCAAGCCCAAAAATGTTCAGAAATAGTAGATCTACAAAACGGCATTCACATGCAGTCAAATCGGCTTCGAATTTTGATCAACAACGGACACGGCCCTCAAAATAACTCTGATACCATGTAGGAATTTACAGGGTAAGTTTCATAGATCAAGAAACAAAGGTCACCGCTCACAAATAGATCACAAATTAGTACACTAGTATAATCATGTGGTTAAAACCCTCAAAGAGGGAAACAGTCCACGCCCTAAGCCAACACGGCCACTTCAGGGAATTTATTATTATAAAAAGAAAAGTTACATATGTTTCTCTCATACACGGTTATCAAACAAATGACCCTCCATGCTCTTTAAATAGAGATCATGGACCAATCGAGTGTTAAGCCACGGATCAAGTGCCGTTAATATTGAGGTGAGAGATAACCGTCGGATCACTACAAATCGTGACCGTCGGATTATAAGTTACAAATGTACATGGTAAAGAAACACACTTTACCTAACTCTACACTAGACTAAGTTATTATTAACTATTTCCTATGTGTCGGAATATCCTAACACTATTCATTTGATTCCAGGAAGTGTTCCTCCAAACATCAGGCCTTATAGATATCCTTATGTCCAAAAGAGCGAAATTGAATGTATGATTGCAGAAATGTTATAGGCTGGTATAATTCAACCTAGTCAAAGTTCCTTCTCTGCTCCAGTAGTATTGGTGCACAAGAAGGATGGATCATGGCGCATGTGTTCAGATTATACGGAGCTCAATAAGCTCACCATTAAAGATAAATGTCCCATTCCTGTGATTGATGAATTATTGGATGAATTACATGGAGCAATTTATTTTACCAAGTTGGATCTTCGTTCAGGATATCATCAAATTAGAATGAAGGCTGAAGATATTCCGAAAACAGCATTTCGAACTCATGAGGGTCATTATGAATTTTTGGTCATGCATTTTGGCCTAACCAATGCACCTTCTACATTTCAAGGGTTAATGAATTCCATTTTCAAACCTTCCTTAGAAAATTTGCGCTAGTATTTTTTGATGATATACTAATCTACAGCAGGTCTTGGAAGGATCATGTTCAACATGTTGACAAGGTGCTCAAACTATTGCAAGAGAAACAATTATATGCAAAATCTTCCAAATGTTTCTTTGGAGTAAAAGAAGTGGAATATCTGGGTCACATTGTATCGCACGAGGGTGTTAAGGTAGACCCTAACAAAATTAAAGCCATCAAGGAATGGAAAGTCCCCACAACTATAAAACAGTTGCGAGGATTTCTCGGTTTAACAGAATATTATCACAAGTTTGTTAAGAAATATGGGAGAATAGCAGCACCTCTAACAACATTATTGAAGAAAGATGCATTTTCATGGACTCCTGAAGTAACTAAGGCCTTTAAACATCTTAAATAGGCAATGTGCCTAGCACCGGTCTTAGCTACGCCAGACTTCACAAAAACCTTTATTGTGGAATGCGATGCCTCAGGAAATGGAATTGGTGCTATTTTAATGCAAGAAGGAAGACCCATTGCTTTTGAAAGTCGTCCAATCAAAGGAAAGTATTTACAGAAAGATATTTATGAGAAGGAAATGTTAGCAATACCACATGCACTAAAGAAATGGCGACCTTACCTAATGGGAAGACACTTCAAGGTAAAAAATGATCATGATAGTCTTAAACACTTTTTGGAACAAAGACTATCTTCAGAAGAGTAGCAAAAATGGGTCACAAATATGTTGGGTTATGACTTTGAAATAATCTACAAAAAAGGGAAGCTCAATGTTTTTGCAGATGCACTCTCAAGAAAAAATGAAGAGGTGGAAGCATTTCTTTGTGCCATTTCTATTATCCAACCAAATTGGATAACCAAAGCAAGGGATGAATGGAAGAGGGACGAAGAAGTGTGGACACTCATTAAAAATTTGCAACAAGATCCTAGTACATCTGATACATTTATTTGGAAAAATGATTCCTTATGGTACAAAGATCGCTTATATCTTTGTAAGAATTCCCAACTAAAACAAAAGATTCTTTTGGAATTGCACACTTCTCCTTTGGGAGGACACTCAGGATTTTTAAAAACTTACCACAGGGTGAAGAAAGATTTTTTTTGGGATGGCCTTAAATCTGATATTCAAAATTTTGTGGCGGAATGTTTGGTTTGCCAGCAGAATAAAGTGGAAACAATTAAGACCCCAGGACTTCTACAACCTTTATCCTTTCCAAGTCAACGTTGGGAGGAGATTTCAATGGATTTTATCACAGGTTTACCTAAGTCCGAAGGAAAGAGTGTCATCATGGTGGTAGTTGATAGACTTACCAAGTATGCACACTTTTGTGCATTATCTCATCCATTTAAAGCAAGTATAGTTGCTACTACATTTATGGACACAATTCAAAAGCTACATGGAAACCCAAAGGTTATTATGAGCGACAGAGATCCCATTTTTATTGGAAATTTTTGGACGGAGTTATTTTCTTGTTTGGGTACTCAATTAGCTCATAGCTCATCTTATCATCCTCAATCTGATGGTCAAACTGAGATAGTAAATAAATGTTTGTAAGGATATCTTCGTTGTTTTGTATCTGATAAACAAACACAATGGGTCAAGTGGTTACCTCTCACTGAATGGTGGTATAACACTTCCTTCCATACTGTAGCAAAAATGACCCCATTTATGGCACTTTATGGATATCATCCATTGTCCATCACATCATCTTTAAGAGAAAATTCTAAGGTTCAAGCAGTGGAAGATCACATCGAGCATCAAGAATAAGTTCTCCAACTCTTAAAGGATAACCTAAATTTGGCACAAAATCGAATGAAACAATGGGCAGATCAACATCGTAGTGAGAGAAGTTTTGATGTAGGAGACTGGGTATTTTTACAGCTACAACCATACAAACAAATGTCCCTCAAGCAAGCTAAGAAGGATAATAAATTATCACCAAAGTACTATAGTTCGTACAAGGTGTTGCAAAAGATTGGTACTATGGCATACAAATTGGAGCTTCATGCTTCTTCGCAAGTCCATCCATTTTTCAATGTTTCATGCTTAAAGAAGGTTATAGGAGAAAATCTTCCAGTTCAAACAATATTGCCAGAACTTGATGAGGAAGGAAAAATCATATTGGAACCTAAAGCGGCCACGGAAATAAGAACTCGACAGCTATGAAATAGATCAATTTCATAGTATCTCATCAAGTGGAATAACTTACGCACTAAAGATTCTACATGGGAGGATGAGAATTTTATATAGAAGCACCCATAGCTACTCAAGCATTGAGGGCAACACTTTTTTGAAGGAGAGGGGCATGTTAGGTCCCTATATTACTAGTTTAGCCCCTTATTGTTATTAGTATAGCCCCCTTATTGTTATTATTGTAACCCCCTCTAACCCTAATATTGTTATTATTGTGCCCTTACATTGTTATTGTTAGGTCGGCTAGGATTACATTGTGGCCCCATGGACTCCTATATATAAAAAGGAGGTTTTTTCATTTGTATCATCCAAGAATTGCTCATTCATGTAATGTATTGGAGTTTGCCCCCTCAAAGTGGCTTATGTCTAAGGCATTGATATCTCTTTTCTTCTATTTTTTGAGCTAGTTTCACAACATGCTCCACGATAAACTTCCGACTTCCTCGCTTAACACAAATTTTTTTTTTTTATCAGGGTTATATCTCATTACAAATACTCAGTCGAATGACCCATAAAAATATGAATTAAAAACCTTGGAAACCCTATTATGTGCTACTCGCGCGTGATGGCTCTGGTCCTCCGCTTTGCCTCCCTCTGCGCCCTCTGACCGCGCCTGGGCTGCTGGCAGCTCCAGCGCGCCCCAGCTTCGTCCTGCCCGACCTGCTCTGGGTCAGATCTAACCATGGATGACTGCAGGTCTCCTAATCCCCCTCCGCCTCCGGAGGTTTCTGCATTTAGGGCAATGATTGCTAATGCTCCCAAACGCCCTCCATCTTTGTCTCAGCAGAAATTTGTGAAAAAAATGGACTCAATCCCCACAGTGGCTCTTCCCGAAGGAGACACCTGCAAATCGGCGTTGAATCTGGCGGAGCAGGGCCTCATAGGCCAGTTCACGGGCCTCTGGCCCTCTCCCAAATCTGTTGAGGACTGGACTCAAAGGAACTGGAAGCCTTTGATCAAGGAGGGAGTCAATAGCTACTTTGTAGGTAAGGGTTTCTTTGTGTTTGTCTTTGAAAACCCGAAAGACAAAGGATTAATCTTCAGAAATGGACCATATTTCATGGGCCCTCGGGGCCTTTACCTAAACAAATGGTCTCCTGACTTCGACCCCTCCCAGGATGTTCCCTCGGCTGTCCCGGTTTGGGTTAGACTCCCTCACTTGCCTCTCCACTGTTGGAATCCAAAATCTCTCCAGACAATAGGAAATGCATTGGGAAAATACATAGATCAGGCGGCAAGAAAGGATCAGTACTCATGCGCCTGCATCTGCGTAGAAGTAGATCTCGAAGAAGGACTACCGGAAGCTATCAAGCTCACTGTTGCTGGGTGGACGCATGTCCAAGAGCTGGACTATGAACAGATTCCATTTAAATGTAGACATTGTCACGGGCACGGTCACTTTGCAAAGCACTGTAAGAAGAAGGCTGAGGAACAGGTAGATAAACAAAATGGGGAACAATGGACCCTAGTCCAGAAAAACACTAGCTCAAAAAAAGGCACAGGTAAAGGAAATATGACAAGAGGTCAACCAAGCTCTAAAAGCAACCAAGAAGCGGAAGCACCACCAAATGCACCAGAAGGAGAGCAGGACATACAAGCCAACCTAAATCAGGAGAATGAGGAACAGCCGGCCCCTTCTCCTCCAAATAAAGAGAGAGAGGAAACAACTCAGATGGAGGAAAATCAATGATCTCCCACTAACCCTTCATACGCAGAAATAGCAAGGAAAAAACCTGTGGTTAGTTCTAGTTCTTCCGAGGATGAATTCTACGAGCGCCCTTCCAAAAAAGCAGGAAGGAAATCTCGTAAAGAGAAGAGGGAAGAAGAGGCAGAAAGACTCAAGACTCAAGGAAGTCAATCCACAATAGAAATGTCTATTGGGCGAAACATCAGACCAAGGCCTTCCAAGGGAGGCCCCAACCCCCCTCTTAGTAAATAATGAAACTCGTCTCTTGGAACTGCAGAGGTCTGGGGAACCCCTCTAAAATAGAAGCAGTCAGGGACCTATTGAAAGTAGACCCCTCAGACATTCTTATGCTCCAAGAGACCAAAATAGAAGGGCAGGCCCTTCTAGAGTTAGGCAGAACAAAGTGGAACAAAAAAGCGGGAAAAGCAGTCAGCTCAAGGGGAACCTCTGGAGGGTTGGCAACACTTTGGAAGGACGACCTCTTTCAGCTACTAATGTCCCATGAAACCCAGCACTGGATATACACGGAGCTGAAGCATAAGGCAAGTAAGTTGTCCATCTCTCTCTTCAATCTCTATGTTCCGGTGACTTATTCTGAAAAACGAGAACGCTGGGATACACTTGTGGCCTTTCTTGAGCAGACCAATCCCAGCAACATCATTCTTGCCGGGGATCTGAACATTGTTCTGAAAGCAAAAGAAAAGAGGGGGGGAAATAGCTCCAGAGACCCTATGTTGGCCAAGGTTGAGGAGATCACCCAGCTCTGGGACCTTCTTGATTTCAGGCCCATTCGTAGCATTTACACTTGGTCAAATAATCGGGTTGGTTCGGAGCACATTTCTACTCGATTAGACCGATTCTTGGTGCAAAGTTCCATTATGATGAACAAGAAAATATCCACCAAAATTTTTCCCAAGCTCTCCTCAGACCATAAACCCATCTAGCTCCATTTGGAAGATGAAGAAGACCTGGGCCCGCTTCCCTTTCGATTCAACCCTCTCTGGATCGAGAGAGCTGGATTCATGGAGACTGTCAAGGCAGCATGGGCCAATCCAATCTCGGGATCCTCCAGCTACATTTGGGAGCAAAAACTGAAAGCTACAAAGCAAGCTCTAAAGGACTGGATAAAAACCCTGGAGACCAACCCCATCAATCAGAGAATGGAGACTGTGCAGTCTTTGTCGGACCTGCAAACAGATATGGAAAATAGAGATATCACATCAGAATTGCTCGAGGAGGAAGTAAAAGCACAAAGAGCTACGTATCAATCTTTTTGTAAGGAAGAAGAATACTGGAGGCTTAAATCCAGAAGCCTTTGGTTGAAGGCTGGGGACCGGAACACTCCCTTCTTCCACTGGCAATATAGAGCTAGACTGTCAAAGAACTACATAGCAGAAATCAAAACAGCTGAGGGGCAAGTATGTAAAGGATTCAATCAAGTTAAAACCGCTGCTAAAAACCATTACAGGAACTTGTACAGAGAAGAAACTCAAAGCAATGATGAGGAGGCGGATGATTTTCTCTCCAGTGTTCCCTCCCTTATCAGTCCTGAAGACAACTTAAACCTCTGCAGACCCATTTCTGAGGAGGAAATCATAAAATTTATTTGGTCCATGGAATCAGATAAGGCCCCTGGGCCGGATGGGTTCACAATTCACTTCTTCAAATCCTGCTGGCACATTATCAAGGCAGATCTGCTTAAAATGACAAGAGGATTCATGCAGAAATCCAAGATTGGTGGAGGAACCAAGTCCACTTACCTGGCTTTAATTCCTAAGGACACCAATCCTAACTCCTTTGCTAGATTTAGACCCATCTCGCTGTGCAATGCTTCTTATAAAATCCTGGCAAAACTTCTGGCAAGTCGGATCAAGCCATTGTTAAAAAAACTGATCTCCAACTATCAAGGTGGCTTTGTGGAGGGTAGGCATATTCTGGACAACGTGATCCAAGTTCAGGAGACAATACACTCAAGTAAGCAACGAAAGGAGAAAGGTATGTTGATTATACTAGATATGGCAAACGCCTTTGATAGAGTTAATCATAATTTCCTATCTAAGGTCCTGCTCTCCTTTGGTTTTTCGATACATTTTGTCCATTTAATAAAATCCTGCATTGATAGTCCTTGGATTGCTCCGTTAGTTAATGGCAGACCTGCTAACTTCTTCCAAGCTCAGAGAGGTATCAGGCAGGGTTGCCCACTCTCCCCCTTCCTGTACATTATAATGGCAGATTCCCTCAGTCGTAAGCTTACTGCTGAAAGAATAGCAGGTCATATTCCGGGCCTCAAACATTTTTCTGGAGCTGAACCATTGAACCATGCTCTCTTTGCCGACGATTCTCTTCTACTCGGAGGAGCCTCCATCAGAATAGCCAGAGCATTTGACTCAGTCCTCAGAAAGTACTGCAGAGTTTCAGGTGCCTTGGTTAACGAGAGTAAGAGCGAAATATATGGCTGGAACATAGACCAGAATGAACTCTCTGCAATCTCTGCTCTTCTTGGGTTTAAAGGTCAGGCAAACTGGGACAGGTTTAAATATCTTGGTCTTCCCATAACTTCTGGAGTTAACAAGAGATCGTTATGGAGCGACATAATATCAAAAATTAAATCCAAAATTGTTGCGTGGGGAGGCAATTGGCTAACTAAGGGAGGTAAAGTTATCTTAATTAAAACTGTGTTGTCTGCACTCCCAATCTTCTAGGCGGCTTTCCTCCTTGCTCCAAGAAATGTGATGGAGCAGATCTCCAAGTTGCTCAGGGATTTTCTTTGGCAGGGAGGGAAAGGCAACGAGAGAAAAATGCATCTGGTTAACTGGGATGTGATCAAAAATCCATTGTCTGAAGGCGGCCTGCAAATTAGAGATCCCACGCTTGTCAATCTTGCTTTGGGAGGAAATATTTTGTGGAAGCTGTTTAACGAGCCCTCTCACCCAATCAGTGTTACCCTGCGCTCAAAGTATGGCCCCAATAATGCGCTCTCCAACCTACAAACAGCAAGTACACCCAATAGCACGCAGGTCTGGAAATTATGTTGTAAAAGCAGCAGCTTTTTCAAAAAATTAATCTACAGGATTCCAGGGAACGGCAAGCGTACGCATTTATGGCTTGACATTATAATGGGAAGTGATCCACTTGCTCAGAACGATGACATTGCATACCTCAGGAAATGGCTGGAGTGCGCAGGTGTAAACAGACTGTATGACATCTCGACCTGGGACCAGCGTGGAGACTGGAATGGATGGGATTTCCATAGAGTGCCAGCACGGTTTTCTCATCAACAAGCACTGCTAGCCGAACTGTTGGATGATGCTGCACCTGTTTTCAGAACCAAAAAAGATAGCTGGGGCTGGGGTCAGTCTGGAGTTTATGCCACAGCAGCTGGGTATAATGCTTTACAGGTCATTAGAAATAGTAGTCAAACTAAGGATTTTTGGAAGAATGTGTGGGATCCGCTTTCCCTTCCAAAAGTAAACTTCTTCTTCTGGACCTTGGTCCATAACAAGCAGCTTACGGGAGATAATCTGGAAAAAAGGAAAATAGCTGGGCCTCACAGATGTGCGTTATGTTGTAATAACTTCGAAACAGCCCAGCATCTTTTCATGGAGTGCAGATTTGCTGTAGAGGTTTGGGTTCTCACTCTACAGGACTTGGAGATTCCAGCCCCCTTGCAGAACTCAGTAGCAGACCTCTTTGCCTCTTGGAGTCAATACTGTCCCCATCGAATCCCTTCCAAATCTTTCTGGCGTAGAATCTGGATAGCACTCCCCAAATATGTATGCTGGCAGATTTGGTTGGCCCGCAATCAGAGGATTTTTAAAGAGCTGCTATATACCCCTCTGCAGGTTGCTGCAAAAGCTAAGTCCTTCCTCCTGGAAGCGGCCCATTTTCAGTACTTTAAAGAAGATCATTTGCTACTGCCTGAAGAAAAGCACTGGCTTGGTATGCTTGCGACCCATCCCCGTAAGTACCTTCAACCCCCTCAAGGTGACAATCTTGAATGGCGCATAAGAGATGAGGATGATTTTTTTCAAAATTGGTGGAGGTCCCAAAACATTTCCACTATCTTTTTCGACGGGGCGTCCAAGGGGAACCCCGATGCTGCTGGTGCGGGTGGAGTTATTTACTCTCCCGGTGGGTCTTCCAAAGATTGGTTCTGTTGGGGACTTGGCAAGAAATCCAACAATCACGCAGAGATCCTTGGGCTCCTAAAAGCTTGTCTTATTGCAAGAGACAAGGGAATCAAAGTGCTCCAAGTCTTCGGTGATTCAGAACTGATAATAAAAAATATAAACACGGATACTCCGTTCAGCAATGCCAACCTCAACAAAATTTTGGACAGATTGAAGAGAGTCCTTCGAGACTTTGACAAGTGTAAACTTCATCACATTTTGAGAAAGTCAAACAACGAAGCAGATGAGATGGCAAACAAAGGCAGCTCGCTCATGAAAGGGCAAATCATTGTAAACAATATAAGCACTGTCCAAATGCCTTGAAAGTACTTATTGACTTTTAGATGCAGTAGATAGATCTCTGCTTTGTAAAAGGGGCTGCCTCGGCAAAGACCCATAATCTTTCTAATATAATAAAATCATATCCGTTACAGTTAAAAAAAAAAAAAACCTTGGAAACCCTAAATATCTGATATAAAAACCCTGGAAACTGTAAAAATATGAAATAAAATCCCTAATTTAGGGCTGAACTTGGAATCTGAAATAAAACCCTAATTTTTCATGTAACGACAAATTTAGAATGTTGGATTGGTTGTTGAATTTCAGTTCAAGCTTTTAAAATTTTGTTGATTCGAGGTAGGCTTTTAGACCCAGGGAAATCACTTACTAAATTGGCTACCATTTTGAACAGGGAGGTTGCCTGAGACAGGCAATGGCTTGCATGAAGAAAAAAATTTAACTAGTTTATGTGATTGTCTAGTTTTTTGAAATTTTTGAAATTGGATGGAATGTCCAGTTGAATTTCTTACTTGCAAGTTATTAAGTTCAAGACTTATTTCCCACCCAATGCAGTAAGATGCTAGTTAACCTTTTTACATCTAAGTATAGCGAAGGTAGGCTGATTCTATCTATATTTAATCCTGAAAGGAGTGGTCAACCTAGTAATATCCCAGTCAATCCATCTACAACCTCAAATAAGTATAGCAAAAGTGAGGTTATCATGTATGTTCTGGTAGTTGTATTCAATGTTGTAATGTCCCAATCAGCCCTCTTCCAAACTTATCATGGTATAGCAAAGGTAAGGTATCCCTTATGCTTTGGGAAATGTGGTCAATCTTGTAAGGTCTTTGTCATCCGTTGTGCAAGCTTACATGAGCATTGTGAAGGTAGGGTTATCAATTTATTCCTTATGTTCTCCTTAGATAATTAGTTTAAAATCTAGTTTAAGGGGGATTTTTTAATAGTAGAATCTGGAGGTTCTTTTTAAAATTTTCCCATCACAACACAACTAGGATCTATTTTAATTTATCAATTTTCAATGCTTTTTTCTTATGTTGCTTGTTGCAATTTATCTGAAGTTTGAATTAAAATTTCTTTACAAATATAATTTGCAATGCAAAACCAATGTAGGCCATATTTGTAATACCTTGGTAGGCCAATGTAGGCCATATTTGTATTGGATCATAGTATGTTAAATTGTAAATGCGTGGTTATAATGATGGGAGTCGATCTGTGTGAGACTAAATAAATGAACCCATGTGTAAATGATGTAAATATGATTTGGATAGATTCCTAGTTCAAAGCTTGAGGTCGAGTTCTAAGTAGTAAATTAATTGGCATGTAGTTGTTGTAAATATACTTATAAAGATCATGTGGTAGGCTTACCATGGTCCAATCATGCTATGCAAATTTCAGAGTTGGAATGTGTGCATGTGTGTGTGGGGGGGGGGGTAGGAGGGGGTGTGTGGTGTGGGCAAAGATGGTTGTGGAGAGCATGACAGTAGCTATGATTCCTTAAGAGGGGAAGAGGAAAGGGGGTCCAAGGGGAGGTAATCCTTTACTTCCAAGTGTTAACCTAAGAACTCATCTCTATTGCATCATATGCCTTAAGTAAATCCATTCATCTCTTTTGACTTAGAATGCCAATCATGAATACGTGGAGAGCTTAGTGAGGATGTCAATCTCACGTAGTTATGGATGCATGGGCAGAGTATAGTCATTATGGGGATCATGGGAAAATTACAATCATTATGGGTAAATGTAAAAGTACTTCATTTTCCTACCTATTGGAAGTCATTCCATTTTTTCATTCTCATGTTCATGCTCAACACTTCTCATATTGTGTTCTCCATTCTTACGTAGGAACCAAAGTTATAAATGACATAACCCAGCATTATGAAGAGGAATTACAGATCTTAGGGAAGAGATAGGGAGTTTTGTAGGTAAGTAGAAAGGCTAGGTAAGTTATGAAGCCTTCATCCACCAGTTATTACTGCTCATTGGTTACTCGAGAGGAAGTTTTATTCTTCCAAGGTTATAACTTATTTCCAACAAGCATTTAGCAAATTGAACTATTTTTTCCTACACTGAAGAACACTAGAAGAGAAAATATCCTTAAGGGACTATTGAGCAGAGAAAGGGATGACCTTCGTTGCGTTGTGTGGGTTGTGGAAGAGATTGCCTGTTGGGCCAGA
Organism: Pinus albicaulis; assembly: GCA_034641835.2. NCBI lineage: Eukaryota > Viridiplantae > Streptophyta > Pinopsida > Pinales > Pinaceae > Pinus > Pinus albicaulis. The sequence goes on from CM076584.1 coordinate 1,155,125,654, forward strand.
ATTGTAATCTACTGATAAATTACGCTTCCCTAGACAGGTGCTAGTCTAGAAAAATAGGTGGAAGAATATACTACCATTTCTCCTAACTCAGAATAGATACACAGAGAGGATTGGAGGCTTACTTGTTCAGTCGCTTCCAAATGGCTCCTTCTGTCGCTTCCACTGCAGCTTCAAATTAAAGCGGTTTGTTGGCGGAATGCTTCCTGCAAGAAAGAACACTGAAAGTACAGAAGATGAAATAATATATATATCTATTCAAGCTATTTAGATAAATCAGTAAAGCATAAACTACATTCATCAACCAAGATCTTACAATATGGAAAATCAAAGTTAACATAGATGCATGAAGGGAAAAATAAGAAGTACTCTTTATTGATGATAGAAGGAGAGGTTACAACCTAGTGAATGATTTGAAGTGACCTTCCAGCAGAGTTCCAAAGTCTCATCATAGCATAAATCTCTCCAGCAGCAGCTCCACAAATCAAACTCTCAATTGAAAATTCTCCAGCATTTCTCTACTCAAATTATTCTTTTTAAAACACTTAGATCTGTGTTCAATTTATAGATGAAATGTAGGTTGTTTTGCAATCAATAGCTTTCCAAAAATAGGCAATACAGGTTTCCAGTCACGTAGATGTCAAATGGACACTTGGATCCGAAGCTTGACACATGTGAACTCTTCTAGAAGGCACTGGCCAAGTGGAGATTCTGGAACAATGAGAATTTCGCTCCCAATGTGACCAACGCACCTTTGAATGTTGGGAAGTGCTCTGTAGAGCAATCTTGCATGGGGCTACCTGCATATGCAATGCACTTAGGCCCCTTAGAGCCTGCGTTGGTGAGCTCTCATCTGTTATACAATAAGATTCAAACCATGGAAACCTTTGCTTGATGAAAGTCTTGATTGATTTTTGTTGTTTCTTGTCTTAGAGAATATAGAAACTGAGATGATAGGGAATGATAGACCCTTGATCATCAGTCCTGGAGATGATGCCCAGTTAACCAGGTCATTGGGAATGGTGCCCAAATTGACCTATAACAATTTCCCCCTAAAGCGTGAGATCCAAATAATAAGAATATTTGATTGAGATGCTTTACACTGTGATGAGCCTGGAAACAAAGTGGAGTGGTCACTTGCATCAATATTACAATACATTACATCATGATATATCCTCTATTGATCATAATTTTTGAGGGTAGGCATTCCCATTGTCAGCACATAAATAATCTAATAACATGTACATAATTCAGAAAGTCATCTACATTGGAATGTTGCCCCGATGCAGACATGCCTACAAATATAGGCCCATGTTTGGATGACAATCTGTATGTAAGGTCGTCGTACAGATGATGTGTACAACAATCCTGAAATCGCAGCCCAGATGGCTGAAACTAGATCCAGAGTCTTCTTATCTCCTTCACTCGATCATTCAGGTACAAGTCTAGCCATGCGAATATATGATCTGTAGTCGAACATGGAAATACATCATTTGATTACCAGCCAATAATGTAAGCTGTTCACAAACAGAATAGAACCACCATTAATGTCAATGGCCCTCAAGGTACTGCAGTACATTTCGTAAGGCGTGAATAGATGATTTGATGTCAAACGCCAAACAAAATCTTTCGATCAAAAGTCCGGAAGCGGGGATCTTTTCGATATTGTAACAAGCCTCATGGTACTGGAATCTAATGTTTCTAAGTGAACTTCCTGGATATTGATTTGTCGTCGACAGGAAGTCACCTTATTGCAAAACTGGAGTTACTGATTTCGGAGACAAGGGTATGACTTGATATAGCAATTTTCAGGGATGACGGTCATGAAAATGAAGGTTTATGAGTATTGCAGAAGGATGAGTTCTTAATCACTGGATGGCTTCTCTTGAACATATCGGTGACACTATGATGAGTTGGCAGTAGTGACCCAAAACCGAAGTGAAGGTATGATGAACCATAGGTGTGAATGAACCGTCAATATGATTACCCAACCCAAACAGTCACAGACATGAAGTGAAAGAAGTGTCATGTTCAAGAGCGACTTGCTATCAAAAAGAAACTTTGCTTACTTTTCCCAAATTTTCCCTGGTCATTTGTCGACCAGCACCTCTTTATTTTTTAACAAGCTTGAGGAGGATAACATTTGCTTGATCTATAATTCAACCCTTCGGGCGAATAAAGTATCACTATTTAATAATTTAATGAGTGTAGCGATGAATGAAACTTGATTCTTGCCATGATGGACAAGCCCGTCGCTATTTTATGTTTTAACGAGCTTAACGACATTGATAGCCCGGTCCTTTTTCATGTTTAGAGAGTCTGAAAAAGAGGACGAAAGAGAACTACAAAAGTAATTTTTCGTAAATTTGTCTCTCAGATTCGAAAAAGTGTAAAATAATATCTGAAAGAACCTCTTTGGTCAAGTTTAACCAAGGTATTCCTTTTTCGTAAATAATCCATCTCAGTCCGGAAAAGGGTTAAACTTATACAGAGTAGATATGAATTCATTTACTTTAACGAGCTCAAAATGACAAGTGCTCGGCAATATTTTCACATTATCAGAGTCTGAAAAGAGCTGAAAGAAGACTCCAGGGGTTCCTTTTTCATTGTTATCGAAGCTCAAAAAAGATATAAAAGTGTGCTTCAAATCCTTTCTCGTTTTTATCAAAGCTCAAAAAATAAGGAGAAAAAGTATGCTTTGTGGTCAAGTCTTTCTTTAAAATAATTATGCATGACTAATCTGTTCATCAGTTGTATTTCCTATTTAGAACAACATCAATGGATTAAAAATGCCTGTTTCATGATAAAAACATAATAAAACTATTGTCATAGCAATAAATTTAACTTGCAAGTAATTAAATGACTATATAAAGCAGTTTCACTATTCATTTTTACCATTCCATAGTTACCATTTTCATTTTGGGGCTTTGAACCTGATTTTTCCCCCGAACTTCAGTCATTGATTGCGGTCGTTTCTTTTGACGGATTTCATCACCGTTTGATCCAAGTTAATAGCATAAACCTCCTCTTTCCTTCAGTATTCATTTCATTCCCATTCCTTGCGAATTTTTAGGGTTTTAAGGCCCCTAGGGTAAATTCTGCCCAAATTGAGGGCAACGCACCCGTGAACATCGAAACCTGCGTTGCATAGTAGGTACAGTGAAGGGTACCTGCATATGCAATGCAATGTCTCAACCCAGGGAGTGTGTTGGGCGCAATTCAAGTTTTTTATTTTCATGATGTGCTCAAAATTTGCCTAGTTTTTTGCAATGAATGGTATCTAATGGATCTTATGGTTGATTTTCAGGTTTCCATCAGATAATAATGACGATTACATGGAGGGAAAGAGAACATGAAGAACAATATATGATTGCCCTGAATGATCCGGGTACTGTAAGAGCCTTAAGAGATTGCAGACTACTTAATTACTTCAAATTTTCAAGAATGAGGCAACAAATAGAACTCTTGGAGTTCTTAGTTCGAGCATGGGATCCGACAATAGAGGCTTTTCACATAAAAAATCAAGTGTTGTCCATAACAGTTGAGGATGTGTATTTTCTCATAAGTTTTTCGAGGAGAGGTTTGCCCATTTCATTCACAAGATCTATCGTTGGAGGAGAAACAGTGAGGGATTATGTTATGCAGTATTGCTATCTAAGGTTAGAACCTAGAAAATATGGAAAAATAAACATCCGAGATATCATGGATTTGCCTTTGAGAACCATCCTTTTCACAATCACTAAACTAGCTGGCACCGTTACACTCCATGTAGCGAATAGATCGTATATGCAGTATGCACTAGAGTGCTTAGAGCCAACAGTCTTCAACTGGTCTGAAGTTGTTCTAGCTCAGATAAAGGAACAACCGAATAAAGCAAAGGGAGGAAGGAATAAAAAATTTAGGTATGGTTCAATCCTTATCTCCTTCGCTTTGGAACGGATTCCACTGATGCAGCCACAACATGTAACATTGGATATATCTAGTCCTAGAGATCCTCGAACACAGAGATGGGTAGAACTCATGGGTTGGCAGGCAGACCAATCAACCGTTGTGTTCTCGACTGCATTCTTCACCTGGTTCTGGTGACAGATTGTTGCCATCGATGAGTACGCATATGTAGGCGTCTATTTCCGAGGATATCCAGATCTAGTATTACCAGAAGGCGCTCAGTGGGGTGCAATAGGTAAGAATGATTTGACCATGATTTTTTATTTTTCTAAGTGTTGGGGTTCCCATGTTTTGGCAAGGTTGGAAATACCAAAAGATGAGACAACATCAAACCACTTACAGACCTCAGGATCTAGCCCTCCTAGGTCCAGAGAGGGATCTCTCTATATGAGCAAAGGTTTTATGTCTATGAAGCTCAAAGTTTAAGATGTTAAGCTAGTTATAGGCACAGGGTTTGTTTGTTTGATTTGTTTGGTTGCTGGTTATCAGGAAAGAAGGGTTCAATGTAAAACAAGGATGAGCAAAGAGGGATAAGGCAGAGGTGAAGTATTCCAGGAAATATTCAAAAACATTGGGCAATGGAGTCAGGAAAGGATTTGCTTGCTACTCAATAGGCAGGCTTTCAATTGGGCTAGTCATCTAAAACATAGGATCTTCAAGATGATTGTGTGATATGGAGAGGTAGAAGGGGAGGAGATAACATATATTCAAAGCACAAATCTAAAGACCAGCTGGTTGCACAAGGATCCTAGTGGACAGGGCTAACTCTAATCCCCAGTGTTCCCAAATCTTCCAACTAAACTATAACAAGAAACATCTAAGAACTGAATTCATTTAATTCATACATCAGAGAGCAGGCAATAACATCCACTACACTGGTTAAACCAACTGAAATAATTTCTTAGATAATACATTCAGAAGAGAAACATCAATGGCAAGGAGAGCAGAAACATAGGGTACCTAACAAGGGTAAATCCTATGCCAATATTCTGATGTAAGCCAGTAGAAACGAAATGAAATGAATGTAAACACAAAGATAGGAAAACATCACCGCTGCTTCACATCAGGATCCAAAGAAATGTGCTTGTCATATTAAATAGCAATACCAGTCAAGTACAACATTTCCAATAGCTGAATACTCAGTCTGAAAACATCTCCTTCAACCTATCTTACAACTTTACATAGAGACTGTGTCTCAAAAGAAACTACTTGCAGTTCTCTGATAACTGATCAACAACCTTTACAATGAGTTTCTTCATGAATTTATAGCTCTGGAGGAGCAGAGGAGGTAGGTGAAGAACTAAATGTAGTATTAAAACTTCTGAAAAGAAAGAGGGCCGAAGCCCATTCTGTATAAATCCTGTGCATTAATCTCTAGTGTTCTTTGGGTGAACGAATGATCTTCTTCAGACTTCAGATTGCTCTGATATGACTCTGATGTACTCTGACTGTAGTATTGTGTGGTGCTATTGGTGAATAAGCAAAAGATAAAGGAATGATAAAGAAGTCTTCCATACTGATGAAATAAATGCTCTGATAGTACCGGAGCTGTTTCAGGGTAGAAAATCTCTCCGGAACACAGCATATATTGAACACTGCATGGGCGCTCTGTCCTTTATGGAGGAAAAAAAATTTCCTGTTGTACAAACCCCTGATATACATGAATTCTTGCATGTCATACCTTTCTGCATGATCCGTGGGATCACTGATCTGGTGCTCTGCCATCTAAAACTCAGAACATAAGGCTTAAATATCTTCATTTGTGTGCCTTAAGCTCTTTGTTGCTCCATTTATATCTTTGACTGTGAAATCTGTATGTTAATGGCACCAGGATAGTTTCACAGAGTTAAACACTACTCTTTAAATGAAAATCCCATTGCGGTACCTCTTAGGGCCTTTCTTCATGATCTCTACCTCTGTACACGGTCTTTTCCTATATCTTCTGTCACTGTGACAACGTGTACAAATCATGGCGGCTTTCACCACCTCAAAACCCTGCAAAACAAAAACCTCGTTATGAAATCTATGGATGTGGGTAATGGACGCAGTGCGGACGATGAGGATGGCCATGCAGACTAGTGAGATGGCGGAAAGGTGCAGAAACATGGTGGAAAATGCACTATGACAGCGGGACGTGGTCTGGCGGACGTGGGCGGAGTGCAACAGATTTAACATAAAATAATGAACATTTGACCTTGGAAAGCACATATATAACGGGGGTGAGGCGAATGTACGATGGAGACACATGGAGGTGACGTGGCGGGGCCAGGCGATGGCAGAATGGTCAACAGTGGGGGGAAAACGAATTCGGACCGTCATATCTCAAAGGAAATCAACGGTGGGAAACACGGTGGAGGGAAATTAACGGTGGGCCAGGGGTACGGAGACTATGGTTAAACTCCGCGCCACTTCGTTGAGCGATGACCGTTGGATAGGGCGCCTCAGATCGGACAGCTCACAGCGATATCGCTACGCATCCTGTACCGAACGATAACGTGCGATGAGATAGCGATTTTGAAATCGTAAAGGAGCCAAGCGTCGATCGATGTATGGAATCGCTGGCCGATCGGAAAATACTGCCTACCCCTCAAAGGCAGTGCGATAGAAACCGGGTGGTTTATGAACAATGAAAGCGGGCGGGGACCACCGAAAAGGGCGGATTCCGCACCGTCGGATCAGGGTAAATGAACGGTTGTGATAAGATCTGAGCGGTGAATGGAGTGAATTGTGGGCATTGCGGAGCTCGCGATAATCGTCCGATCTATACATATCGATGGTTCAAACTGCGCCCGATATGGATGAACTGTGAACCATTGATCTGGTGAGTTAATCGGGCGGCGGAGATGCGACGACAGGCGGTGAACGGGTTGCACAGTGTAAGCTGTGGGGGCAGTGATCGCCATCCATTCTGTGAAGATCAACGGCCGATGTTGCCCCTGATGAACATATGAGATAAGCGCTCTCCGCCTTGGCGCCTAGTCATGGCGCTGGGTCATGTGGAGGGAAATGTACATGGGGCTAGGCCGAAAGGGGATAGGCCCTATTATAAGGTAGAAAGTGGGTTTTTGGCCCGTTTTAATGCATTTTGGAGCCAAAGAAAGGTAATGATAGAGAGGGAAAGGGTTTAAAAGGGAACTTGAGATGGTTTAGAGGGTAAATGAGGGAAATAGAGAGGAGAAAAGGGGGATGAAGCAAAGGCTTAGGAGGAATAAAATAGAAGGGGAAAGGGGGCCTCTAGGCATTTCTTCACAGACAGAGAGGCTTTATACTGGGAATCAGCAGAGGGGATTTTATCAAAAGACAAAGGCACAAGGAGGCTTCAAGGATGATGTTTTTTCAGGGGGAAATGCATTCCTTGAAGGCTCAAAAACATTTTAGCCCCCTGTTTGCTTGTCAAAAAATTTATGGGGGGCTAACAGTGGCTCCACATGGGGATGGCTTCTTCTTGAAGAAGTCAAGAATCCAAAGAATGATCTTTGGTGTAGGCCAGATGCCAGCTACTTGGCACATCCCTTTCTTTCTTTGGATCAGCTGCCACAAATCCTGAAGACATTATATCAGCAGTAAAATTTCTCCCAAACAACTACCTACCCACACTATAGTCCTAACATTTTTTCTTCTGGGTGCATTTGGACTTGCAGACCCTTTACATCATCAATTTTTACAAACAGAAAATAAACCTATTATAATTATACCCTTATTACTCCATGAGACCAGATTAGACTGTTGGTCTCATATGTTTCTCTACCTATTCTAATATCTGCTGGGATTAAACTGTCCAGCAGATCCCTTCTCTACATTCTACAACGAAGTGAAAAACGGCGAGCCGAGTTAGGCGTATGACTTGCGTGGGTCCAAAACTTTATATATACGAGTTGCACATGGACAAAATTTGCAGAAAACTTGAAAACAAAACTGTAAAGGCTTGAGATCTGAAACTTGAAGTATCCTTATTCTCTTTGTGACTCAAGTTTTAATCATGTTAGAGTCACTTCTTTATTTATTTCAGCTCTGGTTTTGGGCATGTTAGAGTTGATTCCTTTTTTTCTTTGCTGGTCCAGATTTTGAGCATGTTAGGACTAGTTGTTTTACTTTCTTTGGCTCAGGTTTTGAGCTTATTAGAGCCAATATTTTGCACATCAGAGGTTCATGTTTTAAGCATGTCTGAACCTCTCCTTTTCCTCTATTTTTTGAAACATTTTCTCTTTTTATTTGAAAATAAAAACTGCAATGGTATGTAAAATGGAAATGGAAACTGGAAATTGTAAATCAGCAGAAGTAGTTTTTGAGCATCCTGCCATTGACAGGACCCCCAAACAGCTCTGTACCATCTAATTCTTGTAGGAAGAAGGCATTTGGACCCACAGTGGCCTGGATGATGTATGGACCTTGCCACAAACTGTCAAACTTTTTGTGCTTTCCTTTATCTTCTCTTCTTGAGTCCCACTTCAGAACTTTATCCCCAATTTTGAAATCAGTAGCTTTGGTTCTTTTGTCAAACAATTTCTTTATATTCTCCTGAATTTTCACTGCTCTGTTGTAGAACTCTTCCCTTGTTTGTTGGAGATGAATTGTCTGGTTTATTCTCCTCACCATACTGTCTTCTTCTGTTTGAATATCCTGGACCAGCTTGATCACTGGTACCCCAAGGCTGGTAGGGAATACTACTTCTATACCATAGACAAGTTGAAATGGTGACATGCCAATGGACTTCTTTGTTGTAAGCCTGTCAGCCCACAGAGCATGTACTATCTTGTTATGCCATGACTTTTTGTTCTCTTCCAACAGCTTTTTGATGATGATCACCAGGCTCTTGTTTGATGATTCAGCTAATCCATTACCTTGAGGGTAATAGGCAGTTGAATGACCAAGTGCTATTTGATACCTGTGACAAAAATCAACCATTTTCTTGGATCCGAAAGCAGTAGCATTATCAGTGATTATTTTCCTTGGGCAGCCAAACCGAGAGAGGATGTGACCTTCTAGGAAACTAATGATGACTGAATTTGTGGCATTCCTAGTGGGTATGGCCTCTATCCACTTAGTGAAGTAGTATGTGGCTGTTAGGATCCATTTGTGTTGTGCAGAAGAAGCAGGGTGAATCTCCCCTATGAAATCTAGGCCCCATTGCAGAAAGGGACCTTCAACAGTGATGGGTTGTAGGGGTAAAGGGAGGAGTTTTCTTTTGCCTTCAAAGATCTAACATTTGTGGCAGGCAACTATCATTTTATGGACATCATTGAAGAGTGTGGGCCAAAAGTAGCTAGCTCTAAGTATTTTGTTTGCAATGGCTTTCCAACTTAGGTGGCCTCCACATTCTCCAGCATGGAATTCTTTTTTAATCCTCTCTACCTTGTTTTCAGGCAAACATTTGAGTAATAGACCATTAGGATTATTCCAGTATAAGTTTTCATTCAAAATGCAGTAATTTTTTGCTTTTAGTTTTAAGAATCTGGCCTTGGTCTTTGATAGTTCGGGTGGGGCATTGAGGTGTGTAAGCACACACAGATTGTCAGAATACCAAGGAGAGCTCTGAAACTTTTCCTCAACAGTGGAATCAAGAAATTCTTGTTGCTCATCCAAGGTATTTATCATGTTAATGTCCAGGGCTTGTAAGTTTGATTCAGCCATTAGTCGAGCTAAGCCCTGACCTTTAACCAGTTTGGTGGGTTTTATCTCAAGGAGGTATTCTAAGATTACAGCAATCCATTTGCCCCTTTTTCCATCTGGGTCTTGGGATATTATATATTTGACTATAATGTTGGGCACATAAGCTATAGTGTGGGAATACAGTATGTACACCCTGAAATCTTTCAAGGCCTTAATTAGAGCATAGGCCTGTTTCTCCATTATGTTGTATTTCAAGGGTGCATCTCTAAGTGCTTTGCTAAAAAAGGAAATTGGATGTTCCATTCCCTCCATGTTTTTCTGCAGCAAGACTGCAACCACCGTGTGCTCAGAGGAAAATGAGAAGATCAGGAAGTCTTTTGAGAAATCAAGGCTAATCAGAACCGGAGCTTGGGTGAGTGAAAGTTTTACTGATTCAAAAGATTGTTTAGCTCCAACAGTCCATTTAACCCCTTCACCTTTCTTCAGCATGTTAGTCATGTTCCTAAGGTGTTCAGCTAGATTTGGAATAAACCTCCTAAGGATGTTGATCGTCCCAATGAAGGACTATAATTCCTTGATGTTTCTTGGGTGTGTGATCTGTAGCATTCCCTCAACTCGTTGTGGGTCTATCCTAATTCCCTTCTCAGATATAATGTGGCCAAGAAGCTTTCCTCCCTGCAGCCCAAATACAGTCTTCTTTGGATTCAGTGACAGACCAAAGCTTCTACATTTTTCAAACACTTTTCTCAGATTCTTCAGATGTTCTTCTTCAGTCTTGGAATAGACTTTTATGTCATCTAAGTAAATAATAATGAAGTGCCCTATCTCATCTGAAAAAGCTATGTCCATCGCTCTTTGGAAGGTGGCTCCAGTGTTCATCAATCCAAAAGGCATCTTCACATACATAAAGGTACCCCATGGAGTGGTAAAGGTTGTCTTGAGTTGATCTTCTGGGATTACTAAGACTTGGTTGTAACCTGAAAAACCATCCAGCAGGGAGATCCTTTTAGAGCCTACTACCCTCTGAAGAATATGTTCCATTTTAGGCAAAGGGTAATTGTCTTTGAGTTGAGGCTCTATTAAGATTCCTGAAATCGATGCATAATCTAATCTCACCTGTTTTCTTTCTCACAGCCACTAGGTTTGATACCCAATCAGAGAACCTCACAGGTACGATTATACCTGCCTCATACATCTTCTTAATTTCTTTTTCTACTGTAGGCAATTGTTTTGGATTGATTCTGTGAAGTTTTTGTCTGAAGGGCTTCTGATTTTCTTTCAAGGGTATTTTGTGTTGTATGATATTTGTGTCATAGGCCTTTAAGTCCTCATAACTCCATGCAAACACATCAATAAATTCCTTGAATAGGTCGATGTATTTCCTCTTCATGTTTGCAGGCAAAGACTTAGCCGGTTTAATCATTTTGGGCTTATCTTCAGTGCCTATGTTGCATTCTTCCACGTCAGAGTCTGCATGTTCTATAGTGGGATTTTGTGCTACATCGTCAAAGTCAAAAAGGTATTCTAAAGGGGACAGACCTCGAGGTATGTTCTTGTCTTTGGTCTGCAACACCTCTACTTCTTCACTGTCTCCGTTTTCACATTTTCCGTCTGGGTTTCCAGTCTGTTCATCTAAAGAGTTCATTTCTATGTTACAGGGTGTTTCTTCCTCATCTGAGGATTCTTCACTTAGGCAGCTACTGTCAAATTTGGAGTCTGAATCCGAAAATCCAAGCTCGTTTCTGCCTACCAGGAAATCTTCAATCTGTTTATCACCTTCAAATACCTGCCAGTATTTTTCGTTGTCTGGCACTACAGGTCTGAATTTGGTCTGTATGATTATTCGTTGATCGATTGGAGTCTTAGGGTATGAACTAGCTAGGCAAGCTAGTCTATTTGCAATGATGTTTTGACTCCTAGGAACAAACACTAATTCGTATTCAACAAATGTTTTCAATAGATCCATAGTGTCATTCCTATATGCTCTCAGCCTAGGATGTTTCACTGTGTATTCACCATTCACCTGTTTAATAATCAGCTCAGAGTCCCCATGCACATTTATCCTACGGGCTCCTAATTTTCTCAACAGGTTCAAGCCTAGGATGAGGGCCTCGTATTCTGCAACTTTTTTTGTACATTTGAAGTGCAGGTTGCAGGCATGGATCTCCAAGTAATCACTCTCTCTGTTATGTATCCACACTCCTGCCTCAGCAGTTCTTCTTGTACATGACCCATCGAAACTCATTTCCAAAAAGGGTTCACTCTCGTTTTTGTTATCATTCCTTTCCCTACAGCTGGGTTCACCATTATTTTGCGTTATAGGTTCTGCACTAGGCTGTGGGCTGCTTAGTTTTTCGTTGTGTGTGTGGAAGTCAGAGAGGTGACTAGTTGGCTGATTGTGTTCTGTTTCTGGTTCACTTTGAGTTGTTAGATCAGTGCATTGTTTAAGATTTTCTACGTCTTCATCCTCTGAGTCTAGGGTAGCCATTATGTTAAAATCCATTAGCCCTGTTTCATCCTGTGTACCTTTGTTTGTACCTACATTTCCAGATCTGGGTTCCCCCAAGGTTTCATCATTGCAGAAGATGAAGGAATCCAAGTCTGTATGTACAGAGTATAGAGGATCATTTTCAGGCTTTTCGGGGCTACTAACCAAGAATTTCATTTGTGCTTCCATGTACAGCCTTCTAAGTTGGCCAAAGATTGGGATTGTGGCATAAGCCCCATCCATCTGCATTGTTCCTTGCAGCTTGGCTCCCCATGATCTTGATAATAAAATGCCATACTTGGCTGGCACATCTACCACCACAACATCCATGACCATACACTTGGCAGGAATCTGCGTTAGGCTCACACATAAGTCTTTGATCAGGCCAAGACACTTTACTCTACTAGAGTCGAATGAGTATAGGTCTTTATAGGGACGGGTTATCTCTAGGCCCAATCTTTCCATTACCACTTTAGGCATTAGGTTGTGTGATGCTCCAGAATCATGCATTGCATTGTGGAGGATCTTGTCATGGACATTAAGACTGATATAAAAGGGGGGCACTACCCCTTCCTGAAACTTTCCTTCTATCTTTGGACCAAACAGAAGGGTAGGTTGATCATCACTCAGATTTACAGTGTCACTGTTTTCTCCTAAATTTAATGCTTTCAAAATTTGGCCTTTATATACATCCTGAGTGGCCAACTCAGAGAGTGGGACAGATATTTTAATTTTTGCAATATCACTCTCCAAATTGAAAGTGGACTGACTCTTTGGAACGTTCAACTCTGTTTTGTTAGCCACTGCCTTAGTGGCTGAATCAGTGTGTTGATTCTCATTATGTACAGTGTTTGTGACAGTTTTATCAGGAGCACTAACTGTAGTGCTAGTGCTACTAGCTGGTCTACCTTGTGTATCAGTGTTTTGGTTGTCTTTTCCTCTTTTCTTTTCAGAACTCTCAGCTGCTGATTTTTTACTTTCAGCAGTTGCTTTAGAAGTTTTCTCAGGCCTTTTCTTGATGGTGACCTCAAAATCTTTTGGTTTGGTAGTTTCCTGGCTCTTTTTACTCCTAAGTTCATATTTCTCTCTGACCTACATCATGGCATTTTCAAATCCAAACCTGTAATCCTTAGTTTCTAACCATTCCTCATCCCAACTAGAGGGTGAGGGCTGATCTTCTTCTGAGTAACAGTTATGGATTGAATCCTCTGTTTCAAACATATTAATTGTGTTTCCCTCATACTCTTCTATGATTCCCTCATCTTCATCAAGAAATTTCTCTTGAAATGGGGGAATAACTTGCTGATATGATTCTCTTTGTCTGTTGGGAGTGGTATTGTTTCTTCTAAAGTTCTGGTTCTGGTTATGGTTTTTGTTCTGATTGCTAACTGTGACAACCATCTTTTCCATCATCTGCTATAGTCTTTCCACATTTTTAGATAACCTATCATAATTTGGATCTGATGTGGAAGCTACATTGTCATCTCTATATGTTACCCCTTTCTCAGATCTCAGTCTTGCTCTTTTATCAATCAGATTGGCTTCTATATTCACTGCTCCTTTATACATGTCCTCTAATGTGTTGTACTCTTTATCCCTAAGTTCATAGGCCACGTCAGCATCAAAGCCTTCAGGTTATTTTGCTAGAGCCATGCCTTGTGGAGGTTTCATATGTGGAGGGAGGGCATTGTAAATGTTGTTAAACCTTGTTGTGTAATCATGGACACTCTCTCCTACATTTATTTTGAGAGTCATGTATTCTGCCAAGAGTTGGCGAGGGTTTTCCCTAGCTTCCCATTTGTTTATGAAAGTCTGATATAAAGCTGGAATATTAGTTATGCTACCTGGAGGTAGGCCCTTAAACCATTTCTTCACATCACCCCCTAAGCTCTGGGCAAAGATTCTCATTTTGACTGTATCATCATCTATTTCCATGTAGTCAAAAGAATATTCCATCTTATCTACATGTTGCTGGGCTATGATGGACTCCTTTGCAGTGAAATGCGGGATCTTTGACTGATAATCATTTGGTAAGGGTACTAGAGGCTGAGGTAAAACCAGAGGTGCATACCAGGCTGCCATGATGATGTTTTGATGAGGTAAAGGGCTAACTTGAGTAGCTAGTATATGGATAACAGGGATACTAGGACCAGCAGAGGTTTGTTGAGCAGATCTAGGATGACTGAGCCCCAAGTTTTGTATGAGATGTATATCAGGGGGTGTAGATGGAGGGGTCTGTCTCTTCCCAGGGTGTTTACCACTTTGGGGTGGTGAACCAGGAGGCTCAAGGTCTGGCTGGTCTAAAGTACTGAATGACCTAGTTCTAGGTAATCTGTTAGGTAGGTCTAGGTCAAAATGAAAGTGTGATAGATCTGTAAGATCTTCTGGTGCAGAGTTAGCTCTATGGAGGTGATTGGAAATAGCTGGTTGTTTATGTGTAGGAGCTCCCTTGAGGATACTCTCAGGGTTGTCAACTATTTCAGGTGGGTCTGGGTTAGGGTAAGCTCTTTTATGAATGGTTCTAGAAGCCAGACTGTTGTTTTCTGATCAAGCGGCTTAACCCTACTTGTTACTTCTATTGTGGTTGATGTTTTTATGCAGGTTGTTCTCCCAGTGGAGTCTTATGTAAACCAAGATAATCAGCAGGCCTACTGATCACCAGTGGAGTCTTTAAAACGTTTAGGAACTATGTAATCTCCAGGTGGAAGGTTCAGGATGTTTTGGGGGGGTACACTGTCCACCACAGTGCTTATGAGATGTCCTCTTTCAAGGTTATCTTCCAAACACAGCAAACTCTAACCAAAGATTGACTGGGAGGGTGTTTACCAGATATTTCACCTCTGAAAGAGTGTGAGATCTGGAGGCTACCTGGCCCTTTCCAGACTCTGTCCAAGAGTATGGGAAAACACAACAAATGGTATAGAGGTTGATTTGTGAATAGGAATTTTTTACTGCCAACCTAACCAGAGATTGTAGGTTTTCTGAGGCTTATAATATAGTAAGGTGAGGAAAACTCCGAAAGTTCCCCAGTGGAGTCGCCATTATGTTGGGGTTCCCATGTTTTGGCAAGGTTGGAAATACCAAAAGATGAGACAACATCAAACCACTTACAGACCTCAGGATCTAGCCCTCCTGGGTCCAGAGAGGGATCTCTCTATATGAGCAAAGGTTTTATGTCTATGAAGCTCAAATTTGAAGATGTTAGGCTAGTTATAGGCACAGGGTTTGTTTGTTTGATTTGTTTGGTTGCTGGTTATCAGGAAAGAAGGGTTCAATGTAAAACAAGGATGAGAAAAGAGGGATAAGGCAAAGGTGAAGTATTCCAGGAAATATTCAAAAACATTGGGCAATGGAGTCAGGAAAGGATTTTCTTGCTACTCAATAGGCAGGCTTTCAATTGGGCTAGTCATCTAAAACATAGGATCTTCAAGATGATTGTGTGATATGGAGAGGTATAAGGGGAGGAGATAACACAGATTCAGAGCACAAAGCTAAATACCAGCTGGTTGCACAAGGATCGTAGTGGACAGGGCTAACTCTAATCCCCTGTGTTCCCAAATCTTCCAACTAAATCTATAACAAGAAACATCTAAGAACTGAATTCATTTAATTCATACATCAGAGAGCAGGCAATAACATCCACTACACTGGTTAAACCAACTGAAATCATTTCTTATATAATACATTCAGAAGAGAAACATCAATGGCAAGGAGAGCAGAAACATAGGGTACCTAACAAGGGTAAATCCTATGACAATATTCTGATGCAAGCCAGTAGAAACAAAATGAAATGAATGTAAATACAAAGATAGTAAAACATCACCGCTGCTTCACATCAGGATCCAAAGAAATGTGCTTGTCATATTAAATAGCAATACCAGTCAAGTACAACATTTCCAATAGCTTAATACTCAGTCTGAAAACATCTCCTTCAACCTATCTTACAACTTTACACAGAGACTGTGTCTCAAAAGAAACTACTTACAGTTCTCTGATAATTGATCAACAACCTTTACAATGAGTTTCTTCATGAATTTATAGCTCCGGAGGAGCAGAGGAGGTAGGTGAAGAACTAAATGTAGTATTAAAACTTCTGAAAAGAAAGAGGGCCGAATCCCATTCTGTATAAATCCCGTGCATTAATCTCTGGTGTTCTTTGGGTGAACGAATGATCTTCTTCAGACTTCATATTGCTTTGATATGACTCTGATGTACTATGACCACAGTACTGTGTGGTGCTATTGGTGAATAAGAAAAAGATAAAGGAATGATAAATAATTCTGCCATACTGATGAAATAAATGCTCTGATAGTATCGGAGCTGTTTTAGGGTAGAAAATCTCTCCAGAACACGGCATAGATTGAACACTTCATGGGCACTCTGTCCTTTATGGAGGAAAAACATTCTGCTGCTGTAGAAACCCCTGATATACATGAATTCCTGCATACCTTACCTTTCTGCATGATCCATGGGATCACTGATCTGGTGCTCTGCCATCTAAAACTCAGAACATAAGGCTTAAATATCTTCATTTGTGTGCCTTAAGCTCTCTGCTGCTCCATTTATATCTTTGACTGTGAAATCTGTGTGTTAATGGCACCGGGACAGTTTCACAGAGTTAAACACTGCTCTTTAAATGCAAATCCCATTGCGATACCTCTTAGGGCCTTTCTTCACGATCTCTGCCTCTGTACACGGTCTTTTCCTGTATCTTCTGTCACTGTGACAGTGTGTACAAATCATGGCGGCTTTCACCGCCTCAAAACCCTGCAAAACATAAAACTCGTTATGAAATTTATGGATGGGGGTAATGAACGCAGTGCGGATGATGAGGATGGCCATGCAGACTGGTGAGATGGCGAAAAGGTGCAGAAAAATGGTGGAAAATGCACTATGACAGCGGGACGTGGTCTGGCGGACGTGGGCAGAGTGCAGCAGATTTAACGTAAAATAACAAACATTTGACCTTGGAAAGCACATATATAACAGGGGCGAGGCGAATGTACGATGGAGACACGTGGAGGTGACGTGGCGAGGCCGAGGAATGGCAGAATGGTCAACAGCGGGGGGAAAACAAATTCGGATCGTCAGATCTCAAAGGAAATTGACGGTGGGAAACACGGCAGAGGGCAATTAACGGTGGGCCAGGGGTACGGAGACTATGGTTAAACTCCGCGCCACTTCGTTGAGCGATGACCGTTGGATAAGGCGCCTCAGATCGGACGGCTCACAGCGATATCGCTATGCATCCTGTACCGAACGATAACGCGCGATGAGATAGCGGTTTTGAAATCGTACAGGAGCCATGCGTCGATCAATGTATGGAATCGCTGGTCGATCAGAAAATACCGCCTACCCCTCAAAGGCGGTGCGATAGAAACCGAGTTGTTTATGAACAGTGAAAGAGGGCAGGGACCACCGGAAAGGGCAGATTCCGCACCGTCGGATCAGGGTAAACGAACGGTTGTGAAACGATCTGAGCGGTGAACGGAGTGAACTATGGGCGTTGCGGAGCTTGCGATAACTGTCCGATCTATACAGATCGACGGTTCAAACTGTGCCCGATATGGATGAACTGCGGACCGTTGATCTGGTGAGTTAATCGGACGGCGGAGATGCGACGACGGGCGGTGAACGAGTTGCACAGTGTAAGCTGCGGGGGCGACGATCGCCGTTTATTCTATGAAGATCAACGGGTGATGTTGCCCCTGATGAACATATGACATAAGCGCTATCCGCCTTGGTGCCTAGTCATGGCGCTGGGTCATGTGGAGGGAAATGTACAGGGGGCTAGGCTGAAAGGGGCTATGCCCTATTATAAGGTAGAAAGTGGGTTTTTGGCCCGTTTTAATGCATTTTGGAGCCAAAGAAAGGTAACGATAGAGAGGAAAAGGGTTTAAAAGGGAACTTAAGATGGTTTAGAGGGTAAATGAGGGAAATAGAGAGGAGAAAAGGGGGATGAAGCAAAGGCTTAGGAGGAATAAAATAAAAGGGGAAAGGGGGCCTCTGGGCATTTCTTCACAAACAAAGAGGCTTTATACTGGGAATCAGCAGAGGGGATTTTATCAAAAGACAAAGGCACAAGGAGGCTTCAAGGATGATGTGTTTTCAGGGGGGAATTCATTCCTTGAAGGCTCAAAAACATTTTAGCCCCCTGTTTGCTTGTCAAAAAATTTATGGGGGGCTAACACTAAGGTTTATACAATGTTTTTTGTGTTTTGATTTCTTTCCAAGACTAAACTAAATGTTTAATGTAATGCAGATATCAGTCGCATTCAACCAGTAGAGGAACCAGAGCGCGAATCAGATGCGCCAGCAGAGAGGGCTGTCGGGAGAGCAGTCCTTCAGGACCTTGATATGACTGAGACTCTGGCTGAGCTTCAGCAGCACATAGAGGGATTGACCTTCGGGATTCCGGATTGTCGGATTGAAGAACATCCCATGCGACTGGAACGACACACAATTGGTGTTCCTAACCTTTGGATGCGGTTGTTTCATAGGATCACTATATCAATAGCATGTTACCACGAGCACCACTAGTTTACTTGTGACATTTTGCATACATTTTGAGGTCAGATGACCAATGTGTCTTGGGCACAAATTTTGTAAAAAAATATAACTATCTATTTATATGTTTTCAGAGTTTTTCATATGTTTAATGCGCAATCCTATTCAATGATGTGAATATTTCCTTTACCTATGTCACAAATGTCTGTCTAAAACTTGATTAGCTAATGAATCAGTTAAAGTGTTCAAATTTCTGGAAATGTGTTGATATTGAACAAAATCAAAATGTATTTCCAAAAGTCGAACTCTTAGGAAAAATCTAAGAAGTGTTGGATTTATAACAGTATAAACACTAGTAAGTTGTAATACCACAAGTTGTGAGTCTAACCTTATGATTATGCGGTTAATACCAAATGAAATGGCATCAGAGAGAAGTTCGATCAACGTGCTATACTCAGTGATATTGTTTGTTGATCTACCAATACAAATCCCTCGAAAACTCACTAACTCGCCGTTCGGAGCGAAAATGGCCCACGCTGCAGAGGATAGATTCTGCGTACTATGAATAGCACCATCAGCATATCCAACAAATGGTTCTGAAGATTCAGACATTTGTCATAAAATTTAAAGCGGATTACTAACGTCAAGAAAACTCTAAAAACAAATTAAGATAGTGAATGCAAATCAACAGCATATAAACAATATAATACAAAAAAACTACGCTCATGATTAAGCATAGTAACGTTTCAAATACAACCCATTTCTAGGTTGTGCCAATGGAATCCCATCATAATCAACTAACTCATAGGCACCCTTAGCAAGAACTCTTTTGACAATATAGGGGCCATGCCATAATGGCTTGAATTTCCTTGTACCTATTACATCAGCTTCTTGGTCGTAAAGAAGGACCAAGTCGCCCTCTGAGTAGATGTACAGCTAATATTATTGTTGTAATGACCTTTAATTTATCTCTGTTCCCTTTCTTTGTCAGTCAATTGGGCTTCACGACACATTTCATCAAGATGGATGAGGTTAAGGAGACGCACTTCTTCTTATGAGGTGTCAAGTAATAAGTCTATCGCGAGTTTTAACGATGATATTTCGCATTGGATTTGTAAGATAGCTCCAGACCATACACCAATTGAAAAGGAGTAAATCTGGTTCCGTTTCTCACCGAGGTTTGATACGCCCACAAGGCGGAGTACAGGATCAAGTGCCAGTTCCTTTTATGGACTCCCATCATTCGTTGAAGCATTTGTTTAAGAATTTTTTTAATAGCCTCAACTTGTCCATTCCATTTTGGATAATAAGGAGTAGAAATATCATGCGACAATCCTAACTTAGCTGTCAATTCAGACATCATATGGTTTCGAAAATGCTTCTCATGATCCATAACTATAGCCTGTGGGACCCCAAACCGTGCAATAACATGGTTGAAGAAAAACAATGCAGTTGTTTGTCCTGTGTTATTAAATGTAGGCATCGCTTCAACCCGTTTGGTAAAATAGTCAACTACGACAATAATATAACCATGCCCCCCGGATGAAGGAGGGCTACAGGTCATGAAATCAATACCCCATTTCGTAAATGGTACAGCAGAGACAATAGGATGCATTGGCGCTGGCGGTTTGCAGATTTTACGATCAAAGATCTGGCATGCATGACAACTTCTTACGGCGAGGATGCAATCTCGAAAAATAATAGGCCAAAAGTAACCTGCGTGGAGTATCTTTTGCACGGTAGCATATCCAGATAAGTGTCCACCACAAGCCCCAGCATGATAATCATTTAACACTTTTTCGGCCTCCTCATGAGTGAGGCACCTCCTTAAAATGGTATCAATGCCACGACGATAAAGTGTATCACCGACGATCAGATAATCTTTGGCTTGGTATCGAATATGTCGATGGTCAGAGTGAGAGGTATTAGGTCAAAAATTTTGGGTTTGGAGATAAATGATAAAATCCCCATACCAAGGATCAGATGATCCAATCAGAAACAGAGACTCATCTGGAATAGATGGTTCTGATGTAGTAGGATTACTATCAGAAGGAAGGTCACAGAGAAGCTCAGTCAAAACTAAAGACTTCTTTGACTTGGATTTGATGAATTCCAAATCAAATTCCTGCAAAATGACGATCCATTTTGAATATTTTCCCCCCAACAATTGACGTGATAAGATGTAGGTCATGGGGTTGCAATCTGAAACTATTGTTGTTTTTCGGAGTAGGATATAATGGCGAAATCTTTGGATAGCTTGAACAGCTCCAAGGCAAGCTTTTCCACATACGAGTACTTAGCATCCGTATCATTGAGATTACGACTCAAATAATAGATCGGATGTTCAATTCCATCTTCTACTTGGACCAAAACCATAGCGATGGTCGTTTTAGCTGTGGAAATATATAGGAAATAATCGTTTTGATAATTTGAGGGATACATTAATGACGCTCGGACAAGATGGTCCTTGACAGCATCAAAAGAAGCTTGCGCAACTTGGTCCCAATGGAAGGGAACCCCCTTTTTCAATAATCGAGTAAATCCTTTAGCCATTTCGGCATAGTTTGGAATGAACCTTCTCAGGAAGTTAGCCTTTCCTTGAAGTTTCTGTATCTGAAGTAAGTTTGAGGGCGCATGCAAATCAAGAATGGCATGAACCTTCAGTGGGTCTATTCGAATTCCTTATTTTGAGACTATGAATCCAAGCAATCGACCATAACCAACACAAAACACACATTTATGTGGATTGAGGCATATCTTGTAGTGTCAGCAGCATAAGAAAATGGCCCTCAAATGCATCGGGTGATCAATCCAATTTTGTGAATGCGCTGGTAAATCATCTAGATATGGTTGAAAAATGTGCTTGATGTCGTTGAAAGCATAATTCATTGCTCTCTGAAAATTTTCCCCAGCGTTCTTTAAACCAAACGGAAGTTTTCGATATGCGAATGTGCCCCAGGGACAGATGAATGTTGTCTTATGTTGGTCATCTGGGAGGATATTGATTTGATTGTAGCCGAAAAATCCATCCATGAAAGAAAATATTTCACATCCAGCACAATCGTCAATAATCTAGTCGATAAAGGGAGTAGGATAGTTGTCTTTTGGACAAGCATGATTAACATCCTGATAATCGACGCACACTCTAATGGTTCCTTATTTTTTCATAACAGGAACGATATTGGAAACCCACTCAGTTAGTGGAACAGGGTAAATGAAACCAGCACGCAGAATTTTTTCAACTTCTGCTTTGATGGCAGTGGCTTTCTTTGGATGAACAGGAAGAATTTGTTGACGCACCGGTTTGACATTAGAATACATATTAATAGTGTGTTCAACTATACTAGTATCTATGCCTGCCATTTCCTCGTAAGACAAAGAAAATACATCATAAAATTCATGAAAAAGAGAGCGATATGAATCAAGTTCTGATGGAGAAGATACACCAACATGAATATTTTCTACAATGCCAGGTTTGGTCGAAATATCAATAGAAACTGTTTCTTTGATATTTGATAAGTTTCGCTCAGAATCGATTGCATTAATTGGAAAAGAATTCGAAAAGAAATTTTGAATGGATGCATGATATAGTTCACTGAGATTGTTTTCTTCATAATCTGGAAGATGGGAACGATGATGATAATCTTCCCATGGTTCTCCTTCTGACATCATAGCTTCCAAAATATTTTCATCTGTCAAAAATTTTGAGGAAAATGGATCAAATGGAGTACCAAAATCTAATGAACGATCAACCCAAACACTCGGCGACGCTGATTTCGGATTTGCCGCCCAAGCCAAATAGATTGATTTCTATGCCAACTCAATAGGGTTGGGCGGTAAAACATCATCCAATGTAGAAATATCATAAACACCCGTACTCTCCCTTAAGCCAGATAGAGTGGAAGAGATCATGTAGCAGATCTATATACTTGCAATTTCTACCGACGTCGCGGGCGGTGGTAATGCAAAGGTTCCCATAAGAGTGGAATCCTTTAAGAGTTCTACACCAATGTTCTGGATTTCTAGTTGGGGCAAGTGAACAAACGGAATGCTTCCAGTTACCTGCGAAGCAGAGGCAAAGAAGGATAATTGATTAATGATTGTGATTGAACCTTTATGTGGAAAGGCAATAATTCTAAAATATGTAGAAACAATGGCAGTCATTGCATATACCCACGGTCTTCCAAGTAAAATATTATAGTCAAGGGGTCCGTTAACAACCTCAACATCAATACTTATTGTTTTTCCCCCTAATTCGACATGCAGGTTATTGATAATACCACAAGGTTTATATGTTCTTCCATCAAAAGCCTTCAACGTCATTGATGATTGTGATAATCACGGCGAGCCAAGTGACTTCCAGCAGTTTAGAGACATAATGCACGTAGATGCTTCCTCATAAATAATAGTATGATGAACAAGGTGATTGAGAACATTTACTTGGATGGAGAATGCCAATTCTTCTGGTAGCTGCGGCACATAGCCCGTATGATTAAAGACGACAAGATTAGAATCAGTCGGATCAATTCCAGCAATGGCCGACAATAGAGCCTGCTTTTGGGAGGGACAATTTTGTAATACCTCAAGAGCAGAGATAGCTAAAGGGGATTGAGCCAAATCTTCAACTATATTATAATTTTGTGCAGCTCTTTCTCGAGGATTATATGTCTATTTATGAATTACTCCCTTTGGTGGCTTAATTTTCAATTCAGGAATAACAGTAGGTGGTACTTATTCATTAGATGGATTCGTTGTTGAGGTAGTAGGTTGATCAGTGGTTGGACTACCATAGTATTTATTCTGCGTCGACACCAAAATATCTTGTGAAGGTTTTGTAGTGGATAACATTAACACTTGGGAACTAGGAGTTGGATCCGTAGCAACCAAATTTGTGTCTGGATTTGGAAATGGGTCTATCAACACAGCTAATGCATTGGAAGTCTTGATGATTTTTGAGACTTCAGCACGGTGAGGACAATCCCTAAAAAAATGTTCCTCGTTACAGATTATGCATGGATAATGAGGTTTCTGTGGTCCTGACGGTTGATCAGATGATCGTTCCTATGGGTTAGAAGTTTGATTTTTCTTTGATTTCCCCTTTTTCTTACTTCCTGGTTGCTTGTCACTTTTTCCTTTTTCAAATGACACAGCATTAATTTTGGAAGTAGGAGTAGGATCAGATGTAGTAGTGTAGAGTGTGTTTGCAGTGCCTATCAAGCCATCTCTAGCATGAGAGTCCTTTATTTGAGGAGGAGCATTGAAATTAGATCGTGGCACATTAGGAATTTTCTCATAGAGCATGCCAGACTAAGTGTAAATCAAGTCTAAATACTGGACACGAGCAATGACTTGCTCTTCTGTGACGACACCACCTTTAGCTACATCCTCAGTTATAGATGGTAACAGGGACTTAATGAACCATTCAACGAGGAGCTGATCAGGAACAAATGTCTTAACCATTCAACGACAGCGATGCCACTGATGAATATGATCGGAAATGTGAGTAGCATTAGTCTGTTTGAAGTTGTCCAAGATTTCAGTTCCAGTTTCGTATCTGATCGGTAACTGGATATGGGTCAAAAAGACAGTAGCTAAGGCAGTGAAATTGTCAAATGAAGCTCTAGGTAATTCAATGTACCATTTAGCAGCCGGACCTGTAAGCGTACGCTAGAAAAGACGTAGTCGAACAGAATCATCATTCAAGGAATTTGATGAACACCATAAATGATAAGCCATAACATGAGTCGACGGATATTCTCCAGGGTTTCCATTGAATTTAGGAATGTTGGAGGGTAATTTATGAGATATCACCAGCCACCAAGGAGCATAATTGATAGGATCATTGGTTAACCGGTTTAAATATGGTAATTCCAAGGTTGCAACAAAAGGCAACTGTCTATTAAGGTTAGGTTGAGCATAGCCAGGGTAAGATGGAATTGCTTGAGCAACAGGTCTATGAGCACCAGCTTACGGAATCTTTTGCTGGTAACCCAGATAGGGGTTGTTTTGCAAGGCAAACGCTTGAGATTTTTGTTGACCATAACCTGGATATGTTACTTGTTGAAATGAAGTTTGAGGAATTTGCACCTCTAGCTGCCAAGGGGTCTGTCCACCAAAATTATAACCCAAATTAGTATAAGTTGGATTCGGTTGATATGTATAACTAGGTTGCATTTGTGACACCCCATAAAATGGTACACCAGCTTGTGAATAAATAATTCCTCATACAAGTTGTTGTAAATTAACTAAAGGATTTTGAGTCTGTGGACCCAACATTTGATGATATTGAGTTGAAGAACTCGCATGATAAGTTTGATGTACACTATTTTGATTCTGTAATAGGGGTATAGATGTATTAAGAAGTGGTAATGAAGTGGGTGTAACAGGTTGAACTAGTTGATACGATTGTACAACCGTTTGTGGTTGGATAGGCAAAGTGGGCTGCCATTGACAAACATTCAAATCAACATTAGTTTGACCAAAAAGTGACTGAGTACTGTCATATTGGGTGACCAAAGGTTCCCCCCCAGCATAAGGAGGATAATAAGACAGAAAATATTGTTCCCCGAATGTTGGGAGTCCAGTTGATAAAGGAATTGACCCATAAGGACTGACTTGATATTGCCCTGATGATGGATGTAATGATTCAAGTTGTTCAGTACTAACTATAGGACTACCAGTTAAAACTCCAGATGATGACATTGGTAAATACCATGAACATGAAGGTGCACCAGAGAAAGTGCCAGATAATGATTTGTAACCTGTTGGGACCGAAGGTCCACCGTGCAAATATGACTCTGGTGAGGTTTTGAACATCGACAGAGTAGCGAGGGTAGGAACTGACGTAATTGGAACAGTAGACCTAACCGAAGATGTTGGTTCAGACATGGTTGTTTGACCAAAAGTATACCCTCGAAAATCGATGGAAGATTGAACGGTAATAGGATCAACACAAGCAGATGGAAACGATTGAGGAAAAGACTGTTACAGGTAAAGGTCTCCCCCAAAGTGGGTTTGACTTAAAGGAGTATTAGGTTGTGGGATTTCTTCAATCGCGATTAAACCAAGAGGAAGAACTTCACCGTCAAGCCCAAAATATATTTTAGATGGTTGACTATGCAATATAGGAGTTTCAAAAGCTACAGAACTTTGTGGGATGACCAAGGTAGGAACAAATTTCGGTTGTTCAACTTCAGGATTCAGATGTTCTGGCAAAGAAGAGACAGGATCTGGATCATTTTATGATTGAAAAATGTCAGGTCCAAGAGGTATGGTCTCAACGATTGAATGGATCGTGACCACAGGTAGCTGTGAAGACTTTGTTTCAACAACAGTAGACGAACCAGGATGTGTGGAAACAATTTGAGCTAACTCTAGTTTAAAATATGATGTTTTGCCAGAGGTACGAATTGTACGTGATCACCTTTGCCTACTAGAAGTAACTTCCGGTGGTAAAGGTGGTTTTAAATCTAATCTACGCAAATGACGGGGGATGGGATTGTGTTCTTCCACGATTATTGATTTATTTTATCCAAAAACAAATAAACAAAAAGAGGGTAATGCTAGGCAAAAGGGTTTACCAAGAAACTGTGAACTACAGAATACCTCCTGGCGAGCCAAGAAGTACGGGCAGGTAATCTCCCCGAATGTTGTGTTCGGTGTATCACAATTTCAAGGCAGCCGACTCGGTTCACTATGGATGGATAGCACCTAAAATTTGTCCTCCCAAATATACCCAAAGGTACGTGGAGGCCCAAGTCCGTATTAGCGTTGTTTGATGCGAAACCGCACAGTGAGAGCACCCCTTTATACTTATCGTACTGTAACACCGCCCGATATACCCGAAAGTACGTGGACGAGCTACGATATACTTACGTACGTGGAGTGAGGTATCACACTCGGAATGTATCGCAGGCAAGCTAACGACAGCTACTAAGTTTTATGATGTCGGAACACGTCTCTAGCCTAGACCTTCTAAATGTTAATGTTAATGTTCCAAAGCATTGTTAAGTAAATTGATATTTATTCTATGTTGATCTTGCTTAACAATTTTCCTTTCAGGTTCACTGCGATGATGTGTATGAAATTCCTAAAATGCAAGCTAAGAATGATAAACAAACTTTTGCTTTCAGCTTTTCCAATGAAGAACTTAGCTACTAAGGGAAGAGAGCAAATAATTTGAGAGCAAACAAATCAATGAATCTCAAACTGAATGCAGATTTCCTAATGTTCCTTTTGCAAAAAACACACAATCCTACATGCAAATGCAAGTTTTTCTTTTCAGTTTCCTTAATTTTATGAATGCAGAAAAGAAACTAGGTGCACTAGGTCAATAATCAAATGCTTTTTACTTTCAAGAAATAAAGAATACAAACGACAATTTCTCTTTTGAAGGAAAAATGAGGATTTCAACAACAATTTCTCCTATCAAGGAAATGAAGATTTTATGACAATTTCCTATTTCGAAAGCAAATGATTCTTAATGCGACCATAAAAAATACTTTGAAATCAACTTGCCAATGATAAAGAACAAATTTTTAAAACAACATTGAACAAATTTTCAGTCAAAGGAGAAGAAGTATATAGAGTTACTGGTCAATTGAGCATTAAAATTTTCAGAACACAGCAGCAAACAAAACTGAAGCAAGTTGAAAATTCAAATTCAAGGGAATTTCGTCCCTTTCAGGAGCCAGCGTAGTCTCCAAGGGGAGACAGTGCTCTGCAACGCAAGCTTGGATGGGAGACAGTGCTTTGCAAAGCACTATGTCCTGTCTAAGGGTGCGTTGGGCGCAGTAATCAAAGAAAAAGCTATTGTTTGACTCACTGTCTTTGCAAATTAAGCTCTGAAAAAGTCTAATATTTATGTGAAACAGCTACTGGGTGGATTTAGAAAGAAAATCATAGACTCTAACACCTAGGACTAAGAGAAATTATTCCCAGTGGAGTCGCCAGTTTGTTGGGCAAGAATTGTAATCTATGGATAAATTACGCTTCCCTAGACAGGTGCTAGTCTAGAACAACAGGTGAAAGACTATACTACCATTTCTCGTAACTCAGAATAGATACACACAGAGGATTGGAGGCTTACTTGTTCAGTCGCTTCCAAATGGCTCCTTCTGTCGCTTCCACTACAGCTTCAAATTCAAGCGGTTTGTTGGCTGAATGCTTCCTGCAAGAAATAACACTGGAACAGCAGAAGATGCAATAATATAGATATATATTCAAGCTAGTTAGCTAAATCAGTAAAGCATAAACTACATTCATCAACCAAGATCTTACAATATGGAAAATCAAATTTAACATAGATGCATGTAGGGAAAAATAAGAAGTACTCTTTATTGATGATAGAAGGAGAG